>JARHVA010000433.1:3302500-3902500 GCA_037957365.1 Torreya grandis | reverse complement strand
AAGGTTTGTCCATCATAGAGACGAACAAAAGGGGGTGGTCGAGCTAACCTCAGAAGATGTGGTATCTGAGTGCTGCCTACATAGCCCTGGTCCTAGGGCCTCAAACCAATGTAGTTCGGATGAATTGAGAAGATTGGTCGATGATGAGATTGGTCATGTGTCGAAATGATGAGGCTAAGATAAGGAGAAAAAGATGCTACATATAGTGTATTCTGTAGAATTGGTCGAGAGTCTTTCATCCCTAGCAAGTTTCCATAGTCGCGATGGATGTATGCTAAAAATGAATAGAAGGGTCTATTTATGCTTCAGCAAGTATTGGTTTATGCTTAACATAAATTGGGTCTGGTCGGTAGTTTCCATGCGTATTGGTGTCCATATAAACTATGTGAAATGGACAAGGATGATGCCTGATGTTATGTTGAAAATGTCGAGGCTGGTTTGAAAAATGTTGAAGTTGGCTAGGTTTAAGGATGAGTGGACAATTGACGTGGCCAAAGCGTGACCAAAGTGTAGAGAAAAGGTGAAAGGCAAATTGCTCTTTCATTGACAAGGACCAGAAAGGAAGCATAGATAGGGGTGATTAGAACCAAAGCCCCATTTATGCATTGCGTCGTTGACCAGTGTTGAGTTAGAATGGTAATCGAATCACTTTGACATTAAAGTGAGCTCGAAGTCCCTTGAGCAGGTGATAGGAGGAGGATAGGGTAACCCAGTTTAAGAGCAGGAATATCCTTGCCCCTTTTTATAGGAGACCCTGAGACAACTACAAGCCAATGTCCGTGACTCGTTTTTTTTTTTTTTTTTTTTTTTTTTTTTTATTGCGCAGACTGATCGATGCGGGAAGCCTGCATAGAGATGTCATTTGATGTAATGGTCATGTTGCAAAGCTAATCGATGCGGGAAGCTTCTAAAATAGTTGTTGTTTATTGCCAGAGTAGTCATAGCCATCCTTCGAGGGAGTGGTCTATATTTTTGCTTGATAAAATGTTTGAAAAGTCGGCCTAGCTGTCCTTCAAGGGATCAGTCTAGTGATACAGCAATGATAGTACAGCTGTCCTTCGAGGGATCAGTCTGTCTTTTTGATTTGACTTGATTTAGTGACCATGGATATGTTTTTGACATCTTGATTTGTATTATATTGATAGAAATGAGAGTCACGGACAAGACTGTAAAAGCTCAAGGACGCCCCTTTTATTATGACAAAGCATCACTGCATCCTAAAAGGGTTGTAGAGGACTTGTTAAAGGGAATAGGGTTGAAAGGGATGAGGATTAAGAGGATGAGGATTGCTCAAGGGACGAGCTCAAGTAAAACATCAAGTGATCGAGCACTCGACTAACAGAAGAATGGTCGAAGATGCAAGACATAAGAAGGGGCTCAAGGTCTACCTGGGCCATGCTTGTATGTTAAGGTCCGAGTCAATTAGGAGCAAACCTGCCCCATTTGCCTCTTTCCAGATTGGTCAGGTGTTGATTGACGGATGTGAAGTTGGTTGACATTGTCGTTGGTTGGTTGAAAAAGGTTGGATGTTTGGTCGAGAGGTCTGGTTGATTGATATGTGGTTGAAGTTTGGTTGAGACTGGTCGAATAATTGGTCGGGGGTTGGGTCGATGGACACTGGGTCGAGGTGTAAGATTAAATGAGTGATTGATATGTGGTAGAGACTGGGTTGAAGAGTTGGTCGAGGTTTGGATGAAGGATGGGTTCCCCCAGCGGGTAGGGAGAATGTTTGAAAGATTGGTTAAGGTCGATTGAGGTTTAGTGGTCAGATGGATGGTATTAATGTCGAATAAGGGGGTCAAAGGCGGCAAAGAGACCATAGTCCAGCGTGGAGTTCCTGATTTAGGTGATGAGGTTGGAGAGGCATGAGTCGGGGTTGATGTTTTGTTGAAGAGGTGGTCAAGAGGATCCTTGGTGAGAAGGGAGTCCTTTTTCCGGTGTTGGCGAATGACAGCTTTGAGAGCGCAACAACGCTCAGTGTCATGTCCCAGAATGTGATGATAGTGACAGAATGTAGAGTTGTCGAACCAAGATGACCTTGATCCGAGAGTTGATGAGTGGGGCGGTGTTGAAGGTTTACTGATAACGTGGTCGAGAAGAGAGGTGTCATTCTCCAAACATTGGCGAATGGCGACCTTGAGGGCATGACAATGCTCCGTGTCATGTCCAGGTGTGCGATGATACGCACAAATGCAAGTGTCATCGAACCAAGGTGGTTTAGGTCCGAGAGATTGATATTGTCTAAGAGGCGGGAGATCGATACGAGAGGACCGCAACAACTGCCGTAAGAGCAAGGCATATGAACCTGCTAATGGGTCAAGATGTTTTATTGCAGTGAGGGTTGGCGACGTTGGTTTGGGAGGCGAAGGAGGCATAGGTCGAGGGTTTGGAGGAGATGTATGTCTGATGGGTTGAGGGAGTAATGGAGGCGATGTGCCTCTATGAAAGATGGGAGTGGGAAGCACTCCTATTAAAGTGGATGGATGCGGGCCCAAGATTGAAGGTAATGACGAAGGTGGGGGAGGAATCCTCCGATGTGGTCTAGTAGTCTTCGTTGGTTTGGGTCGAGGGCCACCGTTGTGCGAGGCGAGGTTAGATATGGGTTTGGGTTTAGATGTGGACGGAGGTGCACGAGATATAGAAATCTCAGGAAAAAGGCAAGAGGAAATCGTGATTGGGTCTTCCTCGATTGAAACGGGTGGAGAGACTGGTTCTTCTCTTGGTGGAGAAGAAATAAGAAAGGGCGGCTCCTCAAGTGGGCAGAGGGCATGGATGATCGTGCCTTCTACTTGTAGTTGAGGAGTAGGCAAGACAGGGTCTTCGGACGGAGGTGGGCTTGATGGCGTTGATGTGGTCAAAGCGTCCTCCAATACAAGAGAGGTAAATGGAGGACTAGTAGGAGAAGAAGGTTCCTCATCTTTTAATGGAAGAGGTTGGTCAAGGACAAGAGGCAAGATAGTGCTAATGGTGTGAATGTCATAGTCTTGAGGGTCATTGGTCGAAGTTTGGACGTTGTTCTGAGTAGGCGGATGGTTTGGAAAAGGGTGTTTGAAAATGTCGATATGTTGGTTAGGAGGGGCATTCGGGTTATCTAAAATAAGATCCCCCTTGTCGAGCATGTCTTGGATGATGTTTTTGAAGGTTCGGCAGTTGTCGATGTCATGGCCTTCGACGCGATGAAAGGGATAGAAGTCAGCCTCCCTATACCATGTAGGGATGGCTTTTGAAGGGTCAAATTGAGGTGGTCAGATTGGAGGGAGATTGAGGACCCCCTGCTTGAGAAGTTTTTCCAAAACGGAAGCGTATGGTTCTCCAAGTGGAGTGTAAGAACGCTGAATGTACCGTTGTTGGAATAGTTTGGTGATGCTAGAAGATGTAGAAGGTTGAGAGTAATTAGTTGACGTCGATGATGGTGATCTAACGACCACAGTGTTGGCCACTCCTTTAGATTCGGAATTGGCAGAAGAAGAAGGTCTGGAAGAAGAATGGCCAGTGGATTTTGCGTTGGTATGACACAATTTGACCTTATCTTCTTCAAGGGCGCGGAGTTCAAGCTTTTGAGCCATGATGAAAGCTTCGTCAAAAGTGCAGAATGTCTGAATCTGCAAGGTAGAAGAGATGTGTCTGGCACATGCTCGAGAGAAAAGCTCGATGAGCTCGGGTTGAGGCAAGGAGAAGGAGAGCTGGTTGATCAGACCTCTCCAACGAGCGACAAAGTCGATAATAGATTCGTCATCAAATTGCCTGATGGAGTAAAGGTATGTGATTGAGACTTGTTTGGTGATGTTGATTGAGAAATGGTCAAGAAATAGTTGGGCGAGTTGGATGAATGAAAAGATAGAGTGTCTGGCAAGCGAACTATACCAGTCAAGGGCTGGGCCAGAAAGGGACATAGGGAACGTGCGTAAAAGCAATGCATCGTCATGAGAAATAAGATAACAGGCATGTCTAAATGCCCATAGATGTTGTTATGGGTCTTCCTTACTCTGAAAGCGAGCGAATTTAGGAAGCTCCCAATGGTTAGGATATGGTCGAATGGGGACGGAAGGATGGATGGGCTCGTTGCAAATTTTCTCATATGACAAAGTATTGCTTGAACCGGAAATGGAGGCTTTGAGACTGGACATTTTATCCATCAGCATCTTGATAAGATTTGCTGACGGATTGGCGGGTTGAGCACCCCCTAGGTTGTAGGGCGCTTGGAAGAGGCTAGAGGAGGTGTGCGACACAGTCGGTTGTACAATGTACGGATGACTAGTCGCAGGGGTAGAAGTGGAGGCTAAGGGTGGTTGCGTTACGAAGGTTGAAGGTATAGACTGACTGAGCACCGCCAAAGGTGGTTGAATGACGGCACTGGTAGAAAGATAGGTCGGCACGCTTACATTGGTGGGCGCAAGAGTATGAGGGGTCGAAACAATCAAGTTCTGATATGATGTAGAACTTGGTTGAATTGCAGGTAGTTGAGGGGGTAATGAAACCCCGATGGAGGTCGGTCTAAAAATAGACGGGGAGGCCAAACTTTGCGTATTGGCCATGGTTGGGTTAATAGTTGAGGTGAAAGGCTGAGTCATAAAGGGTTGGGTGGCAAATGGCGAGGATGTCGTCGCCATGTCACCCGAAAGGTCTCGCGTTGGGTTTCTCGCGAGATAGTTTTGGAGGGCTACGGTATTGAGGTCCAAGAATCTCTCAAAATCTCGGTCCCCTTCAGGGATGATGGGAATTTGAGTCGGGGTCGGGGTCAGGGTCAGTCCTGTAGGAGTTCTTTCAGTTTTTGAGTGGAACTCCATGATAGGACTTGGTTAGGGATGGGATAGACGGAAGCGGTTGTTGGCGAAAGTGGTTAAGAAGAGAGTCCTGGTTCCAGAAACTGTGTTCTTACAGTCTCAGAAAACCAGAATGTGATTTTTGATAGAGAATGGACAGATTTTAGGCTGCTAGTTTTGAAGAAAAAGGACAGTGACAGAGACCGACGTCAGTTGAAAAACCGATGTCGGTAAGAAATGTGGCCGACGTCGGTCAGATAACCGATGCCGGTAACAGGGGAAGCTGACGTCGGTGGAAGAACCGATGTCGACGACTGTGTTTTCCAGAGAACCAAAAGGTTTGAAGATTCTTGGAAAAACAAAGAAGAAAGCGTCCTCACACACTCAAACAAACAGATGAGAAGAGGAAAACAGAGAGAGACAGACAGGCCTAAGCGATAAATCCTAGGAATTAACCTTAGAAATCGTGGCTTATGCCTTAGATGAATGTTTGGGGAGATTGGCTGAAAAATGGGTCCTAGAAGAAGGCTGTCTAAAGATGGTTTCAGGTGTTGTTTTAGGTGCTCAAAGATCTGTGTTAGGGTCTGGTACATGGCCTGGTGCTAAGGAGCAAGCTCCCCTCACTTCACGATTCCAGTGGTTAGCTAGTCTCGCTTAGCCAAGATATACCTCGCCTAGAGTTTAGACTCCGCCAGAGAACGGAGTGGGCTTCCCCCTTGGTGATGAAATCCAAGTAGGGTCACCGGGATGGGTAAGGTATCTGCTGGGGGATGAATTCCCAGTCGGGCCTTGTCTCAGGTATGTTTTATGTGTGTTTTAGTGCATGTGGTCAGGTAGTGTAACATCAAGTGTCTACGGTTTATTCACTATGCACCTAAGTTACTAGATGTGGACTAATGCAAGCACAAGCAGAAATGAAAGTGCAATATGTTTTAAGCCCAAGTTGAAATGTGATATTGTTATGAAGACAAGATTGAGAAAGGGTTGAGAGTATGATATTTAGACTAGTCTAGAATGCAAGGAAGAAAGGTTCATTTTAGTCCTGCTTATAGTGTCATTTGGAATAGAAGAAAGAGACAAGAAGGAAGGAGCCTAAATGCACCTAAATGAATGAAAAAGAAAAAGGAACCCAGGAGGAACCTAGGGTCCCACCGGGCGTGCCAAAGATGTTTCTACCTCAAATTTGCTTTTCAGATCATAAAGAAAGAAACTAAAAGAAAGTAATGGACAAGGCTTGGGAAGTACCTGGACTAAAGATTGCACACCGTAAATCCAGACGCTTGTGAGCACTCCTCTTTGGCTATGGAGGAATGACACCTGCAAGAAAAAAGAAGCTTGGACAAGAAAAACGTTAGATGGATAGGCAGTGGGTTGCCAAGCAAAAGCTTGTTCCCAGAAGTGTAAAAACTTCCTTAAGGGAGGTCAACCCACTGTTTTGATGAGATAAGTGACTGATAAAAGACAGAATGCCAGAATACAGAAGTGACAAAGAAAGTAGAAAGGAAAGAAGAAAACAAAATGATTACCTGAAAGAGTTGTTGGGCTGAAGACAGTCGCCGAGGTCAGAAATGTCGCCGGCGTCGGTTATCTGATCTGCCGGCGTCGGCTATCCTGCCGACGTCGGTTGGGGTAGTGACCGGCGTCGGTCGGGGTTGTGGCCTGTAGTCGGGTCTGAGTTGCTTTCTGGACTGTGGACGGGTCTGAGACTGAACGGGGACAAGTTTGGATGGATTGGGGAGTGGTCTGGTTCGGGTTGGGTGCCTGATGCAAGGTCTTCTTGGCAGAGAGATGGGGAAGAGGAAGAGACACAGAGGACAGGGAAGAGGAGGATTCACAGAGGACAGGGCCTGAGAAGGCTTGGCAGCCTCTCAGGGGGGAGGACAGAGGGAGCAGAAGACAATAGAGGATAGATGATTAAAAACTAAAGAAATGAAATAAAAAACCAGACTAGCTTACCTTTAGCTTGCTGAATGAAGAGAGAAGAAGATGTTGCTGGAGCCACGGAAGACTTGCCGAGAAGAAAATCTGATCCAGAGCCTTTTCACCTGTTGCTGCTGCTACACGAGGTTAGGACAGAGGAGAGATGAAAGCCAAAGCACCGAGAGAAGTCTGTTTTTGAGCTCAAGAGTCCAGGGGGCTGCAACGGATGCAGAAAGGGATAATGAAGGCTACCGACGCCGGCAGTTTCGCCGACGTCGGCCGAAGGGTCGCTGACGTCGGCGGTCGCAGGATGGGCACAGAGGCTAAAAATAGCCCTCTGCCCATTCTTGCATGCCGCCGGGCGAGGGGTCATGGGAAGAACGGTCACAAGGATGCCAAAATGGGTGAGGGGGGATATAATGGAGAGATTTGGCCTAATAAATGCTAAGGGGAAGGTGGAGGGATTCAAGGGAGGATCCAAGGTGGCAAGCGTAGGGTGGAAAGGGGGCCTTATTTAATTAAAAATAGATGTTAATTTCTAATTAATAAGACTTAGGTGGGTTAGGGACCAAGGAGGACTAGGAGGGAGAAAGGACCAAGGGGGAGAACCAAGGTGCAGACACGTTTGCGGTGTCTACAAATGGAGCTCTTCAATTTGGAAACCCTCAGTGAGGCATACAAGTTCATAGTGAAGATTGAGTAGAAGCATGGAAGGAAGAATATAAAGAGTCAACCTTTGAAATGGAAAAGTGACATGGAAGGTTAAACACAAGGCCAAAATTGAAAGTAAAAGGAGTTTCAAGATAAGAAATGCTAGAAGGGGAAGACCATAAAATGGTGTGATTACCACAAAATTGGAACTCACTCCAAAGAAGAATGTTGAGCCATCAAGTGATTATTTTTTGTCACAATACTCAACATCTATTGCTCTATCTCATACACAACCTACATTCGAAGAGGATGAAAAAGAGATTGTAGATGCTAAGCCCAATACCATCATTTCTTCATCACAGACCTATGAGGAAAGGCTAGATGACAAGGAAAGGTTATTTGCCTCCAAATTATGGGTAAAAGGTAAGCCTTTGCATTTCATTCTTGATAGTGGGAGTCAAAAGAATTTATTCTCTACTAAAGTTGTGAAAACTCTAAATCTATCCACAAAACCTCACCCAAAGCCATATAGTATTGGATAGTTGAGCCTAGGGAGAGACCTCCATGTCACCCATCAATGTCTTCTTTCATATGTAATAAAACATTTCCAAAATGAAGTATTGTGTGATGTGGTTAATCTAGATGTTTATGATGTAATCTTTGGTTAAACATTCATGTATGATCATCATGGAATCTATGAGTCATGAACCCAAAGAATCACTATCACTCTTAGAACATGGCATGACAGGGTACTAGAGATACCACCTCCCACATCTATCTCCCTAATTAGTGTTAAGAAATGCAAGAGATTGGTCGAGAAGATAAAGCAATTTGTTCTCATGGTGATCAAACCATAGAAATCCAAGAAGGTTGATGTTTCAGTCTTGACTACATAATCTATGCAATAATAGAAGTAGATGGGACAAATCATGGGAGAATATTATGATTTATTCAAGTCACCCATGAGAGTTCCACTTTACTACTAGGTGAAGCATTCTATCGATTTGATCTGAAGATAACCATTGCCTAATAGTCTTATGTATTGTAGATCAATTTTAGAGAATGATGAGATTAAAAAAATAGATATATGAATTGATTCAAAAGGGTCACATCAGGCCAAGATCTTCACCTTATGGTAGCCCGATTATCTTAGTACCAAAGAAATATAGAGCATGGAAGGTTTGTATTGACTATCGAGCCCTGAATAAAATAACTATGAATATTCAATAACCCCTCCCCAAGATTGAGGACCTACTATACCAAATCTATGGTGCAAAATTCTTCACCAAAATTGATCTCAAATCTATATATCACCAAATTCTCATTAATCCCATCGATGTCTACAAGACTGCATTCAAATCTAAGAAGGGTTTGTTGAATGGTTGGTTATGGATTTTAGCTTAACTAATGCACCTTCAACCTTCATGATGGTAATGGCTGACATCCTATGAACCTTCACCAAATCATTCATGGTTATCCACCTAGATGACCTACTCATCTACAACAAAACATGGGAGGAACATCTGCAACATGTTTTTAAGGTGCTTCAAACTCTTTGAGAACATAAGTTGTATGAAAATATTGAAAAATGCACATTTAGGATGAAAACAATTTATTACCTGGGGTACATTGTGAATTAGGAAGAGGTCCATGTCAATTCAGAGAAGATTCAGGTTAATCAAGAATGGCCTACACCATGGACCCTCATAGAACTTCATAGCTTCTTAGGTCTTACAAATTTCTATCATAGGTTTGTTCTTGGATTCTCACATGTTACTTGGCCACTAATCCAAGTTACTAAAGGAGATAAAGCTACATTTTAGTAGGGAAAAATACAAAAAAGGGCATTTTAGAATTTGAAGAATAGATTTTTCTTAGACTCTATTCTTGCCTTGCCAGATTTTCATCAACCTTTTGACTTGATGACAGATGCATCTGAATATGCCATGGGAGCTATCATCATGCAACATGGCCATCTTGTTGCATATCATAGTGAAACTTTCATTGATATAGTTATGAAATTACCAACATATGATAAGGATCTCTATGCCATTGTGCAAGACTGCAAATAAA
Source organism: Torreya grandis (assembly GCA_037957365.1). NCBI lineage: Eukaryota > Viridiplantae > Streptophyta > Pinopsida > Cupressales > Taxaceae > Torreya > Torreya grandis. Next base: position 3,893,093 of record JARHVA010000433.1, on the reverse strand, counting down.
GGAAACACTACATATTGGGGAAAGAGATGATCATCCACACTGACCACAAACCATTAGAATTCAACCAGACATAGAGAAAACTATGAAATGAGAGGCACCAAAATTGGGCCACATATCTAAAATAATTTTATCTAATAATTAAACACAAAAAAGGGAGCTCAAATATGGCCATAGATTTTCTGAGCCACCCACCAATTACTACACTCACAATAGTTATTGACATATGTGGACACGAGACTACCACTTGGGATGTTATATATGAAGCATATCCTACCTTTGATAATACATATCAAGTGCTTCAATAAGGTAAACATTTTTCTTATTTATATTTGTAATATAATATCCTATATCATATGGGGCATATTTATGTTCTAGCTACAAAGTAACAAAGCATGATATGGGAAGCACATTTCAGCAGGACAACTAGACACTTTGGTGTAGAAAAGACATTGGTAGTTCTTCAAAAACACTTCTGCTAGACCAATATGTGAAGATATGGAAAGTCACCTCAAATCTTGCACCCCATGTGCAATATCCAAGCCAATAAATAGGAATCAAGGATTGTACATGCCATTGCCAGAACCAACCAGGCCTTGGGAATCTATCTCAATAGATTTTCTCTCAGGTTTTCCCACTTTAGAACATGGCAAGGACTATATTTTTGTTATAATTGATCATTTTTATAAAATGGCTATCATGGTTTCTTGTAAGAAAAATATATCTACTGAAGAAACTACTCAACTATATTTTAGTCATGTATGGCTACATTTTGGTCTCCCCAAGTCCATTGTCTCAGATAGAGATAACAAGTTCCTGAGCATCTTTTGGTCCACTCTATGGAAAATGATGGATACTAGGATGATGAAGGCCACAGCCTTCCATCCAAAGACTGATGGTCAGATAGAAGTGGTGAACCATTTGATTATTCATATGATTTGGATGTATCACTCCAAACATCCACACACATGGGATGAGGGGCTTCTTTTCATACAACATGGATACAATCAAGCCTTGCATAGCTCGACCAAGCATAGTCCATTCCACGTATGCTTTGGGTTCTAACCCATGGCACCAATTGATATAGTTATTCCATTCACTACCATGAAATACACACCTCATAAGAGTTCTGAAGTAGCAAAAGCAATAAATTTCATTGAACAAATGCAACACATCCAATAGCAAGTTCATGACATCTTAGAGAAGATGAATCAAAAGTATAGGTAATTTCATGACAAACATAGGATTACACACCATTTTACTATAGGTGACAAGGTTTGGTTGTGGCTTCAAAAGGAATGACTTTCAATCCCACATAGCTAAATTTGTCCTATATGATATGGTCCCTACACCATCACTAGAAAAGTTAGAGAAAATACTTTTGAGTTGAACCTACCAGCCTACCTTCATCTACATCCAATATTCAACATGGAGCTCATCAAACCATATCATCCACCTCTATTGGACACTTCAATCATAGTAGAACAACTAGAAATTGATGATCTTGATCTGTAGATTTTTTATCCAATGGAGGAGGATTAGATTGTGGACACCTAGATGAACATAACAAGATGATGCTCTATTCTACTTTATTGGGTTGTGAAAAGGGGCTAGCTTAGCCACCAAGGTGAGTGGAATACAGAGAATAAAATTAAGACACCGTTGCCACACCTAATGAGGAATATTGATACAATGGGGACCATTATTTATCAAGGAGGGAGGAATGATCTAGACAACAATTTAAGTGATAATTTGGGTGACAGTTCTACCCCAATTAATGATGAAACTTCCTAGAGCCATAACGTTTGGACCATAGCTCTGATTGACTCCCCATTTGAACTATTGGAAATATAAGGAGGATAATGTGGTGAGATGAAACTAAGTTATCTTTAATGATTTTTGACCCTCCAAAACCCAATGTAAGTGCCCCAAATTTCAATTTTAGTAGTGCAATCTAAAAATAGTAAATTTCTAAAAATAGTAATTCCTCAATTTTTGTATTATTTTAAATCATGGAAGTCAAAACACTTAATATAACTAGAGATTGGTGACCTTCCACATCATCCTCCTACCTTTAAAATGTGTATAAATGAATATATAACCCAGAATGGAAATCAGACATCTCTTACTAGAGACAAGCATATGTTTGTATTGAAATCTTGAGTAGTAGGACATCTCTTCTCAGAGAATTCATTTTTACTATGTTATTTTCATGTTCTTAAAATATATGTCAATCAAAACTTTTGAGTTTTGGATTAGTGGTATCAAATCGATTTGTCTTAAGAGTGTATGATCTTGAGGATGAGGTCAGGATACAAGAAGCTTAGGTGGAAAACAACAGAGCTTCCTAATTATCCACCTATTCACTCTAAATGAATTCAAATGGTAGATGAAACTAAGAGATAAAATATCTTTAAGGAAATGGTGAATGAATCCCTTCAATAACAATAAGCTCATATGCTACAATAATTTACCCAAATTTTCCAACAAATCTTAATGGGAAATTTTCACTCTTCATCTACACTTCTTGGCTCCTAATCCATGGAACATCCTTTCAGTGCCCCAACACCTTTCAAGGTTTAGGTGAATTTTTATATCCCTACATTTGAAGGAAAATTCAATTTTGATGCGGTAGAAAATTGAATGGATCAATTATCTTCCTACTTTTCTATAAATAAATTCACTAATGGAGAAAAGATCACTTTTGCTCTTTTCAAAGCATCATTACCCATGAAAAATTAGTGGGAAGTGTTCTAAAAGAGGTTTAGTATAGATGACATTGGCCTTGAGGTGGAACCTACTTGGGATGATTTTATGGAAGTGGTAAAGGAAGAATACTATTTCATTGGAGCACATGATGATCTGTATATACAATGGCAACAACTTCACCAAGGTAAAGACCAATCTGTTCAAGATTATATTGACATTTTTCATTCTTTATCTATAAGATTGGGCATCCAAGAAAGTGAGATACATAAGACTCTCAAATATCATGGCGTACTACAATGGTACATATGGGGGGAAATAAAAATCTTCAATTTGGAAACCCTCTATTAGGGATAAAAGTTCATAGTGAAGATTGAGCAGAAGCATGGAATAAATAATATGAAGAGTCAGCCTTTGAAATGGAAAAGTGACAAGGAAGGTCAAATAAGAGGCCAAAATTGGAAGCAAAAGGAGTTTCAAGATAAGAAACCCTAGAAGGTGAAGACTAGAAAATGGTGTGATTACCACAAAATTGGAACTCACTCCAAAGATGAATGTTAATCCATCAAGTCACTAATTTTTGAGTCACAATACTTGACATCTACTACTCTATCTCATACATAACCTGCAGTCAAAGAATATGAAGAAGAGATTGTAGATATTGAGCCTGATACCATTGTTGCTTCTTCACAGACCCATGAGGAAAGGCTAAATGATAAGGAAACGTTGTTTCACTCCAAATTATGGGTAAAAGGTAAGCCTCTACATTTCACTCTTGATAGTAGGAGTCAAAATAATTTAATCTTTGCTAAAGTTGTGAAAAATCTAAATCTATCCATGAAGCCTCACCCAAAGCCATACAATACTAGATGGTTAAGCCTAGAGAGAGACATTTATGTCACCTAGTAGTGTCTTATTTCATATGCAATAAAACCTTTCTAAGATGAAATATTGTGTGATGTGGTCAATCTATATGTTTGTGATTTACTCCTTGGTCAGCCATTCATGTATGATCAACATGGCATCTTTGAATCATGAACCTTAAAAATTTCCCTCACTCTTGGAATGTGACATAATAGGGTTCCAGAGGTACCACCTCCCACATCTATCTCCCTGATTGGTGCCAAGAAATATAAAATATTGGTGGAGAAGACAAAGTAATTCATTCTCATGGTGGTCAAAACATAGAAATCCAAGAAGGTTGATATTTTAGTCTTGACTACATAATCAACACAAGAACGGAAGCAGATAGGAAAAATCATGGGATAATATGATGACTTATTCAAGTCACCCATAAGAGTTCCACTTCACTACCAAATAAAACATTCTATCGATTTGATTAAAGGATCACCTTTTCCTAATAGTCTTGTGTATTATAGATCAGTTTTGGAGAATGATGAGATAAAAAGATAGATATACAAATTGATTTAAAAGGGTCAATCAAGCCAAGCTATTCACCCTATGGTAGTTTGATTATCTTGGCACCAAATAAATATGGAACAGGGAGGCTTTGCATTGAATATCAATCCTTGAATAAAATCACTATGAAGAACACCACCCCCTCCCTAAGATTGATGACCTACTAGACAAACTCTATGGTGCAAAGTTCTTCACCAAAATTGATCTCAAATTTGAATATCATCAAATTCCCATCGATCCCACCAATGTTTGGAAGACTGCATTCAAACCTAAGGAAAGTCTCTTTGAATGGTTAGTTATGCCTTTTAGATTAACTAACACACCTGTAACCTTGATGAAGATGATGGATGACATCCTATGACCCTTCACCAACTCATTCATGTTTGTTTACCTAGATGACATACTCATCTATAACAAAACATGGGAGGAACATCTGCAACATGTTCATAAGGAGCTTCAAACTCTTCGATAACACAAGTATGTAAATCTTGACAAATGCACATTTAGAATGAAAAAAATTCAGTACCTAGGGTATGTTGTGAATGAGGAAGGGGTACGTTTTGATCTAGATAATATTCAAGTTATTCAAGAATAGCCTACACTGAGGACCCTCATAAAAATTCATAGGTTCTTAGGTCTTGAAATTTTCTATCATAGGTTTGTTCTTAGATTCTCACATGTTGTTTGGCCACTAACCCACGTGACTAAAGGAGGAGCTAAAGTTAAATTTAAGTGGGGAAAAATACAACAAAGGGCATTTGAGAATTTGAAGAATAAAATTTACTCAACCCGTATTCTTACCTTGCCAGATTTGCATCAACCTTTCAAGTTGATGATAGATGCATCTAAATATGACATAGGAGTTGTCATCATGAAACATGACCATCCTATAACATATCATAGTGAAAATTTCATTGATACAATCAGGAAAACTTGACATATTATAAGGAGCTCTATGCCATTATGCAAGCCTCTAAATAATGAAAACACTACATCTTGGGGAAAGAGACGGTCATCCACACTAACCATTGACCATTGCAATTCATCAAGACATAGAGAAAACTACAAAATGAGAGGCACTAAAAGTGGGCCATATATCTTTAATAATTCCATCTGATAATCAAACATAAAAAGGGGAGCTCAAATATGGTCATAGATTGTCTAAGCTACCCACTAATTACTGTACTCACAATAGTTCTTGACTTGTGTGAACAAGAGACTACCACTTGGGGTTCTCTATATAAATTAGATCCTACATTTATTGATACATACTAGGGGCTTCAAGAAGGTAAACGTGTTTCTTATTTCTATTTTCAAGATAATGTCCTCTATCATATGGGGTACATATGTGTTCTAGATATAGAGCAACAGAAAATGATATGGGAAGCACATTTTAGTAGGATAGCTAGATATTTTGGTGTAGAAAAGACATTAGCAATTCTTTAGAAACACTTATAATGGCCCCATGTATGAAAGGATGTGGAAAGTTACCTCAAATCTTTCACCCATGTGTAATAGCCAATCCAACAAATAAGAAACAAGGATTGTACATGCCATTGCTAGAACCAACCATGCCTTGAGAATCTGTCTCAATGGATATTCTCTCAGGTTTTCCCACTTCAAATCATGGCAAGGAATATATTTTTGTTATATTTGATCATTTTTCCAAAATGGATATCATGATTTCTTGTAAGAAAAATATATCTACTGAAGAAACTGCTTAACTATATTTTAGTCATGTATGGCTCCATTTTGGTCTCCCCAAGTCCATTGTCTCAAATAGAGATAACATGTTATTGAGCATATTTTGGTACACTCTATGGAAGATGATGGATACCAATTTGATGAAGTCCACAACCTTCCATCCATAGACTTATGGTCAAACATAAGTGGTGAACTACTTGATTGTTCACATGATTTAGATGTATCACTCCAAACATCCATACACATGGGATGAGGGGCTTATTTTCATACAACATGGATATAATCGGGCCCTGCATATCTCAACTAAGCATAATACATTCTAAGTATGATTTAGGTTCCAACCCATGGTACCAATTTATATATCCATTCCATTCTTCACCATGGAATACACACCTCATGGGAGATCTGAAGCAGCAAAAATAACAAATTTCATTAAACAAATGCAACACATCCACAACAAGTTCATGACATCTTGGAGAAGATGAATCTAAAGTATAACTAGCACCATGACAAACATAAGATTACACACCATTTTATTATGGGTGACAAGGTTTGGTTTCATCTTCAAAAGGAACAACGTGTAATCCCACACAAAAGAATTCATCCTATATGATATGGTCCCTACACCATCACTAGAAAAGTTAGAGAAAATGATTTTGAGTTGAATCTACAAGCTTACCTTGGTCTACATATAATATTCAATGTGGATCTCCTCAAACCATATCATCAACCTCTATTATACAATTAAGTTATATCAAAACAACTAGACATTGATGATCTTGATCCATAGAGTTTTGCTCTATTGGAGAAGGATTAGATTGTGAACACCTGGATGAAGACAACAAGAGGATGCTCTATTCTACTTTATCAGGTGGTCAAAAGGGGCCAACTTAGCCACCAAGGTGAGTGGCTCATAGATAATCAAATTAAGACAAAACTACAAAACATGATGAGGAATATTGATGCAATGGGCACCATTAATTCTCAAGGAGGGAGAAATGATCTGAGCAACAATTCATGTGACAATTAAGGTGACGATTCTACCATAATTGATGATGGAACTTCTGGGAGCCATAACTTTTGCACTATAGCTTTGATTGACTCCCCATTTGAATCATTGGAAAGATAATAATTATTAGAACATGGTGAGATGGCATTAAGAATTTTTGAGTGGTTTTTGACCCTCAAAATCCCAATAGAAGTGCCTCTAATTTTGATTTTAGTAGTGCAGTCTCAAAATAGTAAGTATCTAAAAATAGTAATTCCTTGAATTCTTTATTATTTTAAATCATAGAAGTCAAACCACTTAATCTCCCTTGATATTTATGACCTTCCAAATCCTCCTCCTACCTTTAAAATGTGCATAAATGAAAATGTAACCCAAAATGGAAATTAGACATCTCTTCCAAGAGATTAGCATATGTTTGTATTGCAATCTTGAGTAATAAGATTTCTCTTCTCAAAAAATTCATTATTACTATGTTATTTTATTATTCTTGAAATATTTGTTAATCAAAATGTTTGAGTTTTGGATTAGTAGCATTAGAGCAGTTTGTCTTGAGAGTGTATGATCCCAAGGATGAGCTCAAGCTACAAGAAGCTTGGGTAGAAAACAATAGAACTTCCAAACTATCTACCTATTCATTCCAAATGACTTTAAATAGTAGAAAACATTGAGACATATGATCCCTTCAAGGAAATGGTGAAAAGATCACTTTTGATATCTTGAAAGCATCATTGCCCATAACAAATTAGTGGGAAGTGTAAAAAAGGAGATTTAGTATAGATGACATTGGCCTTGAGGTGGAACCTACTTATAATGATTTCATGAAAGTGGTAAAGGAAGAATATTATCCCATTGGAGCATATGATGTTATGTACATACAGTGGTAACAACTTTACCAAGCTAAGGACCAATCTGTTTAAGATTACACTGACATTTTTCATTCTCTATCTGCAAGATTGGGCATCCAAGAAAGTGAGAAATATAAAATTCTCAAATATCATGGTGGACTATAATGGTACATATGAGGGAAATAAAACTCTTCAATTTGGAAACCCTCAGTGAGGCATACAAGTTCACAATAAAGATTGAGCAAAAGTATGGAAAAAAGAATACAAAGAATCAGCCTTAAAAATAGAAATGTGACAAGGAAAATTAAACACAAGGCCAAAATTGGAAGCAAAAGGAGTTTCAAAATAATAAACCATAGAATGAGAAGACTAGAAAATTATGTGATTACCACAAAACTAGAACTCACTCCAAAGAAGAATGTCAAGCCATCAAGTCACTACTTTTTGAGTCACAATACTAGACATCTACTGCTTTGTCTCATACACAACCTAAAGTTGAAGAGGACAAAGAAGAGATTATAGATGCTAAGCCTGATACCATCATTGTTTCATCATAGACCCATGAGGAAAGGCCCAATTATAAGGAAAGGTTTAATCACTCCAAATTAAAGGTAAAAGGTAAGCCTCTACATTTCATTCTTGATAGTAGAAGTCAAAAGAATTTAATCCATGCTAAAGTTATAAAAAGTCTAAATCTATCCATGAAGCCTCATCCAAATCCATACAGTATTAGATGGTGGAGCCTAGGGAGAGACCTCCATGTCACCCATCAGTGTCTTCTTTCATATGAAATAAAACCTTTCCAAGATGAAGTATCATGTAATGTGGTCAATCTAGATGTTTGTGATGTACTCCTTGGTTAGCCATTCATGTATGATCGACATGGAATCTATGAATCACAAACTTGAAGAATCACCCTCACTCTTGGAATGTAGTGTTATAGGGTACCAAAGGTACCACCTCCCACACCTGTCTCCCTGATTAGTGCCAAGCAATGTAAGAGATTAATGGTGAAGATAAAGCAATTCATTCTCATGGTGGTCAAACCATAGAAATCTAAGAAGGTTGATGTTACAGTCTTGAATACATAATCAATACAACAATAGAAGTAGATGGGATAAATCATGGGAGAATATGATGACTTATTCAAGTCACCACAAGAGTTCCACTTCACTACCAGGTAAAAAATTCTATTGATTTGATCCCATGATTACCTTTACCTAATAGTCTTGTGTATCATAAATCAATTTTGGAGAATGATGAGATAAAAATATAGATACAAGAATTGATTCAAAAGGGTTACATCAGGCAAAGCTCTTTACCTTGTCGTACCCTGATTATCCTAGCACCAAAGAAAGATGGAACATAGAGGCATTTCATTAACTATCGAGCCCTGAATAAAATCACTATGAAGAATTGCTATTCCCTTCCTAAGATTAATGACCTGCTAGACCGACTCTATGGTGTAAATTTATTAAGCAAAATCGATCTCAAATATAGATATCACCAATCTCGTATTGATCCCACCAATGTCTAGAAGATTGCATTTAAATATAATGAGGGGCTCTTCAAATGGTTGATTATGCCTTTTATCTTAATCAACACACCTAAAAAATTCATGAGGATGATGGATGACATCTTACAACCCTTCACCAACTCATTCATGGTTGTCTACCTGGATGACATACTCATCTATAATAGAACATGGGAGGAACATCTGTAACATGTTCGTAAGGTTCTTCAAACTCTTTGGGAACACAATTTGTATGCAAATCTTGACAAATGCACATTTAGGATGAAAATAATTTAGTACTTGGGGTAAATTGTGAATGAGGAAGGGGTCCATGTCAATCTAAAGAAGATTTAGATTATTCAAGAATGGCCTATACCAAGGACCCTCACAGAGCTTCATAGCTTCTTAGGTCTTGCAAATTTCTATCATAGTTTTTTTCTTGGATTCTTACATGTTTCTTAGCCACTAACCCAAGTGACTAAAGGATGAGTTAAAGCTATATTTTAGTGGGACAAAATATAATAAAGGTCATTGATAATTTTAAGAATAGACTTTTCTCAGCCCCTACTCTTGCCTTGCTAGATTTACATCAACCTTTCAAGTTGATGAAAGATGCATCTGAATATGCCATGGGAGCTATCATCATGAAACATAGCCATCTTATTGCATATCCTAGTAAAAAATTCACTGATACAGTTAGGGAATACCTGACATATGACAAGGATATCTATGCCATTATGCAAGCTTGAAAATAATGAAAACACTACATCTTAGGGAAAGAGACGGTCATCCACACTGACCATAGACCATTGGAGTTCATCCAAATGTAGATAAAACTATGAAATGAGAGGCACTAAAAGTGGGACATATATCTGAAACAATTCCATTTGATAATCAAACACAAAAAGGATAGCTCAAATATGGCAGTAGATTATCTGAACCACCCACTAACTACTGCACTCATAACAGTTCTTGACCTGTGTGGACAAGAGACTGCCACTTGGGGTGATCTATATGAAGTATATCCTACCTTTGCTAATACATATTAGGTGCTTCAAGAAGGTCAACATGTTTCTAAATTCTATTTCCAAGATACTGTCCTTTGTCATATGGGGCACATCTGTGTTCCAACTGTAGAGCAATAGAAGATGATATGGGAAGCACATTTTAGTAGGACAGTTGGACACTTTGGTGTAGAAAAGACATTGGTAGTTCCTCAAAAACACTTATACTAGCCCCATATATGAAAGAATGTGGAAAGGTACCTCAAATATTACACCCCATATGTGATAGCCAAGCTAATAAATAAGAATCAAGGATTTTACATGCCATTGGTAGAACCAACCAGGCCTTGGGAATCTATCTCAATGGATTTTATCTTAGGTTTACCCACTTCAAAACATGGCAAGGATTGTATTTTTTTGTAGTTGATAATTTTTCCAAAATAGCTATCATGATTACTTGTAAGAAAAATATATCTACTGAAGAAACTGCTCAACTATATTTTAGTCATGTATGGCTCCATTTTGGTCTCCCCAAGTCCATTATCTTAGATAGAGATAGCAAGTTTCTAAGCATCTTCTAGTCCAATCTATGAAAAATGATGGATGCCAAGATGATGAATTGCATAGCCTTATTTCCATAGACTGATGGTTAGATAGAAGTGGTGAACTGCTTGATTGTTCACATGATTCAGATGTATCACTCCAAACATCCATGCACATGGGATGAGGGGCTTATTTTCATCCAACATAGATACAACTGGGCCCTGCATAGCTTGACCAAGCACAATCCATTCTAATTATGCTTTAGGTTCCCACCCATGGTACCAATTGATGTGCCATTCTATTCTCTACCATAGAATACACACCTCTTGGGAGATCTGAAGCAGCAAAAGCAACAAAATTGATTGAACAAATGCAACACATCCATCAACAAGTTCATGACATCTTGGATAAGATGAATCAAAATTACAAGCAATGCCATGATAAACATAGGATTGCATAACATTTTGTTGTAGGTAATAAGGTTTGGTTGTAGCTTCAAAAAGAACAACTTAGAGGCCCACACAAAAAAATTTAGCCTCTGTGATATAGTCCCTATAACATCACTATAAAAGTTGGAGAAAATGATTTTGAGTTAAACCTACCATCCTACCTTGGTCTACATCTAATATTTAATGTGGAGCTCCTCAAACCATATCATACACCTTTGTTGGACACTTCAGTCATAGCAAAACAACTAGACATTGATGAGCTTGATCCATAGAGTTTTACTCCAGTGGAGGAGGATCAATTTGTGGACACCTAGATAAAGATAAAGACAATAAAAAAGACACTTTGGTATATAAAAGACATTGGTAGTTCTTTAAAAACACTTATACTAGCCTCATATGTGAAAGGATGTTGAAAGGTACCTCAAATATTGCATCCTATGTGTGATATCCAAGCCAACAAATAAGAAGCAAGGATTGTACATGCCATTACTAGGACCAACCAGGCCTTGGGAATCTATCTCAATGGATTTTATCTCAAGTTTTCCCACTTCAAAATATGGCAAGGACTATATTTTTATTTTAGTTGATCATTTTTTAAAAATGGCTATCATGATTGCTTGTAATAAAAATATATCTACTGAAGAAATTTTTCAACTATATTTTAGTCATGTTGGCTCCATTTTGGTCTCCCCAAGTCCATTATCTCATATAGAGATAACATGTTCCTGAGCATCTATTGGTCTACTCTATATAAGATAATGGATACCAAGCTGATGAAGTCCTAGCCTTCCATCTATAAATTGATGGTCAGATAGAATTGGTGAACCACTTGATTATTTACATGATTTAGATGTATCACTCCAAACATTCACGTACATGGGATGAGGGGTTGTTTTCATACAACATGGATACAATCGAGTCTTGCACAGTTTAACCAAGCATAGTCCATTCCAAGTATGCTTCGGGTTCCAACCCATAACACTAATTAATATATCCATTCCATTCTCCACCATGGAATACACACCTCATGGGAGATCTGAAACAACAAAAGTAAAAAAGTTCATTAAACAAATGCAACACATCTAGCAACAATTTCATGACATCTTTAAGAAGATGAATCAGAAGCATAAACAACACCATGAAAAACATAAGATTACACACCATTTTATTATGGGTGATAAGGTTTGGTTATAGATTCAAAAGGAATGACTTGCAGGCCCACACATAAAAATTCAACCTCTATGATATGATCCCTACACCATCACTAGAAAAGTTGGAGAAAATACTTTTGAGTTGAACCTACCAGTCTACCTTGGTCTGCATCTAATATTCAACATGGAGCTCGTCAAACCATATCATCCACCTCTATTGGACACTTAAATCATAGAAAAACAATTAGACATTGATGAGCCTGATCCATAGAGTTTTACTCTAGTGGAGGAGGATCAGATTGTGGACACCTAGATGAAGACAACAAGAGGATGCTCTATTTTGCTTTATCAAGTGGTCAAAAGGGGCCAATTTAACCACCAAGGTGAGTGGCTCATAGATAATCAAATTATGACAAAACTACCACACCTAATGAGTAATATTGATGTAATGGGGACCATTGCTTCTCAAGGAAGGAGTAATGTTCTGGGCAATAATTTAGGTGATAATTTGAGCAACAGTTCTACCCCAATTTATGATGAAAATTTTAGGAGCCATAACTTTTGCACCATAATTCTAATTGACTCCTTGTTTAAACCATTAGAAAAATAAGAATGAGGAGAACAAGATGACATGAAACTAAGATTTTCTTAGTGGTTTTTTACCCCTAAAAACCCAATGGAAGTGTCCCAAATTTCAATTTTAGTAGTGCATTATAAAAATAGTAATTCCTTCAATTCTATATTATTTTAAATCATGGAAGTTGAACCACTTAATCTCCCTTAATATTGGTGACCATCCACATCCTCCTTCTACCTTCAAAGTATGTATAAATGAAGATGTAACCTAAAATAGAAATTAGACATCTCTTCCCAGAGATAATCATATGTTTGTATTGCAATCTTGAGTAATAAGACATCTCTTCTCAGAGAATTCATTATTACTATGATATTTTTATGTTCTTGAAATATCTTTCAATCAAAACTTTTAAGTTTTAGATTAATTATATCATATCAATTTATCTTGAGAGTGTATGATCCTGAGGATGAGATCAAGCTACAAGAAGCTTGAGTGAAAAATAATAGAGCTTCCAAACTATCCACCTATTCACTCCAAATAAATTCAAATGGTGGATGACACCGAGACATCTGATCCCTTCAGGGTAATGATGAATGAAGCCTTGTAATGGTAATAAGTGAAGATGCTATAATAATTCACCCAAATTTTCTAATAAATCCTGATGGGAAATTCTAGTTCCTCATCTGCACTTTTTGGCTCCTCATCCATGGAATGTCATTTTAGTGCCCCAACACCCTTCAAGGTTCAGGTGAATTTTGATATCCCTACATTTGAAGGCAAAATCAATGCTGATGTGGTAGAAAATTGGTTGGATTAATTTTATTCCTAATTTTCTATAAATAACTTCATTGATGGAGAAAATATCACTTTTTCTCTTTTGAAAGCATCATTTCCCATGAAAAATTGGTGGGAAGTGTACAAAAAGAGGTTCAGTATAGATGATATTTGCCTTGAGGTGGAACCTACCTAGGATAATTTCATGGATGTGATAAAGGAAGAATACTATCCCATTGGAGCATATGATGATCTGTATATATAATGGCAATAACTTTGCCAAGGTAAGGACCAATCTGTTCAATATTACACTGACATTTTTTATTCTTTGTATGCAATATTGGGCATCCAAGAAAGTAAGAAACATAGTAATCTCAAATATCATGGTGGAATACAATGGTACATACTGGAGGAAATGGAACTCTTCAATTTGGAAACCCTTAGTGAGTCATATAAGTTCGAAGTGAAGATTGAGTAGAAGCATGGAAAAAAAAATACGAAGAGTTAGCCTTCAAAATGGAAAAGTGACAAGGAAGGTCAAACATGAGGCCAAAATTGGAAGCAAAAGGAGTTTTAAGATAAGAAACCCCAAAAGGGGAAGACTAGAAAATGGTGTGATTACCACAAAACTAAAACTCACTCCAAATAAGAATGTTGATCCATCAAGTCACTAATTTTTGAGTCACAATACTCGACATCTACTACTCTATCTCATACACAACCTACAGTCGAAGAGAATGAAGAAGATATTATAGATGCTGAGCCCGATACCATCATTGCTTCATCACAAACCTGTGACAAAAGGCTAGATGATAAATAAAGGTTGTTTCACTCCAAATTATGGGTAAAAGATAATCCTCTTAATTTTATTATTGATAGTGGGAGTCAAAATAATTTAATCTTTGCTAAAATTATCAAAAGTTTAAATCTATCAATGAAGCCTCACCCAAAGCCATACAATATTGGATGGTTGAGCCTAAGGAGAGACCTCCATGTCACCCATCAATGTCTTATTTTATATGCAATAAAACCTTTCCAAGATGATGTATTGTGTGATGTGGTTAATCTAGATGTTAATGATACTCCTTGGTTAGCCATTCATGTATGATTGAGCTCTCATCTATGAATCATGAACCCAAAGAATCACCCTCTCTCTTGGAACATGTCACTACATGATACTAGAGGTACCACCTCCCACATTTGTCTTGATGATTAGTGCCAAGCAATGTAATAGATTGGTAGAGAAGAAAAGGTAATTCATTCTCATGGTAGTCAAACCATAAAAATCCATGAAGGCTGATGTTACAGTCCTGACTACATAATCAACACAACAACAAAAATAGATGGTTCAACACATAGGAGAATATGATGACTTATTCAAGTCACCCACAGGGGTTTCACTTCACTACCAATTAAAACATTCTATCGATTTGATTTTAGGATCACCTTTACCTAATAGTCTTGTGTATCATGGATCAGTTTTAGATAATGAAGAGATAAAAAATATATATACAAGAATTTATTCAAAAGGGTCACATCAGGGCAAGCTCTTTACCCTATGGTAACTCGATTATCCTAGCACCAAAGAAAGATGTAACATGGAGGCTTTGCATTGACTATCGATACCTAAATAAAATCACTATGAAGAATAGTTACCCCCCTCCCTAAGATTGATGATCTACTGGACTAACTCTGTGGTGTGAAGTTATTTACCAAAATTGATCTCAAATCTAGATATCAGCAAATTATCATCAATCCCACATATGTCTAGAAGACTACATTCAAATCTAAGTAGGGGCTCTTCAAATGGTTGGTTATGCCTTTTGGATTAACTAATGCACCTAAAGCGTTCATGAGAATGATGGATGACATCCTAAGACCATTCACCAACTCATTCATGGTTGTCTACCTAGATGACATACTCATCTACAACAGAACATGGGAAGAACATCTACAATATATTTGTAAAGTGCTTCAAATTCTATGGTAACACAAGTTGTATGCAAATATCAAAAAATGCACATTTAGGATGAAAATAATTTAGTACCTGGGGTACAGAGTGAATGAGGAAGGGGTCCATGTCAATCCAGAGAAGATTTAGGTTATTCAAGAATAGCCTACACTAAAGACCCTCACAGAACTTCATAGCTTCTTGTGTCTTGAAAATTTCTATCACAAGTTTATTCTTGGATTCTTACATGTTACTTGGACACTAACCCAAGTGACTAAAGGAGGGGCTAAATCTACATTTTAGTGTGGTGAAATACAACAAAAGGCATTTGAGAATTTGAAGAATAGATTTTGCTCAACCTTTGTTCTTGCATTTCTAGATTTGTATCAACCTTTTTAGATGCATCTAAATATGTTATGGGAGCTATCATCATGAAACATGGCCATCTTATTGCATATCATAGTGAAAATTTCACTGATATAGTCAGGACACACCCAACATATGACAAGAAGATCTATGCTATTATGTAAACCTACAAATAATAGAAACACTACATCTTGGGGAAATAGATAGTCATTCACACTAACTACAGACCATTAAAATTCATCTAGACATATAGCAAACTATGAAATTAAAGGAACCAAAAGTTTGCCACATATATACTATAATTCTATCTGATAATCCAACACAAAAAGGGGAGCTCAAATATGGCCACAGATTGTCTGAGCCACCCACCAATTACTACACTCACAATAGTTCTTGACCTATGTGGACATGAGACTAATACTTGGGGTGATCTGTATGAATCAGATCCTACCTTTGCTGATACATATCATGTGCTTTAAGAAGGTAAAAATGTTTCTAATTTTTATTTACAAGATAATTTATTTTGTCATATGGGGCACATCTGTGTTCCAGTTGTAGAGAAATAGAAGATGATATGGGAAGCACATTTCAGTAGGATAGTTGGACACTTTAGGGTAAAAATGATATTGGTAGTTCTTCAAAAACACTTCTAATAGCTCCATATGTGAAAGGATGTGGAAAGGTACCTCAAATATTTTACCCCATGTGTGATAGCTAAGCCAACAAATAAGAAACAAGTATTATACATGCCATTGCCAGAACCAACCATTCCTTGTGAATCTATCTCAGTGGATTTTATCTTAGGTTTACCCACTTCAAAACATGGTAAGGACTCTATTTTTATTGTAGTTGATAATTTTTCCAAAATGGCTATCATTATTGCTTTTAATAAAAATATATCTACTGAAGAAATTGCTCAACTATATTTTATTCATGTATGGCTCCATTTTGGTCTCCCCAAGTCCATTATCTCAGATAGAGATAGTAGGTTCCTAAGCATCTTCTGGTCCACTCTATGGAAGATGATGGATACCAAGCTGATGAAGTCCATATCCTTCCATCCATAGACTGATGGTCAGACAAAAGTGGTGAACCACTTGATTGTTCACATGATTCAGATGTATCACTCCAAACATCTATGCACATGGGATCAGGGGATTCTTATCATATAACATGGATACAATCAAGTCCTACACAACTTGACCAAGTATAGTCTAGTCCAAGTATGCTTTAGGTTTAAACCCATGGCACCAATTTATATATCCATTCCATTATTCACCATGGAATACACACCTTATGAGAGATCTAAAGCAACAAAATCAATAAAGTTCATTAAACAAATGCAACACATCCAGTATCAAGTTCATGACATCTTGGAGAAGATGAATCAAAAGTATAAGCAATGCCATAAAAAACATAGGATTACACACCATTTTACTATGGGTGACAAGGTTTGGTTGTGGTTTCAAAAGGAATGGCTTGCAGGCCCACATAGAAAAATTTAGCCTCTATGATATGGTCCCTACACCATCACTAGAAAAGTTGAAGAAAATGCTTTTGAGTTGAACCTACCAGCCTACCTTAGTCTGTATCTAATATTCAATATGGATCTCCTAAAACCATATAATCTACCTCTATTGGACACTTAAACCATAGGAAAATAATTAGACATTAATGAGCTTGATCCATATATTTTTTCTCCAGTGGAGGAGGATCAAATTGTGGACACCTGGATGAAGACAACAAGCGAACGCTCTATTCTACTTTATCAAGGGGTCAAAAGGGGATAGCTTAGCCACCAAGGTGAGTGGATCATAGAGACTCAAATTAATACACAAATATAACACTTGATGAGGAATATTGGCATAATAGGGACCATTACTTCTCAAGGAGGTAGGAATGATCTAGGTAATAATTCATGTGACAATTTGGGCGATGGTTCTACCCCAGTTGATGATATAACTTTTGGGAGCCATAAATTTTGCACCATAGCTCTGATTGACTCCCCGTTTGAACTGTTGGAAAGATAAGAATGAGGATAATGTGGTGAGATGAAACTTATTTCATCTCAATGGTTTTTGACCCCTAAAAACCTAATAGAAGTGCCCTAAATTTCAATTTTAGTAGTGCATTCTAAAAATAGTAAGTTTCTAAAAATAGTAATTCCTTGAATTCTATATTATTTTAAATCATGGAAGTCAAACCACTTAATCTCCCTCAAGATTTGTGACCTTCCACATCCTCCTCCTACCTTTAACATGTGTATAAATGAATATATAACTTGAAATGGAAATCAGACATCTATTCCCAGAGATAAGCTTATGTTTGTATTGCAATCTTAAGTAATAAAACATCTCTTCTTAGAGAAATAATTGTTACTATGTTATTTTTTTGTTCTTGAAATATCTATGAAATAAAAATTTTGAGTTTTGGATTGGGAGTTATCATGGTTGATTAGGTAACACCAATGCCAAAATGCCCTAAGATGCTCTTAGGGGTCCTCCTTATTTTAGAACTTAGTAAATTTTGTGAGTTCCCATTATGGAGGGTAGACATGGATTTGAATGGATAGATGAGCTCATTAGATATTTAGTCATAGGAAAGGAGGTTGTTGGATCTTGAAAATGAAGATTCAAGATTGCTAACTTTGTCGATTAACATCTTGACCAAGTTAGTTTGGGGTTAGGTTGAGGGAATGGTAGAAATAATAAACTGATAGGATGGTTGGGAAGAGGAATATGGTGGTAAGAGGTTGATTCTTGTTGAGGTGGTACCCCATAAAATTTTTGGGTATGAATGAAGAGGTAGGGGAGATATATGGATTTATGGGTTATCCACATATTGATAAGAGTTGGAAGTTATTTTTTGGGGAACTGTTGTGGTTGGGGAAATGGATGTATGAGAGGGTTGGGTTTGAGAGGTTACCCAAGTTTGGATGGGAGGAAGTGTTTGGGGTATTAAAATCACTAGGTTTTGAATAGGGGTGTTGGTTGGTTGGATAGTGGTAACAGGGGAAGAGAAATGAGTGATAAAATTTTGACCCATGGTTGGTAGGGTATCGATGGGAAGCAACACACTCACCTCGATGTGAGATGAGGTAGTCAAAGTTGAGGTAACTTGAGTGATGATCAAGACATTCTATTGGGTTTGATCTACTAGAGGGCCATGAGTTGAGGAATAAGCATGAGAAATAGAAGGTCAAGTAGAGGTGACACCCTCCATGAGGTGGTGCAGCATGCCATAAGGTGGATTCAAGAGAGGGATGGAAGAGGTTGGGGTGTGAAGGGCCAAGGTGATAAGGTGATGCTACAAAACCATTAGGTTATTATTTAGATAGGTGGTGAAGTCATCATCCCCTTCGAGGACCACTGAGGGTTTATTAGGTAAATGAGGCAAATGAGGAGAATCATGGGGTGTCACCTCAATACCTGAGACGTACTCCATGGGTAAAAATAAGGAAGGAAGTGGGGTTAGGTTGGTTTGGTTTCTTTCTTGTATTCAAGTTAAGACCATGTGAGAAACCAAAGAGAGGAAGTTTAACCTCATACCTCAAATAATAAGTAGTTGAAAAAATAAAAGAAATCAAAAGAACTAACACGCTCTAGAGAATGTTAAGCCCTGGAGTTTTAATTATCCCTTGTTGGCTTAAGCCTTAAATGAATATTAAGGGAATTGGATTAAAAATTTCTTAATCAAAGATATCTATGTTTAATTTTGGGATGTTTAGGCACTCAAGAGTTGATTCTGTACTGGACCAAGTACGTGGCCTGGTATTAGGGCTTGCTCCCTATACTTCATGAACCCAAAGCTGAGCTGCGTCACTTAGCCAAAATATACCATTTGTTTAGAGTTTATACTCCATAAAATAATTAAGTTGGTTAACACATTGGTGATTAAATTTGAGTATGAAAACTAGGTAAGGGTAATGTTGCCACTTGGTGATGAAATCCAAGTCGAACCTTGTCTCAAGTATTGTTTTGGTGTGTTGATTATGAAAGTGGTTCAGTTTATGTGTGAAGAAGAAAAGTGAATCTATAATTAATTTACCTATTTAATTAAATATACATGAGATAATTAAGAAATAAAACCATGAATTCACTTAGTTTTAAACCAAAGGAAAATTTTGATGTATTTTAATGAGTATAGAATAATGCAAAGGTTTATTTTATGCCAAAAGAAATTTTAGATTCCAAATTTATGAGAATAGAAGAATTCAAGGATTTATTTTATGCCAAAGGGAATTTTAGATTTCAAATTGATGAGAATAGAATAATTAAAGGATTTATTTTATGACAAAATAATTTTTGGATTTAAAATTCCATTTGATGAACATAAAATAATGCAAAGATTTACTTTATGCTAAAAGAAATTTCAAATTTCAAATTTCATTTGATGGACATAAAATAACATAAAGATTTACTTTATGCCAAAGGAAATTTCAAATTTTAGATTACATGAGTATAAAATAAATGAGGAGAGCATGCAAATTCAAACTATGAAAAATTGGAAGAAAAGGGCACCTAGATGATGCTAGGTCCCACCGGGCGTGCCAAAATGTTTCTATAAATTTTTTATTTTTTCTTAGTTTTTTTAATGAGAAAAGATAGAAACATAAGATGAAGGGTGTGTACCTGGTAAATGTGCACTCATTGATGACCAGGAAAATAAAAATTCCTTTTTGTCTTGGAAGGAATACCTGTAATAAGATAACACTACCACAAACTTATTGGTTAGACAAAGATGCAGTGTGGACCGCCTAGCATATGCTAGATCCAAGAAGCTAAAGCTTACTTGGATGGCTGTCAATCCACTCCCATAATAACAAATGAAGATGATAAAATAAAATAAATTTTATTGAATTTAAATTAACGATAAATTAAATGCTAAGTACGAAATGAAGTGAAATACTTATTCAAAGAAAAATGACTAAATCTAGTACATGCTAAAACTAGTCAAGGTAAGGCCATAGTTTTGGGGTTTAGGTAAAATGGTAAGGGTCAAAAGGATTTTTTTTTGGGTTGGTTAAATGATCAAGGCTTCAAATATACAAAATGGTAAATGGATAGATTATTCAAATAATATAATATGTCGAGTGTGGCAAAGAGGTGAAAGAGGTCAAGTGAGGAATATGGCAAAGAGGCAAAATGGGGTAAGGGGTAAAAGGGTAAATAGTAAGATGAGGAAGGGATGAAGACAATAATGGTGAAGGGAGTGAAAATTTTAAGGGAAGGGAGGACAAAGGGAAATAAATAAATATATTGAAATAACAAAATAAAAGATTACCCCAATGTTTGTAGATGCTTATTAATGAAGATGGTTTGTTGAAGATTGTTGATGAAGATGTCTTGAGGCAATTTTGGTAGAGATTCATTAATTTGAATTATTTTCCTCCAAGATGTGGAAAATTAATGAACTAATTGAAATTGATGAACACCTAAAATAAAATTTGGGTAGCAATACTCTAAATTTTTCAACCTCTTCCTCGGGTGAAGGAGAGGGGGGGTATTTGTAGTTTTGTTTTTGTGAGGAAACATGCCAAAAGAGGGAATATTGGAAGTATGGTGAATTTTTCCCAAATTTCAAGGATGGGTTTGGTGGAAGATTCATATGGGGGTTTTCAAGTCTCCCTACCTTCCATGCAAGTCCAAGTTTAAAAATAATTGTGGACATGGTTTGAAAAAGGGACTGAAGAATTTGTTACACCCTTATTTGTCCTCATTTATGACTTTAAGAGTTCTCCCACAAAATATGGCACCATTTTTCAAGGGGGAATGGGTGAGTAAAGTTAAGGTGGGTGAATATTTTAATTTGGGCTGATAAGTCTCTTATTGGGGATAAGAAGTCCAAAATGGGGACTCTTTATCTCTCCCAAGGTGTGAAAGGGGCAGGTAAGTTAATTTTGAAGGCTATTTTCATGTGAAAATGAAAAACCAAGTTAAATGACTTACCCTTGAGGAAAAATTAGACCCATTTCAAGTGGGGACCCTTGTGATGCTTAAATGAGGTCATTAAGCATCTTGGAAAAAGGGGGTAAAGGTGGGGTACCAAGCCATGTCACTTTGCCACATCATTTGCCATGTCATTTTGCCATGTCATTTGTCATGTCATATTCCATGTCACTTTCTATGTCACATTTCATGTCATTTTCCATGTCACTTTCCATTTCATATGTCATGTCATCATGAATAGTGAAAGTGGGTCCCATAGTGAATAGTGATGATGAATAATATTTCATGAATAGTGTTGTGTGAATAGTGATTTCAAATACTATTTTTGAATGGTGTTTTTAGTTTTTTTGAATGGTGTTTTCAAATAATAATTTTTGAATACAAATGGGTAGAATAGGGACTTTGGTTAAGTTATGAGGGTGTAAAAAGGAATTAGGAAGGTTTTAGGAGGATTTAAGGTGGTCCTAAGGCATTCAAACACCTAGAATTGCAAGTGTGCAATTTTCTAGTGTCTATAATTGTCTCAAAAGGATAAGAGTATGCATGTGTGCATGAATATATGTGTTTTTAGTAGGGGTATAAAGTAAGTGAATGTGAATTAGGCCAAATTTAAATAGAAAGGAGTTTGTGGTGTTGAATCTATGATTGATGAAGGATTATTTGGATTTGGATTGCTTGTTATATGATCATATTATGTATGGGTTACCCTAGGCCTATTATTTATAATCATAGTCTAGACTCTAACATCTGTAATTGAAGTGTTGCACACATGAAGATAAACCTAGTTAGGTGAGTGCACATCAAAATAGGTAAGCCATAAAAGACCCTACATATTTCAACCCATCCTACGCACATGCATTTCAACTTTACATACATCCAAATCTCATGTCCCTACTACATAGCACTATTTCATTTGCTCATAGTCAAAAAAATGTTAGAAATTTTTCAAAATGTCATTAAAGAGATGTGATGTTGGGCTGGGCTTGGATAGTAGTAATTACTATTGCTAAAGTGTGTATCAATGTACTCTTTTGTACCATCAATCACACTCAAGGGTGGATTTTGTATTCATGTGTGCATCATATGAGATGCATTAAAGGGCCTTGAAATATCTTAGTGGGTAGCTTGAAGGTATCTCTTCAGAGATACCTTGATGGAGTAATCCACTCTTGTTTATGTTTTAAAGGTATCTCTTAAAAGATACATTGAAGTTATTACAATGCCCTTTAAATTATAACCTATTAGTGCCTTTAAGGTGAAGGAAAATTTATTGATGGACAAATGGTAAATGCCTAATTTTAATTGAGAAAGTCCTATGTGTCACCCTTATCCTAATAATAATTGAAACTGAAGACCTCCATTATTGAAATACCTTCACTCTCCCCACAAAAACCCAATGTTATTGATTTGTGTTTCAAAATTATTGAAATATATATATATAAATAATATATACATGGAATACAAAATGATATATGCCCACTTACTCTATGGAAAAATTAAATATGTGGGTTATGAAAGAAGGGGGTGTTGTTTTGAATTCTTATATGGTTGTTAAGAGGAGTGGGAGAATAGGATGGGATGAGAAGTATGGGTAGGTAGATCAATATAGATGAATCCTATTTCTAGATTGAAATGGATTCCCTCAACTTGGTTTGTACATGTGTAAGAAAAGCATCACCATACATAGGCTTGTTTGGTGTTGAAAAAGTGTGTGTGTGTGTGTGTGTGTGTGTGTGTGTGTGTGTGTGTGTGTGTGTGTGTGTGTGTGTGTGTGTGTGTGTGTGTGTGTGTGTGTGTGTGTGTGTGTGTGTGTGTGTGTGTGTGTGTGTGTGTGTGTGTGTGTGTGTGTGTGTGTATCCTTATTATTAAAGAATGGGTATTTGGGCCCTATTCCTAATCTACTACTTCTAAAGGATAAGAGCATGCATGCATGAATATATGTGTTATTAGTAGGGGTAAAAATTAACTGAATGCAAAATTAGGATAGAGGGGAATAAAAAGGAGTTTTTGGGTTTGTAACTAAGATTGATGAAGGATTATTTGGATTTGGATTGCCTACTACATGATCATATCATGGATGGGTTGTCCTAAGCCTATTATTTATGATCATAATCTAGACTCTACCCTCTAAAAATATAATGATATGCACATGAAGATAAACCCAATTATGTGAGTAAGCATCAAAGTAGGCAAGACATATAGGACTCTATGTATTTCAACCCCTCTTATGTACATGTATTTCAAATTTACATATATCCAAATCCCCTGTCCTTACTACCTAGCACTATTTAATTTTCTCACTATCAAAAAATGTTAGAAATTTATCAGAATGACATTAGAGAGATGTGATCCCAGGGTGAGCTTGAGTAGCATTACTTATTTATACTAAGGCACATATGGTTGTGCTCATTTGTGCCTTTGAGCATGCTCAACAGTGGTTTTTGGATGCATGTGTGTAGCATATGAGATGCCTTCAAGGGCATTCAAATATCATAGTGGGTAACTTTAGGGTATCTCCTAGGAGATGCCTCAAAGGAGTAATCCACACTTGTGCATGTTTAAAAGGTATGTCCTAAGAGATACCTTGAAGGTATTATAATGCCCTTCAAATTATCACCTAGTATTTCCTTCAAGGTGAAGGAAAATATCTTGATGAACAAATGGAAAATGCCCAATTATGATTACCAAAGTGCATAATGAGAATATGGAAAACCCAAAGTGTCAAAGTTGCTATATCACACCAACAATCAAATATAGTGTATTTAAACATGCAAAATTAAAGGTTTCCTAATTATTAGACTGTTATTGCACATCTTCAAGAAGGATTATAATTATCCTAAAAAACATGTTCAAATCACCTATAGATTAAAATAAATGACTATATTTAAAATGGATAACTCATAAAAAAATATAAGCATTAAGTTACTATAATGATAGACCATCTCAAGTAATCAACATAATTGGAGAAGAATCAAGATTTGCATATAAAGATAAATTCAAGAAAAACTCTTTCAAATTTATTATTAGTTTGAACAACAAAAAATTATCCACTCTTTGGTATCAGGAGGTTACATGTATTTATAATATTTGGATGGGAAGGCCTCATCTCTTCAAGCTTCATCTAAAATTACAAGTCCAAAAATAGAACCAAAGGCTCAAGATCATGCAAAATATGAATGCACAATGGAAGTGTCTAAACTTAGACTCTCCAACAAAAATATAATATGTAAAATAAATAGATTAGGAATTATAGTTCCACCTTAAATATAAATTCACATATATAATCATTTTAAATCATGGTGTTGATGTGACACTGCTAGCTAGAGGAGTTGAAGAAGAAACTAAATGTTCCATAAGACTAACTATGGGTGAAATGAACACCAGACTATTAGTGTAGGTTTTTATTTTTCCCTATTTATTAATTAGGGAAATTGTATTTCTTGTGCATACATGGAGTTTTCCTACATTTGTGGGATAGGCTAGCTTATGTGGAGGTGTGTGTCATAGATGTGTCATAGGTGTCATAAGAATGTCATAAGTAACTCCCTTGATGGGAGTTACTTCTCTATTCTTAGCACCTTGTCACCACATTTCATGGAGGAGTTACTGTCTATTATTGGGGTTCCTTGTCCACTTTTTGTGGAGGAGTTACTTACGTACTCTCCTATATGTATTCCTCACTTTGGCCATCTCATGCTAATAAGATTTTGGTTTTCTCCATTTTGTCTTGTGCAATTTATCTTATTGTGTTATTTTCAAATTGCTTTAGCATCTATGTGGAGTGCACTTGCTTCAACTTGTGTGATCATGTCTCCATTGCACTCGCATTACCCAAATTCTATAAACAACTCTGATATGGTATCATAGCAAGAACAGTAATTGTTTGTATGGTTATGCTTTTAGTTCATTTTGAAATCAAGAGTGGAGTTCTCTTTATTTTTTTATTTTTTAGATTTGATCTAAAATTTAAAAAAAAACTTTCAAAATCTTTTCTGGTATCATTTCCTTATCCTTTGGGTGTCTTGACTAGTTCAACAATTAGCTTGGGTGCCATTGTTGAGCACTCAGCAACAGAGGGAAGAGCAGCAACTCCAAACAATAGTCCTTCCTAGGCCGTATGGCATTTAGCTTGCCATGGCACATATTTTTTGAGTAAAAAGTAGCGCATCCTTTCTAACAGCAATGCCTTCTACCAAGTCTACTATTTATTTGGTTATTCTGCTACACCACACTCCTTTTAGTTGGGTGCCTTCAATTCTAGCAGCATAAGTACTTCTATTCTGCCATGCCAAGCTTCAACACCTAACCAGGCTGTACGGCGTGAAGTCTTCAGGTTCATTTTTCTTTTTTGCAAGCATATTTCTTTCTGCACCTAGCTTCTAGTCTTCTGTCATTTCTCCAGCAAGGTGCCAAGCTGTACGGTGTTTCTAGCAGGTCTATTTTTTGTCTTTTGTGCAAGATAAATTTTGACTGAGCCCTTTTTGGGCGCCCCTTCCTTACTTGGTGTCCCATGTGGCATCTGTTGGACACGTGGCTTCATTCATTTCTATCTATGCTTCATTTTTTTAATTTAAAATTGACTTGATAAAACAAAAATTAGTCAATTTGGCTAAATATTCAATTTTATAGACAGTTTTGTAATTTTGGGGTTTTCAATTTAAAACTTGTATCTTCGACCTACGAAGACGAAGGGTGAAGCTTGGGTTGGTGGGAGGCCAATTACCCCTCACACAAACCTCTTTTGGATTCCTCATTCCATGCCAAATCCAATGAGTGGTTGGAAGGCCACTTTCTCTCTCAAAATAGACATTTTTTAATGTTTTAGTGTTTTTTTTGCAAAAACACTAATTTACAGGAAAATTAAACCTTTAATATCTTGCAAATGGTAGCTCATATTTGGGTGCCATTTTTTGAAAAAGTGTTTTAAATTCAATTCTCCATAGTGTATGCTTTTTATTTATCAAAAATACACTATTTTATAAAGTGCCAAAAATTTGGGTCTCTCGGGACACATTTTCGGCTAAGTCTGACATCCTGTTTGCTTTAGTCTTGCACTGATTGCTCTAAGACGCATTCTCAGCTGAGTCTAACATATTTTGAGCATTCATTTTCATATTTTGGGGGTGGCTCAATATTTTGGGGGGGGGGGTGTGATTGCTTTTCACAACTCGCTTATATTTGCTTTCATTCTCCTTTCTGCATAAATTCATAACTTGCAATCAACACAACTTCACCTAAATTCAGCTAAAAATGGATTATTTTCAACTTAAACCCCTAAAACCCTTCAAATATCATGAATGGAAGGTTAAAATTTCAATCATTCTTAGAAGCAAAGGGTTGTATAGGATCACCATGGGTATTGAAGTAGAACCTAACACTAATGCTGAAAAGGTCAAGTGGTACAACTGTAGTGATGAAGCCTATGGATTACTGAGCTTGTCTATGGCTCCAAAAATTTTCTTCCATTTAGAATCCTCCCAGACTCCTAATGACATATGGGACACCTTATAAAACATATTTGGGAAGCTTGATGAAATGAGAGGTCATGAGATCGAAAACGAACTCATAAGTCTAAGTCATAGCAACTTTGACACCCTACAGGACTTCTTCACTAAGTTTAAGGCCCTTAGATTGCAATTGAAATAATGTGGGATAGAGAAAAAAGATGATCAACTCATACTTTCTATTCTCACAAGGTTAGGTCCAAGCTATTCAGTCTTTGTCTCCACTTTCCATGCCACAAAAAGTGCCCTTGGCACTACATGGAAAATGCCTTCTTTGGATTCATTCATTGCCGACTTGACTAGGGAGCAAGATAAGCTAATTCAAATGGGCACAATGAAGTCTACTCAAGTCCAAGATTTGATAGCTATAAATGGTAAGGATAAAACTTCAACAAAGGAGAAGAAGAAAAAGAACAAGGACCAGGAGAAGAAGAAAGAAAACACCAATCCTGCCAAAAACAACACTGAGACTTCCTCTTCCAATGCTAAACCTAATAAGGAGAAGGTTAAGTGTGCCTATTGTAAAAATATAGGGCATGATGAACACAAATGCATGAAGAAACAAATAGATCACCTAACTCATCTTTTAAATAAGAACAACATAGGTGTTCTTGAGTCCATCAAGAAGAATTCTTCTACCCAAGATTCTACCAAGGCAAAAGGCAAGGGTAAGGAGAAAGAAAAGGGCAAGGCCCTTGTAGCTACAATAGCTTCCACATCTTCATGGGTCATTGACTCAGGTTCTTCTCACCACATGGGCTCTTCACTAGTTGAGTTTTCATCTTTAGATCCTTGTAGCATGACTTCAATTAGTTTGGGTGATGACACATCAGTTTCTATTGCAGGGAGAGGGTCAGTTGAAATGGAAGGAGAAACATTCAACAATGTTCTAAGTGTTCCTTCTCTTTCAACCAATCTCCTATCATTGTACCAAATCACTCACATTGGTTGAGGTATGAGAGTTGAGTTTTCACCAGATTCAGTGGCTATCAGGGAGTTACATAGTGATACTACAGTGGCAATGGGTAGGGCAGATCACCAAGCCAGGTTATACACCTTCTCACATTTTTCATCAAATTCTTCTCCAACAACATTGCTGACTCATTCAGATGGAGTTAGCAAATTGTGGCATGAGCGGTTTGCCCACCTTAACTACCGCTACCTTGAGCAACTTTGCAAACATGATATGGTCATTGGCTTGCCTCGTGTCCAATTATCAAGAGGACTTTGCGAGGGGTGCTCCCTTGGGAAGCATCCTAAAGCAAAATTTGACAAGGAAAAGCTTGGAGGGCTTCACAACCTTTGGAGTTAGTCCACAATGATGTATCGGGACCCTTTCCCAAACCATATTTCACAAGGCCCAAGTACATTCTCACTTTCATTGATGATTTCTCTAGGTACACTTGGATATATTTTCTCAAACAAAAGTCTAAAGTGTTTGAAAATTTTCTATACTTCAAGGCTCTTGTTGAGAAATAGAATGAGAAATCCATCAAGGTTCTTTGAACTGATAATGGAGGGGAGTATGTCAGCATCAGGTTTGAGCAGTTTTGCACCATAGAGGGGATTGATTTGTAGTGCATAGTCACCTATAGTCCTTCACAGAATGGGGTTGCAGAATGCAAAAATAGGTTCTTGAAAGAGATAGGTAGTTATATGATTCACTCTAAATCCTTAGCACCATAGTACTAGGCCGAATCCATCAATTGTGCTTGTTACATTTAAAACAAGGTTCCTCACAAAGCTATGAAAGGGATAACACCCTTTGAAGCTTGGCATAAAAGGAAACCTGATGTTGAGCACCTTAGAGTTTTTAGATCCCTAGCCATGGCCCATATTTTGAAGAAGAAATGCAAAGCTATGGAACGTCAGTCCAAGCCTTACATCTTTGTAGGATATTCGAATGGTATTAAGGGATATCGCCTTCTAGATCCAGTCACTCATGAGTTGTTCATCGAGAGAAGTGTCCATTTCAGGAGATTCCTAGAGACTCAACACTTGACACTTCTTCTCCTTCATCAAATCTACTTCTTCATGATGATTCCTCATCAGATTTAGATCAGCCATAGTAGGTTCTTGAGCTAGAGACATCTTCTTCTTCTTCGAGTTCAAACAGTGAGGATAGTGATGTAGGGTCATCCACCTCTAGTCAATCAAAGGATGAGGAGTTAGCACCTGACTCACCCACTTTCGGGCCACTTTGGGCCAGACAGACACTTGAGAGTGTTGGCACTTGGGCAGGAGATCCCATAAATGACAGACATACTAGGGGGGATTTTTAGAGAGATCCACATGCCTTCTTTGCTATAGTTTTAGATCCAAAGACTTTTTGAGAGGCATTGCGAGTATCTGAGTGGGATAATACTATGGAGGAAGAATATTCTTCCTTAATCAAAAATCACACTTGGGTTTGAATTCACTTCTTAAGGGAAGAAAGATGGTTTGATGTAGGTGGATATATCAGACCAAGTTTGTAGCAGATGGGTTAGTTGATAAGTACAAGGCGCGATTAGTCACTAAGGGTTTCTCACAGGTGGCAGGCATTGACTACTCAGAGACCTTTTCACCTGTTGCAAAGATGACTTCTATCCAAATCACCTTGGCCATTGCCACATCACATGGTTGGGATATGCATAAGATGGATGTGAAGAGTGCCTTTCTTCACAGAGACCTAGAGGAGGAGATCTACATGGAGCAGCCACTAGGATTTGTTCAAGATTATTCCTTAGTATGCAGACTTAGGAAATCTATCTATGGCCTCAAACAGGCCCCTCAGGCTTGGTATGTCAAGATGTATTCCTTCTTTCTCACAGTGGGTTTCACTAGGTGCCATTCTGATCCCAATGTCTACTTCTTGCGGTAGGATGATTCGCTCTTAATTTTGGTTTTATATGTTGATGACCTTTTGATCACCAGGAGTTATTCATCGGCTATTGCAGTAGTGAAGGCATCTCTTTAGGATAGATTTGAAATGACATACTTGGGTTTGTTGCACTACTTCCTTGGCATCAAGATCTCACAGTCAGATTTAGGGATTTCTCTTGCACAGCCTAAGTATGCTCTTAACTTATTGGCTCAGTTTCACATGGTTGATTGCAAGCCATCTCTAACTCCCTTTCTATCAGGAGTCAAGCTTGAGGCTGATTGTTCTTCACCATTGGTTGATGCCACTCAGTATCGACAACTTGTTGGTAGCCTTATCTACTTGACTCACACTAGGCCTGACATATCATATATAGTGGGACTTGTCTCCAGATTCATGCAGAAACCTCATGCACTGCATTGGAAAGCAACTAAGAGGATCTTTCATTACATATAGGGTTCACATAGATATGAGATTCATTACAAATTTGGCATAGAGGTTGACTTGGTTGGATATATATATTTAGACTGGGTTAGCGATTCACAGACTCGCAAGTCCACTTTTGGTTACAATTTCTCTCTAGGTTCAGGTCCCATCAATTGGTCTAGCAAGAAGCAGAATGTTATTGCTATATCATCCACAGAGGCAGAGTATAGGGGAGCTATTAATGCAGCTACTGAGGCTATTTGGCTTCAAGGGATACTTTCTAAGTTTGGCATTCCTATCAGGCAGCCCACCATCATTTATTGTGACAACCAGAGTACCATTCAGATTTGTAGGAATCCAGTTCAGCACTAGTAGACCAAGCACATAGAGATTCACATGCATTTCATTCAGGAGCTTATTCATAGTTAGGTCATTGAATTGATATTTTTCCAGTCTTTAGAGTAGGTTACAGACATCTTCACCAAACATTTCATCGAGAGCAATTTCATTCATCTACAAGCTCTTCTTTGGGTATGGTCTACATTTGCAGTAGCATCATCTTTAGGGGGGCCTTCTAGCCTCTTCATTTCTTTTATGTCTCTCTTTTGGGGGGGGGAGTTTTTTCCTACGGGTTTTCTCCTTTTCTCTATCTTATGGGAGATTGAATTTGTACATGGGTACCTCATCAGGCCTAGTTGTTGGGACCCATTTTCTATTTCCACACTACCCACCTAAGCTACACTTATGGGGGGTATTAGTGTAGGTTTTTATTTTTCCCTATTTATTAATTAGGGAAATTGTATTTCTTGTGTATACATGGAGTTTTCCTACATTTGTGGGATAGGCTAGCTTATGTGGAGGTGTGTGTCATAGATGTGTCATAAGTGTCATAAGAATGTCATAAGTAACTCCCTTTATGGGAGTTACTTCTCTATGCTTAGCACCTTGTCACCACCTTTCATGGAGGAGTTATTGTCTATTCTTGGGGTTCCTTGTCCACCTTTTGTGGAGGAGTTACTTACGTACTCTCCTATATGTATTCCTCACTTTGGCCATTTCATGCTAATCAGATTTTGGTTTTCTCCATTTTGTCTTGTGCAATTTATTTTATTGTGTTATTTTCAAATTGCTTTAGCATCTATGTGGTGCGCACTTGCTTCAAATTGTGTGATCACGTCTCCATTGCACTTGCATTATCTAGATTCTGGAAACAACTCTGATACAAACCTATTGGAGTTTATATTATTATAGACCTAGAAGACTGAGAGTCATGATCTATTATAAAAACACTTCTAGTTACTTGAGTAACCTAAAATGAAGATGGCACTTTTTTTCTTTAAGATACTCCAATAATGCACCCCATGCCTAATATTATTTTTTTATAATATCAAAATTGAGAAAGGAAGATTTAAGAATTATATGTGATTTAGCCATTAACCTAACTTGATCTTATTCTAGGCTCTTAAATCTAGCCATTTTAGCTTCAATTTGATTTACTCTATTTTTAAAAAAATTGGCTAGGTGTATAACCTCTTTATTGGTTTTATAGATGGTTTCATCTGCCTCCTTAAAACTATCTATTATTTCATGAAGGAGGCTCCCAAAATTAAGCCTATTGACCAACATGCTAGTAGGAGTAATCACTTGAGTGACCCTCTTATCTGTTAAAATTTCCAAGGCTTCACTCTCATATCTATTGAAAAGTATCAACAATGCCTTCAATTGATTAAGCCAACTGAGAGAGGCATCTCTTTTTACAATGAAATAATTTAATCACCATGCCACATCCATACTAGACATTAAATTTAAATGGTTTAAATAACTATTCTTTGAACTCAAAATCAAGAAATTCAACTTCTTTTCCAATTATTTCATCTGGTGCCACAACTTGGTGATGTTTACTTGATTAATCTAGGCAACTACTCTGGAGACCAAAATACCATACAAAATATCATACAACTTATTGGATGCACTATGCAAATCAATAATAATTTCCTAAGGGGCCTATTTAATTTGCATTTTTTCCACCTTATCAATAACTCCTTAATATTGTGGTGCATTTATTTCAAGGTTCCCCTTTGGAATCAATGACATCATCAAAGTTCTCAATATATTATTTAGGGTCCCCTGGGTTCTTCTTCAGTTTATTTACAAGAGGTAAAAATACTTTCTCTCTACTCACACTCCATCTCCTCACCTCTACCAAGGTGCACCACCTTCCTATTCCTCTCCCTCTAAATTATCCCACTATTCTTATCAAACCTAGTGGAGACTATGGGAAATTCAATTACAACTAGATTTTATCTTTCATCCCTGGATTTATGCATCTCTTTCACCCATTGGGAACCCAACTAACTCCTATTTATTCAAATGGAGTTAGGACTTGAGATGAATAAGGTGGAGGAGCCATAGGAGGAGGTGTAATTAATGGAAAAATTATGGAAGTGTTAATATGAGTAGGAAATAGAAGAGACTGGTGTATAATTCTTTCCCATAGAGAATTCTCTCTTATTGGTAAGACCTCAGCTATATACCTGATTAAAATAGGGTTTCTCTCCATGGTCATTATGGATGAGGATATTGGTAGGGCTTATATATTGGGAATTCTTATTTATGCCAACTTTATTTTTGAAATGGGTGGACTCTAAGTATCAAAAATAGACACAATTACTTGGTCTTTAAAATGGACCCTCTTCTCTAGGATTTTCTTTAACCAAGGGGAAAGAATTGATGAAGTCTTAGGAGGAATAAATACAGAACCTTGAGAAATAACAAAACATAGACTTAAAAATGAGGTTTCAACATTGATAGATGAAGAAATAGTATAAGAGACTACCTCAACAATCTTTGGCTTGATTTTTTTGTGAGGACTTGTTGCTTTCCAAAACTTAAGGCTTTGGCTTTCTCAAACTCCACCTCTTCATCATCTAGGTGAGTCTCTTCAATATTTCCTTGCTCTACTTATTGTGTTTCCTCATAAGCAACTTCTTCATCTTCATCATCCAAGTAATTAACTAATGATACTGGTAATGTTTCTTCTTCTATAATAAACCTTACCTAAGTTTTTCCTTCATTTTATTTATCATATTCATCTAATTTTTCCCTCTTAGGAGACTCCTCAATAGTAGATAGAGTTATAGATGGTCTTATTAAGAGTAGGATAATCCTTTATCTTCCTATGATAATTGACGATGGGGGGAGTGGGATGTGGAATGAAAGGTGACATAGCTAAAAGAACATCAGTGGAAGGAGACATCATATGAGATGGTGGTGAAGACATGCTAAAAATTGTTGTGAAGGTGGGATGAAAGGTTTTTGGAGGTGAAATGGTATAGGTACCATGAGTAAATGTATCCTAACAAATGGATTGTAAGTGATGAATAAATATTCATAGTAGATGAGTGAAAATAAGGAATAGTTGTAATGGAAGAGAAAGAAGCTTAAAATAAATCTAGAAATTTAACTAGGTCACATTTGTTAAGGGGGGAAAAGAGTCATCCTAAAACTACTCTTCCTTTCTTCACCTAAAAAAGATGCCAACCTATCTCTTTTAGTTGTTGTTCCCAAAATGTAGGTGTCATGAGATGTTGTCAAGGAAGGGACATGGGGACTCAGAAAACCCCTCAAAATATCCCTTTTAAGATGAGGATTAGATTATCTTTGGACTCCAAATTTAGTTGGCTACTCATTTATAGGCTATTATAGAGGATAAGGAGGCTAATCCTATGGCTGGGAGACATGAGGCTAGGATGGTGGCCAATGTGATTCAATGCCCTATCATATTCTTCCTTAGTGGCTTGAAGATTATACTATTATACCTAAGCTAAGACCATGGACATTGACTTATCCTTCATATTATTCCATACGGATAAATCATTAGGTGTATTCCAGAAGATGGGGTCATGGTCATACTCCACATGCCCATAAGAAACATGCACCTTCTTCTTCTCTTGAAGCTATTGAAGGTATCCTCTAACCTTTTTCCTCAGATCCCATTCTCTAAATGGTGATTATTTTATATTGTACTTAGTCCTGATTTTGATAGGCTAGTTAAAATGTAATTTGACCACATATTGCATTTGGTTGATGCTCATGGGAGTCCTAAAATAATAACCCAAATGCCTCTAGACTAGTTCCTTGTCAATACTATTATAAACCTAAAAATTTATTTCTTGTTCAATAATATTATCTAAAACATGGTGTGGTAGTAATAAGGGAGAAGTCCTTGTCCCTTCAATCTCAATAATAGTAACATGTGGATAAAACTATTAGTCTTCCCATTTTTGGAGTGTCCTCAAATGTTCTCGAATAGCCTGGGCATAGATTTCACATGGATTTCATGATACATTTGTGGGTAAACTTCATTACATATTTTTTCAATTTCATACCTATATATATGAATGAACATTAATGAATGATCTTCACCAATTTTTTTAGCCACATATTCTTATGAGTGTTGCCACCACTCACCATAGTTTTTGTAAATAGTTCCCATAATAACATCTATAAAATAGGACATCATGTAAAAACTACCATTTGATGGCCTTTTGTCTGGAGATAACATTTGGGACTTCAGTCTAGCATAAATAATTTATCCTAGTATAATTATTTGATTAGAGGTCAACAAAATGTCTAACAACAAAATCCACTCAACCTAAACACATGTTATCCTAACACCATGCCTAACTTTAAGGATGAAATTAGATGTAATGTCCCATTTGTGATTCAAATTTTGTCCCTCGATAAGCCACTCTTTCAGTTTCCCCTCTATAGTGTTTTTTTCAAGCTAGACATTAATCAAGTTTTTATTGTATGTTTTTTTAGGGGAAGGTGACCTAAGATACCTCTTGAAAGCCCTACCTTAAATGTATGCATCCACTTTCTTATTTTTACAATTATATAAACAATCACTAGAAAAAGTGTCATTGAAAAAAATTCTAAGAAGGTCTATGCATGGAATTACCTCTAGTTTCATAGCTACCTAATGAAGACCTTGTGCCTTGATGGGAAACAAATCATCAATAAACTTCTTGTGGGCTAGTGTAATTTTGTCCTGAGCTGAGTACTACATTATTGATTCTACCACATTCCATAGTCTAGAATAATGGTAGAATTTGAAATATAAAGCACTTTTATCGAACACTATATTGGTGAAATTAGTCATGCCATTGAAATCATATAAAGAAGGGACATTTGAATGTTTGGAAGTTTACATCGTTGTTGATTTGGATGTATACATCTAGTTTTGTCAAAAATACTAGTACAATTTTGTAAACACCAATAAAAATTAAGATATTTTAAACGCATGAGATCTCGAATACATAGTGTTCACTTGAAAATAATGTCTAAGTGAATTCCCATTCGACATATATTTTACATATATCATTCACATGCTTCAAATATTTATTGTATTTGTACATCATTAATGGAGATATGAACTTTTAGTTTAAATGCTTATTTCATTATGAAAATTCTAGTCAACTTTAATGGGTTCAATTACCTACCATATGAAAAAGCTTTAGGTTAATAAATAAAGGTAGAGTTGGAGGGCATATGCTTTTTAAGTCATCCCAAGGTAGAGTTGGAGGGCATATTATTTGTAAGTCATCCCACTAGCTAATTAGATTTGTATTAAGTATTAATAGACAAAATCCAAAAAATGGTTAGTAAATATGAATTTTTGGTAGTATTGTCTTCAATTTTTGAATTATTCAAGTCAAGTAATAGGGATAAGTTTTGTTTATGTTATTATATTTCAATGTTGTTTTTTTTTGTTGTGATGATTGAAATCTTGTTCAATTATGTTTTACTTCTCCTATTATATGGAGTTACTAAAAACTATTACCACATATTTATGGTCAGATAAATAATGTTCATCATCTATGGTTTTGTACAACCACTATAGGTTAGGGAATGAACATAATGGACTTATCTCATTGATAATACTGGACTAGTAGATATCAATTCATTATGTACAAAATAAGGTTTTCTAATCATATTGTTTGAATACAATATTATAATTAATCCCTTATTTACTCATTGTATACTCTTTATATATATATGGAGTTAACAAAGTTAGTCTCAATGATTTATTATTATAGACAAGTTTAATTATATGTACCATACCAAATTCTTAACATTTTAATTCAAATTAATTTATGTTAATAATAATCCTACATTTATAAAAATTGTGAGTAGGGAATTAATAAAGTTAGTCTCAATGTTGCATTACTATAGGTAAGTTTACTTCTATGCACCATACCAATTTCTAAACATATGAAATCAAAATTGTTTATGTTAATAATAATCTTATGTTTATGAAATCATCATCCCCCCTTTCCTTCTACTTCCAGCCTCCCCTCCCTAATTTTTGAGTTTGTCCAAGCCCTTGCTCAAAATATCCCTCTTTGCTGACCTGGACAACCCCCTTGCCCCTCCCCTTGAGGCACCCACCGCTCTCTCACTTGTCACAATCCATGATGCTTGGAAAATAAGTGGGGTAATGTTCTAAATCTCTCTCTCCCTCCCAAGACCTCCCCCCTAGATGATGGGTTTGTCACTTGTTCAAAAAATAAAAGAGGTAGAAAAAAGACCAATATTAGTGTTACTCTTAAACCTGTGGGTAGATCCCCAAGCATGATTACAAGGAACTTAGAAATTGAAAAAGAGATTGCTAAAGGTTATCAAAAAACTCTTATGGTCTAACATGATATGAAATGAAATTCCTCTCATGGAATGTTAGGGTCCTAAATAACCCCAAAAAATAAAGGACCCTTTGTAATACTATTAAAAGGGTCAATCCTTCCATTTTTTCTCATTCAAGAAATAAAAATGTTTGATTCCATCCTCAAACCAAATATGGAATAAATTTGGAGCAATGCCCAAGCTCTTTCCTTGGAGTCCACAAGTGCTTCACGTGGCTTAGCAGTCTTCTAAAACCCTGACGTCTTGGGAGGAAACCTTTTGTGGAAATCTAATACCCAAATTTTGGTCTTGTTCACTAATCTCATCAATAATGACAAATAGATTCTAATAAATGTTTACACTCCCAATTCCAAAATTTCCAATAATATTTTGTGGAAATAACTACCAAAAATTCAAAAAACCTATATTAATTGGAACTAGATTATTATGGGTGACTTCAACACCCCCTCACTCCTAGAGATTAAAAAATTAGACTCATTGACCTTTTAAATAACATGTTAGAGTTTAATGAATTCATTGCTAATGTAGGTTTATTGGATGTGGACCTTAATGGAATTCCATTTACATGGTCCAACAAAATATTGGGAGAAAATATAATACAAGTCCACCTTGATTGATTTTTGATCTCATTAAATTGGGATATTCTTTTTTCCAGTAGACTCTCTTACCTACCTAGGATTGGGTCTAACCCCAATACCTTCATGTTTGAAGATATAAAATATCTAAACCCAAATTCAAACCCTTCATATTTGAAAACATGTGGCTTCATCACCCCAATCTCATAGAATCCCTGAAAGATTGGTGGAAAGAACCCATCTTGAGTTTTGCCATGTTCATCCTCATGAAAAAACTCAACTTTATTAAAACCAAGTTGAAAGTCTAGAATAAGTAATTTTTTGGGGATATTTTCCTATAAAAAAAGGAACTCTAAGAGGAAATTTCAATTATTTAATAAATCAGTGCCTTTGGTAATTATAATGAACTCGTGGCTTCAAAGGAAAAAAACCTCTTGTGTAAATTTCATGACCTAAAATCAAAAGAGGAGGCCTTATAGAATAAAAAATCTAGATGTGTATGGCTAAAGGAGTTTAATAATAATACAAATGTTTTTCACCATTCAGCCTCAAGACATAGGAATATCAATAAATTTTCCCAAATTTTAAATGGAAGATGGGACCATCAACAGAGACAAAGTCGACATATCCCACCACATTTTAATTTTTTTAGGAACCTACTCTTGGAAGATGGAGATCTAAGAGATTCTATTATCTAATGCTTCTTTCATCAATATTCCCTCAAATGATTAAATAAAAAGTGTATTGTTCTCCATGGAAGGTTTCAAGGCACTTGGACCTAATGGGTTCTCACTTATTTTCTTCCTAAAGTTCTAGGACATTTTCCACCTAGAGGTTGAAGATGTTACTAGAGAATTTTTTTATTCTAAATCTATCCTCAAAGAAATCAACAACACCTTCCTAATCTTAATACAAAAAAAAAGGCACCACTAACATTCAAGAATTTCATCCTATTAGTCTTTGTAATACCACTTACAAAATCTACTCCTCTATTTTAGTGAAATGCATGCAATCTCTTCCTAATAAAGTCATTAGGGAGCAATAGGGGGATTTTGTGGCAAATAAAAAAATCATGGAAATTTTTTCCTAACTCATAAAGTGAGGAATTCTATTTCTAAATCCTCAAGGTAGGGAATGCTACTCAAGTTGGACATGTCAAAATCTTATGACCAGGTTTCCTAGCATTTCCTGATGCAAATTATGGAAAAGCTAAGGCTAAATCATGATACCAAGAAAATTATCCAGAATTATATTTCCAACCCTAAGTTTTTATTATTTTAAATTGTGTCCCAAAAGGTTTATTTTTTAATTCAAGAGGCTTAAGGTAGGGAGACTCCCTTTCTCCCTACCTCTACATCATTTTATCAAAAACCTTGGGAAGAAGCTTGAGGAGAACCTACACTCAAGGCCTTATTGAGGGTATCTCGATGGCCTAGAATACATATCCTATCACTCACCAATAGTTTTTTGATGACGCTATCATCTTAGGAAATGCTTATGTTGAGAAATCTAAGAATATAAAATTCATCTTAAATAGCTATGAAAAGGTTTCCAACCAATGTATTAAATTTAAAAATAGCTCCCTATTCTTCATCAATACTCCACCCCTTTAACGTAAAAGAATCACCAAAATCTTACACTGTCAAGTGGGCAAACTACTGGTAAGACACTTAGGCATCCCTCTATTTATAATAAAAATGGACTTTAAACTTTAAAACCCCTTAATTAATTGCATCCAAATAAAATTAGTAGGATAGAAAGGACACCTTCTTACAAAGGCAGGGAAATACCAGATCCTCAAGGCCTCAATTCAAAGCATTCTTGTATACCAAATGTCTATATTCAGAATGTCATCCAATATTTATTCTAAAATTAAGAAAATTTTAAAAAATGTCCCATGGAGGGGTACTAAATAAAGATTCATATATAACCTTATTATGTGGGGAAAATTCTCTTCCAAAAGCTAATGGAGGTCTTGGCCTGAAAAGCATCAATCCATGAACAAAGCCCTATTGGAAAAAATAGGTTAGTGCCTAATGAAGTAAAATGGGGAATGGGAAAGAACCATACAAGATAAATACATAATATTAGAAGAGGATTACTTCCTATGGGAAGAAGGCCCCACTGATGGATCTACCTTTTAGAAACCTATAACCAGCTACAAAGACCTCTTGAAGAAAGGCATCTTATGGAAAATTGGCAATGACAAGAAAATTGACTTCTAGGAGGACACCTGGCTTTCTCCCACACCCCTCTCTACTTAGGGGATTTGGGCTAGGTAGTATACACATTTCAAGCAAATATGGGGATCCAAGATCAAAGATTACTTGGAAATTAAGGATGGAACAAAGTGCTAGGAAGTCCTCCCCAGTGATGATCTACCACTGAAAGAATCTTAACTATTTAGAACCTTAACTTGAGATTATGATAGGTCCATATCCCCTCCTTTTAGAAGGAAGATCAATTTATTTAGTGGGAAAAAGATAATTTATCATACTTAATGGCCTCTGGTCATGCCAATGACCTCAATTTGGAAAGTGAATGGAGTTTCTAGAAAAAAATGGGTAAAGCACTTGATTCCCAATGTTAATTTATTTTTTTTGATAATGGTGTAGAATAAAATTATGACAATGGACAACCTAGCCAAAAGGGGGATGATTAACCCCAAGAGTTGAAAAAAATTTCACAATGAAAAATATTCTATTCACCATATTTTCTTGAAATCCCCTTCCAGCTTGACTCTATTTAACTAGTTGCTTAATCATCTTAACCTAACTTGGCTCAAACCAAACATTGTCTTAGACCTCATTGTGAAATGGAATTCCCCATAGAATCTCCCTTCCCTTATTTTCCTTTAGCATATTTCCCTTCCCCATTATATCTAGTGTGTATTTAAAATTCATAATGATGGTCTCTTCTTTAACAAAAGAGATCAGTCAAAAGGTATCTTCGCGCACCTCTGCCAAACCATTTCAAAAAATTGGAAAGATTTCCCCCAAAAGACAAATATCCAACCACTCCCTCAGCCCTAATTATCATTAAAAATTGGGACATCACATAAGTATTATGTTCTCCCTTAAAATATTTAATCCACAATCACACTAAATGGAAGGCTCCTCTAGAAGGCTAGGTGAAACTAAACTTTGATGGCACATCCAAGGGCATCCTAGGTACTACACGAGGATGAGGATTTATAATTAATTATAAATGGGAGATGTTAATTATGTATGTGGGTCCCATGGGAACCCAAAAAAACCACCTAATAGAGGCCAACGTAGCACTCTAGGGTATATAGTTGGCATCAATCATCAACCATAATAAGATCATTGTAGAGGGAGATTAATTGAATATTCTAAATGCTTTGGCAAGGAAAAAAACACCCTAAAAAACTATCAAGGGAATCATTGATGATTTCAAGCATATCTTAAAGGGCATGTCTCATTTTCAACTTATACACACCTACAGGGAAGGAAATAGGGTGGCCAACCTCCTCGCTAGCATTGGAGTTGATCTTCACCTTTTAGCTATCACATTGCAAGCAACATCCCTACTAATGTCCTTAATTCCATACAATTTGAAAGTACAAATTTGAGTTAAAAAAATCATTTTTATATAAGTGTATGACATCATCTTGAAGGGATAGATCTTAATTTGTCTAATTTACATTTATTCTAAAAGGAGGGGACTTAATTGTTTTAATGTGACTTCAATAAGATTCCCAAATTATTCTTGATTTTTTCTAATTCACCCCATCTAAAAACTTCATTCTATCTATTTTTTTCACACAGTCTCCATGGGTGGTGATAGGGATAGATTGGAACCCATTTCCTACAAGTATGTCTATGAATAGAAAAAAGTATAGAAGAATCTAAAAAAGGGAGGACTCACTGAGTTTATGGAGTGACTCATGGATAATTTTTTTGATATTTCCCATGATATCATTATGGCTTGGAATGATCAAAAAGTGACCATCTGCATTATCACAATCAACATTTTAGAGGAGTTCATCAGTGAAGAAACTAGTATGTCATGTACAGGTACCAAGGTGTTCAAATATAAATTAAAAAAACAAAATTTGTAATATGTTTTTAGGATGAATGACATTTGACTTTAAATCATGCATTAAATGATGCTTGAAGGTAAATATACTCTTATATTTTTCTATCACTTTATATTGCTTAATCATTTTATTAGTTACAAAATTAGTCTATCCTAATTTCTACTAAAGTCCCTTGAGAGCACCATCTTATTGCACCAATTGAATGATACCAATCCCATCCTTCACCGAGTCTTGATTCTCCTTCTAGTTAAGCATGGATAAGCCCTTTATGATCAAGAAGTTCCCTTTTGGGGTTCCTTCTCTAGGGGGGACTCCTTGATGGAGGATCCTAATGAGGGATCTCACCAACCCTCTGATTGTACCCCCAAGATACCTTGTCAAAGTCCCCCCTTAAGTTGTTTATCCCCAAACTGAAACCTATCTGACTCAAAGTGGGTACTCCAGTGAAGATAACCTAGAAAGGTAAATCCATTGTGACTAATGAGATGTAAAGGAAAAAAAATTAGCTAGAAAATTTTAATTCTAAGGTTCAACAAGTAGGAATGGGTCTTTCAAAAATATTTAGGACCAAAACTCTTTGCATATATAGTTTAAAGCCATAGTTCAATCTTTTTTTCAATCTATCTATCCCACTCAATCCCTACCTTTCAATCTCCTAAGGTTTTAAGATCCCCCCTCAAGGCTCCCACATGTGGTTCCCCTAAGTATTCCCCATGTAGGTTAAAAGGAAAAATCTCCCCCATATGATCTTCCTTGATGAAGCTGCTGAAGGCCCCAAGAATTGCACTCGAGTAAAGGTTTCTAAGGAAAAATATATCATTCTAGCAAAGGACCCTGAAGATGTTGAATACCCTTAGGAGGGAATTTCCTCCTAAATTTTTTTATGTTTCCTATTTTTTTCTCTTGTACTAGTACTCTAGATTTTTCATTTTTGGCTCTTCAACCTTTTTTATGGTATGTTAATACTTTTGTACTGTACTCTGGTGGTTCCAATTCCATGTAAAACCTAGCTTTCACCTTATTAAATAAAAAATAATCTTATGTTTATAAGAATTATGAGTAAAAGGTACTTTATAATGTATTATTGATTTCAAAAATTTTGTTAATAAAATCAAAGGCTATGGGATAAAGATCCCACTACATCATTAAAATAATGTTTTACAATTTTTTCTTTATTTATCTTCTATTTTTGTTATTATTAGTATTTTATGTCTTGCATCATGGTTGTAATGTTATGTAGTCTTATTGGGTTTCACTATAAGACTCTATTGAAGTAACATTATCTTTTTTTTTGGGTTTAATACTACATTCTCTTTATTATTTTGATATATTTAAAGATAGGTTTTCCATTTATTAGAGACATCTACTGACTTTTATAACATCCACAAGCTAAGTTTTGGAACATGTATAACTTAAAATGCCATCTGAACCTTTGGATTTTATGTGTTTCTTTGTAGGCTAACATGGCTTGGAGGTGGATAAATACTCAACTATGTAAATATACCCAATTTGGGTGCAATTCAATAGTAAATACTAGCACAAAAAAGGGTTCACATGATCATCATTAAAACAAGTAGTTAATATAGAAAATCCATAAGCAAATGATCCTAAAGTCCATCCAAAACCAAGTAGGTAATCACCTTTATATGTGATGTTTGAATTACTATTTACGTTATTTTTATGTTAAAAATTTATGTTTTACTTGAGCTCAATTTTCTTAGGGTCTTATACAAACTAAATTTTTACAATGCAAGGTGTGAAATACTCTTTAATACTAATTCCTATTTTTATGTAACAATTTTCCATGAACTTTATTGGCTGATTTAAAATTTTAATATAAATATAAATCTTAAACTTATATATATATATATATATATATATATATATATATATATATATATATATATATATAGGGTATGTGCATGGAGTTAGGGGATAATTTCATTGATATTTCTCATAATGAAATCATGTTATTAAATAACATGATCACATTATTGACATAACATGATCGCATTATTTAAATTATGGCTCAATAATTACCAAGCCATAATGTGATCACGTAAATACATAATGTGATCATGTTAATAGATAACATAATCACTTTATTTTAAAAGTAATAATGTGATAATTTTCTTATTGTTTTCTACATAAAATCATTTTAACATGTAGATGAAGCCAATTTTGGTTAATATATAATGCAATAATGTTATTATAAAATCAATAATGCGATCGTGTTCCTGTAATTTTGCATAGAAAATCATGTGAACATGTAGATGAAGCTAGTCTTGACCTAAAGCATATATTTACTACTATAAATGTGAAGTAATTTATTTACTTATACTTTAAATTTGTTTTAATAAATATAATAAATTAGGGTCATTCTACATCTGATAGAGTTGGTCTCAAATCTTCATGCCTTACG
The DNA here is from genome assembly GCA_037957365.1 of Torreya grandis. Lineage (NCBI taxonomy): Eukaryota > Viridiplantae > Streptophyta > Pinopsida > Cupressales > Taxaceae > Torreya > Torreya grandis. Next base: position 3,848,582 of record JARHVA010000433.1, on the reverse strand, counting down.
ATGTGTAAAAATTTATTAAAAATCTAATCTAGTCAGTACTTAGGCATTTTAAAGGTTTAAGTATTGAACATATGGATTTAAAGGCATAAATTTTTTAATTGATGTCCATTATTTGTAAGCATATAGTCATTTTTTAGTTTTTTGTGCCTTTCAGATTACTTTCTAGTATTTTTAGAAGTCCTAGGTTTGATAGTCAAAATTGAAGTTTGTAAACTACTCGATTTGAATTTGATCAATGGTGGTGTGATTTGGGTATCATAGATCACATAAATGACCTACACACATCAAATTAACACTTTTTATTAATTTCACATATTCATCATCCTTCCCTCATACTTGATCACTTATTACTCATCCCTTATTAGCCCTAATCACTTTCTCCTCATTCTTCATTATCCCTAAACACTCTTGCATTAATCCTCACTATATATCATAATATATAATCAATTCCTCATCATTACTTATTACTCCCTCATTGACCCTTACTATCCATCATCATAACTAATCACTCACTCCTCATCCTTTATAATGTTTAATCACTCCCTCATTTACCCTCACCATCCGTCATCATATTTAATCACTTCCTCATTATCCATAATCACTCTCTCATTAGATATCACCATCTCTCATCATCTCTAATCAATCCGTCATCATCCCTAATCATTTATTCATCATAATTAATCAATATATCCTCATCCCTCATCATCCCTAATCACTCTCTTATTGACCCTCACCATTCCTCATCATTTATAATTGTTCCCTCAACATCCCTAATCACTACTTCATCAACCCTCATCATATTTAATCACTCCTTCCTCATCCTTCATCACCCTTAATCACTCCCTAATTAATCCTTAATATCCTTCATCATCCTTAATCACTCCCTCATTGACCCTCACCATCCCTCATCATCCCTAATGACTCCCTCATCATCTCTACTCAATTCTTCCTCATCCCTCCATATCCTTAATCACTCCATCCAATACCTTGATGGTGGTATTTTTTTGGTTTTAATAATTTTATGAGCTACAAGGGGAGAGTTGAGTATTAGAATAAAATATAATACATAGTGATTATAATGATGTTGAAGAAAATTTGAAACATAAATATTTAGCACCTATGAAAAAATATGGGCCTATTAGAAATGATGTAATTCACAATTAAAGATCTGTAAGAAAAACAGAAGCAATTAAAACCACCATAGAACCAAAAATGGTAGTAAATATGAGGATCACTAAGCTATGTGATTTCCTAAAACCAATCCATTTTTTACATATGAGGACATTTTTTATTCAAATAATTACATTGAAGGCCTTTTATTGGTATGTATATTTATTAAGTCATCATATCAGAGAGTGGAAAATAATTTTCAAATGATTAGAAAAATTAGTCTAGGATTGGAAAGTGGTGCTTAACTCATAACTTCAATGTTTAATTTAATGAAGAGTGTCGCACTATGAGCTCTCTACATGTACAACTCAAGAAGTGGGTACAAGTTATCTACCACTATAAAAAGGTAAGTAGATAATATATTATGAACCCAATGATATGGTTGGTATTAAAAATATTTTTACTTCCCCCAACAAAAATTATATGAATTAAAAATATTGTTTCATTAATAAATGTAGATTAATGGTGAGCTAATATAATTAAACATTTCCAATAGATGTCAGAAGAATTTAATTTCTCCTAAAGCATATTTGCAAAAATTGAAATTGAAATTGATGCATCATCCATAACTATATTCTAGTGTATGGTCTAAATAGGCCTTGAAAAATGGATCACCTAGTACTGTCACTTGGTGTAAAAAATCAAACTTCTAAAAGATGAAATCCTTTGTGACATTTAATCATTAGAGGTTTGTGATGTTTTACATCTAGTCAACCATATATTTACCATTGACATGTAGTCTATGAAGTAAATCCTTGAAATTTTTTGATATATTTTCATTATCTAAAATATCATATATCATAGTTAGTTCATAAGATTTCAGTCATTTGTGTTAGGAAGTACAAGAATCTTATCAATTCTAGTAATAGGTATACTCTTGATGGTAATAATTAAATTTAATAACATACTTATGTAACCATATCATAGTGTGGTTTTTTCAACAATAACAAAGACAAAATAATAGAACCATAAACTAAATGAATACAAGGATATCTTTTAGTCACCTAAATAAGTTCCTACATATTATAAATATTAAACAATACTATTGATTTTATCCTTTAAATATCTATATCTCAAACCTCTTTACACAACATATATATTTTAGTATTTTTTATGCTTTTTCAATGTGGACTAATTAGCTACTAAAAAAAAGTATAAGCAGGGTTTTTAAGATTACCTAGAGATATGGATGGTTGGTTGTGCACCATTGATCAAGATTTATGGGAACTACTCTTTGTATAGGGATGAATGATGTGTAATATACCACACTTAAACAAAAATGGGACTAAAATAGATATGAGTGAGTTACTTGGTAGATACCAAGTCCTAGAAGAGATATTCTTCTTTGAAGGATGTCAAACCACTATTTTTGATAAAAGATATATAAATAGAATAAGACTGGAAATGATTACAAATAAGATAAAAGATATAAATGATTAAATGTAACTATAAATTAATTAATATTAAGATGCATAAGTCAACACAAACAAGGGTTTGGTTACACAAGTGTCACAAAGGGTTGTCGATAAGTTTTGGCTAGGAACTAGACCTAAAACACACAAGGTCGGCTAAGATGATGAGATAAAGATTGGATGGATGAGAGATAAGGATCCTAAAATAAGTATTAGGAATAGATTAGGGAAGTTTAGGGATGATTAGGAAAGATTACAAAGGTTTATGAATAGACAAGAAATAGATAGGAACCTGGAGAATCAAATAGAAAAACCTAAAGGGCTAAAATTAAAGGTTTTTTACAAAAGATAGAATCGATAACGATCCTATAGGATCGATCATAATCTTACTAGATCATTATGGATCCTATCATAGTATATATAATATGAAAAACAAGTTTATATAAGGATGAAAAAGGTTTAGGAAAGGATAGAGGTGTTTGCAAGCTAGGAAATAGGCTAGAAAGGGATCTAAAACATAGTTTTTAACAAATGTATTAATCTAATAAATTATAATGAAGGATTTAAACAAGATTTAAAAAATAAAGAATAAATTACAAACCAAAGAAAATTACTTACCTGATCATTAATTTGATCCTTCAATTACTTGACTTTTGGATAGTATTTTGGACTCTAAATGCTATAAATTTTGACCTTCAAATGTTTGAAAGAAACCTCCAAAGTTTGGGTCCTCCAACCTACATATTTTCTAAACTCTTTTGGGGATGGTTTGACATGTTTATATGTATTTGTTTCGATCTAAGAGAATCGATTTTGATCATGGAGGATCGATGTTGATCATGGAGGATCAATGTCGATTATACTAATTTGGTTAAAATTTGGCTTAGATTATTTTGAACCACGTGCCAAACTAAGTGAATGTAACCTAAGTTGTTTGCATGGGTTTTTGATGAGGGTAAGTTTTTAGAAGGTTTTTTAGGATATTGGATTTTTTTAAATATTTTTGGTGGTTAGGGATGGTAAATAGTAATTAATAAGATTAATTACCATAGGTAAATAGGGGGTACATACATTTAATTATGGACATTTAGTTTCTTGTAATTTAAGTTATATTTTATGTATATGCTTTCAAGATGCTTGAGAGTGGTTTTGGACCTCTAAGAGTTAAGATCCAAAATATAGATTTATGGAGGTTTCCACCATATTTTATACTTAGTCTATTTAAAGACTTTAGGATATGGTATAGATTTATAGCATCTACATTTAATTATTAAATTGATAGCCTAAAATATGGTAGAATAGGACAAGGGTGCTAAATTCTAGAATCTACAATAGCATTTCTAAAGAATTAATAGATCAAGTGGTAGATCCATGAAAACATGGATAATGGACACATCATGCCTAAATAATTACCTTTAAAAACCCCAATTATATTTATGCCAAAGATTTATGGGACATGAGGTTTCAAATAAATTTAAAAAATATTAGAAAGATTAAAGTGAAGAACTAATATCCTAGTCTAAATATTAAGGCATTTGTATGCCATATCCATGGTATATAAGTCATTTCAAAACTTGATCTTAAGTTTGGGTATCATCATATTCATGTTGAACCTCTAGAAATTTGGACTATAGTCTTAAAAATAAATGGAAGATTGATTGACTAGTTGGTTATGCCTTTTAGGTTAACTCATGAAGTGAATCCATTCATTGATATGTTGAATGACATATTTAAGACCTTTAACTATGTCATTTTTTTAATCTACCTTGATGACATTTTAATATTTAGAAAACATGGGATGAAAATCTACACCATGTTGAACTAGTGTTTCACATTTTGTAGAAACACATTTTTATGATAACATGAATAAATATTCATTTTTCATGTAAGAGATAAAATATTTGGGATACATTACACATAAGGAGTACATGTATGAACCTAACTAATATTCAAGTCATACAAGAATGGGAAACACCAAATAACTTTTTATAAATTCAAATATTCTCAAAACTAGAAAATTATACAAGATATTTGTGTTTAATTGTTATCTTTTGAACCGAGATACCAAAGGTGGAATCAAATAAAGTATCATTTGGTCATTTTCACAACAAATATAATTCAATGAACTAAAATTCTACTTGATTATAAATTTTGAAGATCATCCAATTAATTTAGTAATAAAATTAACTATCAAAAATGGGTATTGACAACATAAAATGTCTTAAAAAAAAGTTAATTTATATTATAATGGGTTAAACAACATATTATTGGAATAAAAGGTAACTTTAGATTATTTACTTACATCAAAAGATGAGGGAATGATTATGGATGATGAGGGATGGCGAGGGTCAGTGATGGAGTGATGAAGGATGGTGAGTGTAAATGAAGATGTGATTAGGGATCATAAGGGATGAGGAAGGAGTGATTAAGGATTATGAGGGATGAGTAAGGAGTGATTAAGGATGATGAGGGATGGGAATAGTCAATTAAGGAGAGATTAGGGATGATAAGCCTGAGTGATTAGAGATGATTAGGGATAATAAAGGTTAATGAGGGAGTGATTAGGGATGCAGAGGGATGAGGAGGGAGTGATTATGGATGATGAAAAATGATGAGGGGTGATTATATATTAGGAATGATGAGTTAAGAGTGATTAGGGATGATGAGGGATGAAGAAAGAGTGATTAAGAATGATGAAGGATAGTGAGGGTCAATAGAGGAGTGATTATGGATGATAAGGGAGTGATTAGAAATGATTAGGGATAATGAGGGTCAATGAACGAGTGATTAGGGATAATGATGAATGATGACAGACTGATTAGGGGTGATGAATTATGAGTAGGAAGTGATTAGGGATGAGGTATGGATGATGAATAAGTGAAATTAACACAAAGTGGTCATTTGATGTGGGTAGGTCATCAATGTGACCTATGTTACCCCAACCACACCACTTTAGATCAATTTCAAAGTGACTAGTTTGAAAACTTCAATTTTGACAAACCTAGGACTCCTAGAAATGTTAAAAATCAATTTGGAAGCTACAAAAACCTAAAAAATGATAATATGTTTACCAAAAATCCCTAAGTTCAATACTTAGACCCTAAAAATGCTTAATTACTGACCATATTATATTTTGAAAAATTATTTTACACGTCGTAAGGCTGCAACTATGAGACCAACTCTATTACATACAGAATGGCCCTAATTTCTTATATTTACTAGAATAAATTTAAATTATAAGATTCAGGTCAAGACTAACTTCATTTACATGTTCACATACTTTTCTATGTAAAATAATAGGAATGTGACCATGTTATTGCTTTTTATAATAATGTGATCATGTTATCTATTAATGCGATCATGTTAATAACATGATCACATTATCTACTAATGTGATCATGTTACTAATGCAATCATGGTATTTTAATTTCAATTCAAACACCAAGCTTTTTAGCTTTGGAAATGGCTTGGATTCCTGAGCCAAAGGCTTGGACCTATCAATCTATAACCAAGTCTAAACATTTTGATTAAAAACAAAAAAAATCAACTTTTATCTCCAAATACACTATGAATTTCAATCGTAAAATTCAAAAACTTAATAACATCATGACGATCATGCTCTCTTCTTTCCAAAAATATGATTTTTATAATTTTTAGATTAATTTAAAGTTTTAAACTATGCTGATTTCCAACTGTATATTTTTTAGGCCACTACATACCGAAAATATACATGCTTATACATGTTCAAGTAAATAAATTTCATTGATCCAAGTGTAAAACATGTTTTATGGTGACAAACTAGGCCTAATTCTACACACATTAAAAAAATGATTTTCATTTTTTTTGGGTATTTAGGCATGTCACATAGATGGATATCCATTTTTTTATCAGTTTTCAAGATCTATTTACTTGAAAAATTCATTAAAAAAGTATTAATTGAAAAATTATAAAAATATATGTCATAAACTAGGAGATATTATCTAAATGTTCACCAAAGGGTTTCAAATAATATTAAACATTGCTCAAAAAATGGTGTGTTACACGACCATCTATCTACTTTATTTTCTTTAAAAAATAGGAGTTAATATTTAAAATTTAGATGTTTGACCTAGTTATACTTAACAATTTTTAAAAACAATTAGTGTTTTGGAAACTAGACTCAAAATTCTACATTTCATGTTCTTACACCATCTTCAAATTTGGAGTGTAGATATCTCAAATTATCTATAGAAGTTCAGATTTATAAAAATTTAAGAAAATCATGTACACAGGTAGGCCCCTTTTTGTCACCAAAATTTGTGCATTTACCCTATATCACATCATGATAAAATTTTGTTATTATAAAATCTAAAATATGCAAATAACATGATAAATATGGCTTATATTTTTTTATGGAGTTTTAACAAATAAAACTTAAGTATATGTATATTATTGTATAATAATATTATATTTTTACATTAAAATATTTATATTTAAAATTATAGATAAAATTACCTATTGAATTTATTATTTCAAATGTGTTTTCATTGGTGAGGCCTCACCGAATATTTATTTTTAACACAATAAACGGCATATTAGTTAGTAGAAATATAATACGGAGTCCTTGTCATTGGTAGCGAACATTTTGAGCTTAGTCATCACACTTATAAATGTCATGTCATTAGGGGTGAACACAATTATACCCCCTCAATTATTTCATAGGCTTTGATGACCCTGGTGGATGATAACAACTTGTACCACCTTTCAATAGAATCATGGTGATTTTGTTTTGGTGGTGGATTACATATGCATGACTACCACATTGGTCATAATCGGTTAACTCACCTCGATTATAAACAAATTTTATCCCTCATTCTTAACAAATTTGACATGCATATAGTCCATATTGGTGCCATTCATAGAAGTATCAAAGCTAACCTTGTCACCCTTGCTATCCATAATGTTCATGAACCTTATGTTGTTGGGTACATTGCTAAAGATTAATTCTTCCAAATGTTGAGAAAATTTAATTAAAGCTCACATAAAATGAATGCAAGAAACTAAAAAAAATTCTATTGCCATTTGTCATTTTTATTCTGAAAGTATGATCAGACTATTCATTTTCTATGATTGACAATTAAGATAAAATTTACATTCACGTAGAGATTACAAGATAATTTTTAACTATCTCCATTTTTCATCCTGCTAATATTATATTATACTATTAATTAAAATATTATACTATTTCTATATAATATATTATATAATATGTATTATATTTATAAATTAATATATAATGTATAATAATATTATATTTATATATATTTCATATATTATATCATATTAATAATAATCTGTAATATACCAATAAAATAATAATATTATATTATATTATAATTATAATTATATATATATATATAATAATACTAATAATATATATTTATATTTAGTAATATATACTATTTATTATATAGAATAAATAATACATTAACATTTCTTTTTAGATCATTCAAAAAAGGTGGGGGTTAGAGCCCATATAATAAAATAATAGAAATAATACACAAAGTTGACAAGGGTAGATACAATATGAGGCATTTTTATGGAAGGAAAACATTGCCTCAAAATAAAAAATAAAAAAGATATCCTAAATTCTATCTCTAAGATTAAGAAGAAACCCCTCCACCACAAAATTCTTTGGAACTTAGTAAGAGGTGGTTTTCTTCCCATTGGCACTGCGGGTAAAGGGATTATCCCTCTCAACTAAATTAGTAAGTTTCTTTCCTAAATTTTGATTTTATTGATTGTTTTTCTTAGAAATATGATAGTTTTCTTTATCTATTCTATGCCATGTCACTTTGGATAACATTTTTGAAATCTTATTCTGGCTTCCTTTGCCTATATTAAATTTAGTTTCTAATGTTTTTAAATTGGAGAGAGGTAGTCACCAAGGTTTACCCTTACCTCCTTAAACTAATTTTATGGTGAGATTTATACTTTCTATATTACTACCTTGATTCACCTATTATTTAAGTTGAGACTGTGAAATATCCTCTAATCCCAAAATCTCTTCATGTGCATCTTCTTCATCAATCCCTTCTCCTTATTTAGAGTTATGTTTTCATTTTTGGTTTTTAGAGAGATTTGAGATAGAGTCTTCAATCAGTGTGTCAACGACATCAACCAATGTATTAACAATATCATCAACCATTGTTTTAAAAATATTTTCAGCTAGATCCTCTACTTGGAGGTTGGCAAACCTTATTTCAGATTCCACTTCCTTTTTCTTCCAAAACTTTTGATTATGTTTTTGTCCCCTTTGGTTCTTCTTAGGTTATTTGAAATATTCATCAATTTTTATTTAAACTTGATCTATTTGGATTTTAGCTAGGTAATTTTGGGTATCGTGCCCATGGAAAAGATAATTTCTACACCTGAAAGGAATGTTTTCATAATCTAAGTCTTGATGTCATTCTCTTATTTTAGATTGTAATTTAATTGTAAGGGCAAGGGGTTTGGAGAGGTCCAAATTTACATAGATTATTACATAAAAAATGGTGTGTAATTTTTCATTATCTTAGCCATGTAAAAAAATCCAAAAAATACTTTCCCACTTGTTTGAGAATGTATTTAGACTAATATTTTGTTGACAAACTAAACACACAAATCCAGACTGGAGCAAGTGTTAAGTCCGTTATTTTCACATTAAAAACTTCATCACATGGCCTCATGTACAGACCAACTCTGCCCATGAACCATGGGCCATTTTTTAAATAATCATCCTTCTGATTGGTAGAATCAAAGGTAATTTAGAAAAATACCTGAGGAAGGAGGATTACCTGGTTCACATATTTAATACCTAAATTTTTACATAGCCAATATTGGAAATCACAACCTTAAGAATTTTTAAATTAAGGAACATTATTTAAAATGGTTCATTGAGATTTCAAGTCCTTTATCCAAGAGCTTATTCATAATAATCTCTTTTTAATCTTGAATTATCTAAGCTCTAGTGGATGATATTTGATGTAGACCATAGTTTTCTAGTGGTTAACCCTAATCATGAAGCATTGGGTGTATTTTTGAAGCCACCTATGACTTTCCATAGTTGTAATGCTACCCTGACACCATAACCACTTGGGAGGAATGTTTCAATCCATAAGAGAGGAATTTTCACATGAAGATTACATCCCTTGCCCTACCAGTTGATACCACTCAAGGCCATGTGGAGAGGAAAAAGACTTAGCGTAAAGCCCTAGTTTGAATGTAGTGAATGCATTAGCAACATTCTTTCAAATTCACTCTTAAAAATTATTAGCATTCATAATAAATGAATATATATTATATATTATTATATAAATACATTACAATATTAACATATATTATTTATTTATATTTATATTAATATTTATGTTCAATCTATATTTATTGTCCAAAATAAATTTGTAACTTCATATTATTAAAAATAGGAAATTGCATTTCAAAGATGAAAATATCATTCCAAAATGGAAAAAGGAATAATAAAAAGATGATAAATCACCCCAACATAGAAATAACCAAAGGGTGATAATCATAGATGCTCTAAACCCTAAAAAAGGAGAGTAAAAGTACAAATAAACAACCAAAAAGGCCCAAAATATAGACTAAAGAATAACCAAAGTAGATGAAATGCATCTAGACCAAAAAGATGAGAAAAAAAAAAACATTTGTCCCTCAACACCAAGAGAGATGGGTAGATTCAGGATCATGGGGGATAAAAGGGAGGGATGAACGCCACATTTTTAAAAAAAAATATAATAGTTGAACTTGGAAAGAATTTTAGAGACACTTGAAATTTTAATTTGACAATAATATAGGAATATGAATTGTGGCATTTTGAATGTATTTTATAATTTTTTTCAATACCCAAATGATAAAAGTGTACAAAATTGATACATTTATGATAATGGATTGGCACTTTTTTGTGAAAATATAAGAGACTCTATATGTATGGACACACTTTTTTTAAGTTAATGAATGAATTATTATATGAATAAATGAAATGTCAAAGATTGGTTAGAATATATATAAAAATTTTCAAGTTAAGACAACTATAAAATTGAAACTATAAGTGTACAAACACAACTTTTTGACTTAACTTCATGATTTGTTTTTAAAAAGCATAGCCAACAATGTGTCGATTGATCAAATATAAGTTTTATAAACTTTAAGTTAATGGTCAAAAAAATTTAAAGATATTTATAATGATATGTATATAGTCCATAATGATGTATGTTTTATATAAATTAAATAATAGTTTAATATTATATATATACACACACAAAAAAAAACTACACTTTCTCCTCTATAAACCTTTATATTTTTTTAAATAATGAAATATGCCTAATAATATGTGTCAAAAAAGATGAAAAAGACTCATAAATTTCCTAAAAATCATGTGGGATACTCCATGACCAGTTTTAGGCTAGGTTTGGACCCCCAAACCTAAAACCTAACCAATTTTGGAGGGAAAGTAAAAAATTCAAAACAAATACTTATTGAAATGGCATACACTATTTTCAAAGGATGTAATACTTTGAAAATGACATAAAACATTTATCAAAAGGTGTATGCCCTTTGAAACAAATATTTTATAAGGAAATATAAATATTTCAAAAATCTAGAAGGAAAAAGGCATAGTCCTTTGGTAAAGGGCATATTCCCTATGAAGTAAAAAGGGCATAAGCCCTTTGGTATGATATTTTTTTATGTTTTTTATTGTTTTTTTTATGTTATTATGAGTATTAAACACATGTTTTAGAGGGAAATGTAAATATTTTAAAAAAAAATAGAAGGAAAGGGCATATATCCTTTGGTAAGTGGCATATACAACCTATGCATTACAAAGGGCATATGCCCTTTGGTAAGATGTTTTTTATGTTTATAATTATTTGTTTGTGTTAGTATGAGTATGAAACACATGTTTTAGAGGGAAATGAAAATATTTCAAAAATTTATAAGGAAAGGGCATACAGCCTATGAAGGAAAGGGAGTATGGCCTTTATCAAAAGGCGTACACCCTTTGGTAATATGTTATTATGTTTGTTATTGTTTTTTTGTGTTATTGTGAGTATATGTTTAGTATAATAAATTTAAAATATAAGAATATAAATTAAATTTAAACTTACATTTAATTTACATTACATTTTATATTCTTATACTTTAATTTTATTTTAATAAATATAAAAAATTAGGGCCACTTTATACCTTCTAAAATCAATTCCAGAGTTGTAGGAGTTACTATTTAGTAGTTTTTTAAAATCCATTATTACAAATACTTAGGTTTAATAATTTTAATATTTTAAGATAGAATGAGAAATGAAGTTTCGAACCATGTTACTTATGTAATAGATTTATACCATTGAGTATGAACAACCTACTTTACCTAAATGTGTATGCCCTAAATACTTTACTTACTTGAGTATGCCCTACCTAAATACCCAAGCCATATATTAATATTGACTATTCCCTACCTATCTTCTTATATTTTAGTATGCCCTATCAAATTTATTTACTTGGGTATGTCATACCTACCTATCCTACTTACACTACCTACTTGCGTATATACTACTTGAGTTATTTAATTGAATATGCCCTACCTAATTAAATATGTCATACTCAATTGAATACTTGATCAATATATTGATCTTGATTACCTATATCTAAACCTATCCATATCTATCTCACTTAAGTAATATATTAAAAAGATATGGGGACTTATCATGCTTAAAAATAATTAGAGGGAGCATTATCGGATCAAAGGATAAAGGAGAGGGGGCATTATTAAGGGATGTTTGAAAAGTAGGAGTGGGGATGTTATAACCTATATAGAGAAAAGGTTAATTTACCAAGATATATATTAAAAGGAAATGGGTAATTATCACCTATATATATAAAGGAGTGACTAGGGACAATTAGGAAAAAGGCATAGAGGTATGTTTAGACTTTTTGATCAATAGGTATATCAATATGCATAAATGATTGACCTATAACATAACTTTAGTCATGATATATTCACTCATACATGACATATATCAAACACCTAATACTACATGTATTTATGTAGACACTCATACATTACATCTACTTGTAGCCCCAATATGGTAACTTATACCAGACATGAATATAGCTAGTCATCCTATTACACTCCATTTAGAATGGAATGAATCAAAACACCATTCAAAATTCATCCTAAAAATATGTCATTCACTTTGGAAAAAAATGTTAGATAGATGGTCAATCCATGCATGCTTCAATTCCAATCTCACACAATATTCCAAATTATCATAAAATAAATTCATCTTATGCCATTATAATAGCATACTACCACTACCAAAACTAAAAATAAAACCACTACCACTACTATTTAGGGTGGAGGGGAGTGATTTCAAAACATATTTTATGAGGCTCATATCAAAATCATTCATATCTCTATCTCACTCTCTCTAGACCATATGGAGAGAGGGGATCAAGTGCATAAATCATCATTCATCATCATAATCACTCTCATTATTTGTCATCATCCTTTATCCCTCTCTCATATACCTTTATCATCCTTAATCATCCCTAATGACACTATCATTGGGTTTTATCATCCCTAATTATCCCTAGTCACTCCTTCATCATCTATTATTATCCCTCATCATCCATCATCACTCCCTCATCACCCCTCATCATCCCTCAGCATCTCTAATCACTCCCTCAAAACCTTATCATCTCTAATCATCCATAATCATTAGTAGTCACTCCCTCATCATCCCCCATCATCCCAAATAATCCCTAATCACTCCATCAATAGCCCTCATTATCCCTAATCACACCTTAATCAACTCTCATCATCCATAATCATATCTAATCACCCATTTATCATCCCCTATTAACCCCCATCATTCCTATATTGACCCTCATAATCCCTAAGCACTCCCTAATTGGTTTTCATCATCCCTAGTCATTCCATCATCATCCCTCATCATCCATAATCACTCCATTATCAGCCCTCATTATCCCTAATCATACCTAGTCACTCCATCATCCCTCATTGTCCCTAAGCATACCCTCATCAAACATCATCATCCCTAATCATACATAATCACTCTTTTATCATCCCTAGTCACACCCTTATCATCCCTCATCATCCCTAATAACTCTTGAATTAGTCTTCATCATCCCTTATCATCCTTCATCATCCTTATCCACTCTATCATAATCCTTCATCATATATAATAAATTTTTCAACATCCATAATAACTCCCTCATTAGCCTTCATAATCCATAATCACCCCCTCATCAACCCTCATTATTTATCATCATCCCAATTTACTCCTTCATTATCCTTCATTGTCCCTCAGTATCCCTATTATGTCCCTCTTCATCCCTCATCATCCCTAAACATTCCCTCATTGGCCCTCATCATACATAATCACTTCCTCATCATCCCTAATCACTCCTTCATTTGGTAGAGAGTGTTTCAATATATTAGCTAATATATATTTGTTTCAAAGTGAAAAATATAGTTTTTGGATGAATCTTTAATGATGTTTCAATTCCTTATATTTTAATTAGAGTGTACTAGGGTGATTATCCTCATTAATTTATAGTATATTATGTAGGGCCATGATGGATTACTCTAGGGATATTTTAGCTTAGGATTTATATTTATTTTCAAATAAGCATGATAGTGGTTTCACACCTTTTGTTAGGTTAACTTGAGAAAATTTTGTGCTCTCTTGTATTTTGAACTCTTCCATTTATCACTATCATCTTCTTGATGCATGAATCTCATTAGGGTAAGCCATGAAGGACAATGCACATATTTTCATGTGGGGTAAGTTTGAAGATGGATAAATAAATCAAGATAAAATGTGTAAATAAAAGTTTGGTAGGAATCAAATGTGATAAAAAAACCTTACAAGATAAGGAGGTGCACAAGAGGTAGTTCATTATGAATGCCTATAATAGGTGGCATGTGATGGAGGTTCATAAGAGGTGGTGCATGACTAAGTAATTTCATACAAAGATATAAAGGAAGCACTCTTATTAAATAGTTAAAATGAAAAAGGTAGTTCCCACATATAAAACTAGAAATTTATGAATGACATAAATGGCAAGTGTGTCAAATGGACATCATGGCATGCTATTTGAAGTATTAATTGTTGAAGTGATGGATGGAATCATAGAAGAGTAGTTATTATAAAATAATTTTACTATCTATAAAAGGCCTAGAGGTATTTCATTCTCACTTTTATTATTGAGGCAAAGTTCATTCAATGAAAGAGGAGTGAAAACATGACCATATAAGTATGTGTGACTAAGTTACAAGTTTTATTTATGATTTCTAGCATTAAATAAGGTTAAATTATGAAGGTTGAAGTATTTTGAGTTTGGAAAAAGATAATAAAATGTATTCATTTTTAAGAATTAGTCAGTTGCATTGATCCATAAACTCCACTGATAAACTCAAAGTGAAGTTCAAAATATGAATACTAAATTTCTCAAAACTTATCAAATTCTCAAAAAAACTCAAAAGAACTTGAAAAATGTTTTGGCATAAAATGTTCTCAGTTATTGAACCATTTTTTTATTTTTTACATCAAATGTCGTAAATTGCCAAAATTTAATCTTTGGATGATTTCATAATTAAAAAATTAGAAAAACTGAATTAAAACATGCAAACAAATGACAAGTTACCATCTGACATTGATAACAGAGTTCAGCTCAACAAATGATGCCTACATCTCTGGGTTCTCCAAAGGAGTGGACCATTTCCATTAAGGGCATTTCAAAAACCTAGAAATAATAAACAACTTCCCTGCAAGTTAATCTCTCAATGCAAAAATTCACCTTCACCATGACTGATAATCAAGCTCGGCACCTTCAAATTTCGTGAGTCTTCACACCTGCAAAGTTGCTTCAAAAGTCCTAAAAATTGCCTCTATGGGCTTAAAAATACTCTTCCAATATGCAAATTGGATAATAAGAGTATTAAGACTAAGTATTATGGCCAAAAAATGGAATAAAATCCATTATATAATCTTTCCCAAAGCTTTTAAAAAGTCTCGGCCTCTTAAAATAAAAAAACACAGTCTAAAAAGTGATTAAAAAAATGAAATTTCATGCCTTTATATTCAGTTTGAAGCCTGTAGCACAAGCAGTCAAAGCTAATTAATTTTGGGCAGTAGGTCAGGGGTTCAAAACCACCTCCCACCATCCTAGGCACTTTGACTTGGCCTCTCCTTGTTGGGCACGCTCAGGCTCTCCTCGCTAGGTGCCAAGCATGCATTTGAAAACTTCAACCTCCTTTTTTGGCACCTTTGACAACTTCTTGGGTGCATTTGTCCCACATGGCTGCGCTTGGAGCAAGGATAAGGCTTTAAATAGCCTTTAACTACCCCTTTTTTATGTGGCTTCGACCACATGGCTCAGTTTACATAGTCTTGGGCTTAGGCTGCAGATTCTCCAAAGGACTCACCATAAGACCCCATGAATTTGTCAACAAGCTATAACTGCTCCCTCAAACCATTCGCCACCTTGCTCAGGCTCCCCTTCAAACTCGGTCTTTTCTTCAAACTCGCCACCTTGCTTGCCACATGGCTCAGTCAAAAAACTTATCTCCGAGCTTAATCATGCCATGTGTCAACCTCTAATCGGTCCACTTGTTGCATGTAAATAATGCCACGTCACTTTACGACACCAAATGTTTCCCTATCAAACCAAAACTTTAGTGGCCTATAACTTTTGCATATGATGTCCATTTTATAAACCATGAAAAGCATCAAAAAGCTCTTGATGAGATCTATAGTGTGTCACCACTAAAACTCTAACTTGAAACCTTTTTCAGAACCAAATTTCTGATCACACCTCCCCAATGGAAAGCTTTTGGTCTCCAAAAGTCCAATATCCCCTAAAATCTTATAAGTGGTCTACTGTATCCATGAAAATAGAACCCAATCATAGCAAGGATATAAATAATTGCATTAAAATGATTCACAATCAAACTGTAAAAATGCCTAATCTAAAGGCATGAGTAAGTGAATCTGCAACTTCTAAAGTGATTACAACATACCAAAACTGCCTACCCAAATGCCACATCCTATAAAGCGGTGAATTGCCAAAAACTGAAACAATCCCCAATGTAACTGCAAAACAAGTTTATAATGCCGACAACATATAATAAATGTTGTAGACATTTTTCAATACAATCCCCTAGTATGGGACTTATATTCTAAGCAAATGCAAACAACCTAAAGTGTATGATGCCTAACATGTAAACATGCCCATAGGGTCTTAACAATGCATCTATACATTCATGTGCCAAAGATATGTTCAAAATAGCAATCAAATAAGTGTTGCAAGGAATCAACTCAACCTACAACATGCTTTTTGCTATTATCTCCAACTGATCAAATGAGTTCAAGTCCTCTAGACAACTCACACAAAATAAATAGGAGATTCAAAAACTTAGAGTTATCAAAAAGTGAGAATTTGAAAAACTTCATATGGTAAACCTATCTTGAAGTGTTCCCACCAACTCTAATCTACATAATATCAAACCTTTTTCATTCCCTTAGGTGAATTCTTAACCATGCTTTGCAAAAATAATGTAGTGATAATCCACGTAACCATTTCTTTCTTCCTAGTGAAATTGTTTTCCTTAGTGGATTCCTTATCAATTGCATATTGTTAACTTAACCTCTTAAATGGATTTTCACTTGCAGGTTTTACTTTATCCTGGGTTGTATTGTCAACTGCATTATGGATTGAATTGGCTTCATTAACCTTTAGTGAGAGGTTTTTAAATCATCTTAGTTTTAACATTACTTGAATGTGAAGATGAATGAAGCTTAAAACATCTATCAATCCTATGTCCACTCACTTTACAATGAGTACAAACATCCTTCTTAGGTGAGGGTCCCTTTTATCCAATTCCCAACTTAACATGAGAATGGTCTTTCAAACATGCAATCTACTTCAACAAAGCATTTCATTTCCAACAAGCCTTAGCACTATGGTTATTCATCCCACAAAAAGTGCATGGAAATGATTACATTATCTTCTGTCCATTATATCCAAACTTCTTAAAATCATTAATTGGATCAAAAGATTTAGTGTAAGAATCAGGAGGTGAAATCTCAATACCTCTTTTACCTTTACACCTTTGAACTAATGGCCTAGAACCTTCGCTATTGGAAGCTCATCTTCCTTTAGCCATGGACAAAACTTCTCCATCATCCACCTGCACACTAGTATAACCCAAACCTGCATGAAGAGGTCTATGCTCAACCTAAATTGGGTTAGTTATACCTTGGCTATCTCTACCAAGTCCTCCTCCATTATAACCCATTTTAAACAACAATTTAGATCATATGCCCTTAGTGTATCTTTCAAAATCACCAAAAACAATATTAACTAGAATCTAAATCTGAAATAGTAGAAGAAGATGAAGATTCCTATGATGAAAAACTTACACTACACTTAGTCATAGTTCCTACATCTGAAGTTGAAGGCTGTACCTTTTCTCACTCACCACATTGTAATCTAATCAAGAGCTCATCCTTGGATTCAAGCTCCTATTTTAACTTTGCCACTTGCAATTCAAGTGCAAATTTTTGGCATCTCAAGATTGCATTTCCATCTTTGATGACCTCAATCTGTGACAACTTGCCCATGGTTTCATGCAAACAACTAATTCCACATTGCACACTTCAATATAATCAATCTGCAAACCAATAATCCAACTATTCTCGAAGCAATTGTCAATACACAACTAGAAGCAATCCTTGCATTCTAACCACTTTGATACCAGCTTGATCCATAAACTCCACTGATAAACTCAAAGTGAAGTTCAAAATATGAATACCAAATTTCTCAAAAAAACTCAAAAGAACTTGAAAAAAATTTTGGCATAAAATGTTCTCGGTTATTGAACCATTTTTTTGTTTTTTACATCAAATGTCATAAATTGCCAAAATTTAATCTTTGCATGATTTCATAATTAAAAAATCAAAAAAATTGAATTAAAACATGCAAATAAATGACAAGTTACCATTCGACATTGATAACGGAGTTCGGCTCAGCAAATGATGCCTACATCTCTGAGTTCTCCAAAGGAGTGGATCGTTTCCATTAAGGGCATTTCAAAAACCTGGAAACAATAAACAACTTCCCTATAAGTTGATCTCTCAATGTGAAAATTCACCTTCACTGTGACTGATAATCAAGCCCGGCACCTTTAAATTTTATGAGTCTTCACACCTACAAAGTTGCTTCAAAAGTCCTAAAAATCTCCTCTATGGGCTTAAAAATACTCTTCCAATATGCAAATTGGATAATAAGAGTATTAAGACTGAGTAATATGGCTGAAAAATGGAATAAAACCCATTATATAAGCTTTCCCAAAGCTTTTACAAAGTCTTGGCCTCTTAAAATAAAAAAACACAGTCCAGAAAGTGATTAAAACAAATACAATTTTGTGCCTTTATATTCAGTTTGAAGCCTATAGCACAAGTGGTCAAAGCTAATTAATTTTGGGTGGCAGGTCATGGGTTTAAAACCACCTCCCACCATCCTAGGCACTTTGACTTGGCCTCTCCTTATTGGGTGCACTTAGAATCTCCTCCTTAGGTGCCAAGCATGCATTTGAAAACTTCGGCCTCCTTTTTTGGCACCTTTGACAACTTCTTGGGCACATTTGTCCCACATGGCTGCGCTTGGAACAAGGATAAGGCTTTAAATAGCCTTTCACTAACCCTTTTCACATGGCTTTGGCCACACAGCTCAGTTTACATGGTCTTGGGCTTAGGCTGTAAATTATCCAAAGGACTCGCCATAAGACCCCGTGAATTTGTCAACAAGCTATAACTACTCCCTCGAACCATTCACCACCTTGCTCGTGCTCCCCTTCGAACACGATATTTTATTCAAACTCACCACCTTGCTTGCCACATGGCTCAGTCAACGAGCTTATCTTTGAGCTTAATCATGCCATGTGTTAACTTCCAATTGGTCCACTTGTCGCATGTAAATAATGCCATGTCACTTTACGACACCAAATTTTTCCTTGTCGAACCAAAACTTCAACGGCCTATAACTTTTGCATACGGTGTCCATTTTGCAAATCATGAAAAGCATCAAAAATCTCTCAATGAGCTCTATAGTTTTCCACCACTGAAACTCTAACTTGAAACCTTTTTCAAAACCAAATTTCTGATCATGCATGTTAACCTTCGGGCACCTTGATTGGTGATGCATCCAAAGCATAAATTAAGTAGGAGGAGAGATCCATTACCATTCATCCATGAAGTATAAGAGTGTAAGGGAATAGAGGAAGGTATTATTATATTTATATAGAAATAATTTTATGATGTACATGAAATGTAAGGAAAGAACCTCGTAGATCTAGCATAAGAGACATTTATCATGCAGGCACCATAGATGGTGTGTTTAGGGAATAAGGTTTCATGATGCCACCTCCACCTCCATTTTTGATAGAATAAATGTAGTACCCTGAGATAATATTGCAACATAGATAATTGGGAATCCAAGGTTTCCACTTATCAATTACTTGACTATAATCTTCATCAGTCTAAAAATAAAGGTTATTTATAATGAGAATATTGTGTTGAGTTCTAAAACATAGGGAATGAGGTCATCTATGATCTCATAGTTCATAATTTACTATAAGATGTGGGTTTTCTTCATATTTTACAACTACCATACTTTGGAAAACCTTAATAGTTAGTGTGATTTCTAATTTAGCACATCCATGAGGACTATATTTACTTTACAGGGTGTAGAATGAAGATTACCCCCAAATAGATCAATAAGGTAACATGATTACTATGTTTAGGGGATAATATAAGTGTGTATCTCAATGATAAATATGTGATTGATAAAATGGTGATGACACAAAAGTATAAAAATTAAATCCATGCCATCTACATTACAAGTCTTTCATATCTTGCCATTCAGATAGATGCATACTTGACCATGTCAAAGTTAGAGGGTGTGGATATATAGAAGGAGGTGGATACAACCCACCTCTATATTGAAATTCAAATGGCCAAGGACACTAAATAAAATTACTCTAATTATTTTGTTTAGAGACTTGAAGAATATGAAGAGAAGGCCCATTGACTACCTAACCATAAATTACCCTAGGGAACAATTTTGCTTTTACTTATTTTTGAAGAGATTGGTGTTTGAGAGTATTCCATCAAATAACTTAAATGGGTCTACCCACTAGAGCACAAGTCCCCTAATTAAATATTTAAACAATTTACATGTTTAAAAACCATCACACCCTCTAATAAAATAAAGATGAAGGGTTCATTCAAGGGAATTATTGAAGATTTTGGGAATGAGTGGCACATACCCAAATATTTTTGTGTGTAGATGGGGAACTAGACTGAGTTTAATGCTAAACAACATTATTCACTCACATGGATATATATGGAGAGGACTAATAACTTTTTAACCTAGCTTAAGTTTCCCTATGACTTCACTGTAAAATATTTCATATCTTCCATTAATCACATTACAGATGCACGTATGGTAAACATTGATGCTAATAATATTGATGTCAAGGTTCACACTCTTTGAAATATATATGTCTATCAAGGAAAGTAGGCATATATAGAGTGGCATGAATTACGTAAAATTGATATTAATCCTTTTAATATAATAATGTAAGGAAAAGACTTTTTGGTTTACTATATGCTCAAGACTAGGAAAAAATGTCAAGAAGCTGAGAGATAGAGAAATATCCCCTCCCTCCTCAACCAAAAACATGAGTAGAAGAAAGGGCACATAAAAAGGACATTAATACAATACCTAGACCCACTAGTTATAGTAGGGTATGAACAACCCAAGATCAACCCCAATGACAAAGTCAAGACTCATTGCCAATAAAATCTTATGGGTTACCTAAAGAGCAAAAGAAGGATGGCATCACTGGCACTGAAGAGATTTTGGCACCCAAAGTGGTGTTATATGAACAAGATGAAGCATCTCTAGTAGAGTATATTAAAAAGGAACCCACCCCTAAGCCTAATAAATAACAACATGCTATTTAGGAAACATAAATCAACATTGAGAGTCCAAACCCTACTAAGGAAGAAGTAGGAAGAGGGGTATCTCAAAATGTAGAGGACTAAGGCACTGACATAAGCAACCAACAACAAAAAAATCTTAAAATTTTAGATCTAGAGCACAACCTTCATAATGAAAAGGAGATTATGGAATAAGTAAAAGAACAAAAACAATTAAAGAGGGTAATGATGACCTTCCCACTCATGCCATTTTATAACAAGGAATCATGGATTAACAACTCTATATGTGGAATTATGTCCCTAAAAATGAATCCACCATTCAAACTCAACACAAATTATCTTTTAATATGGAAATATACAATAATAAAGGTCATTTTGAGATTCCTAAGGCCAATATAGATTTAATATTAGAGGGGTTATATATTCAAAGGTACTTTGGGTGTATATGCTTAAATTATCTATAACTGAAGCAAGCATGAGCCTAATAAAATTTACCCTAGAGGTCACTAGGAAAAATATTCTCCATAGCAATAATGTTGGCTAGCTGCACCAAAAACATAAAGAGGTCATATAGATTTATAGGGAAGAGCATGAGAAAAGTCACAAGCTTAAATTGGAATTATAGGTATTTAAACACCAACATAATATATTTTAGAAATATCAACTAAAGACACTAGGCATTTATCACATGATATTGAAGAATGAGCTAGGGCTTATTAATGATATTCCTCTCATTAGTTAATTTATCAAATAATTAGAGATAATAGTGGACCTCATTCTCAAGAAATGCATGAATGAAGTGAATCCCCAGTAGTAATAAATGTGGATAATATATCAATTCATAAAGGCCATATACATATATAGAATCTTTTTGACCAAATTAGGCACCACTATTCCCATCGCTGATGAGGTTTTTGTAAACTGAATGTGGCCAAATAAAATTTTGTAAGCATGACTTTAACCCAAGGAGTAATAGTGCCAATAGTTATCTAAAGATGTTCTAAATATAAAAGATATATCCCAACATGCCAAGGTGTTCTAAGATGTGGAGGAACTATAAAAATAAATAAGTGTCCATCACCAAAAACTAAATGCTATTTTTTTAGCACTTCAAGGGTAAGTTTTGGTAGAAGAAGGGTAGCTTAACGATGCTCAGAAGGATGATTTTTATTTTATTGAAATTTTGATGACTTAAAAAAATGATTTATTAGATAATATTTTGGAAATGAAGTGATTACATGGTGAGATGGAAGTGATTACTTCAAATATTTAGACTATACTCAATTTATGGGATGGGTTTAAAATCTATGTGTAGTAAATACAACTTGAATTTTTATTATCTAAATAATCTTAAACATAGTATGATATAAAATATTAGTTTATTATGGGGTGATTTTAGACCCAAAATTTTATATTTATATATTCTAAGGGTTTTGGAGTCATAGCATGAAATATCAAGGGTGTGTTAACGACATGGAAGGCCTTGATGTGGAAGAGGCATGGAAAAAAAAGGTGTGGAGGACTTTGGCACAAAATAATGAGTTGAAAGAGATAAGTATATAGAGAATAAGGAGGAACAAAATACAGACATGAACAAAAGCAAAAGACTTGGATAAGGGTGTTGGAAGCAGAGATGGTTATGAAGTAGTTCACAAAGGCATCATAGGAGACTAGTCAAGCATAAATATTTCATTGGTAATAATTTAATAGGAGTAAAAAGATGGATATATAGCATGAAGATAATATATAGGGGCCATTAGGCCTGAGTAAAAAGATTTAAATTGTAATTTCTCATCATAACTTCTTTTCCTAAAATAGTTATTGGCTAGTCATCTCTATTGTATTAATCATGTAACCTATGGATAGTGGTTGGATTATGTATGAATACACCTTAGTTTTTTTTAGAAAAATATGTTGACATATAGAGAGAGAATAATAGAGAGTAAATTATATTGAAATATATTTTTAAAATCAAGTGGTGGGAAAAATAAAACCCCAACTCCAACTAATAAACCTCCCTTAGCACCCAATATTTTAGGTTCTCCTATTACTCAAGGAGGCGTAGGAGTTAGTTTTCGTGGTGGTTCTATTGTATTTGAAAGAGGATCATGGGTTTAACCAAAATTAATTTGTGGACTTATACTATAGGGATTAGGAGGAATTGGAGGATTTTAATCATAAGGACCACTATAACCACATAATGTACCTACAATTTACTATGATATGATAATTCATCTTCTTGAGTATCAAAGTGTTAAGAATGTAATTGAACATGTTCAAAAGTGTGAAATTAGTTGGTGTGCATGGGGAATAATTTATATTGTGCTAAAGATAACTCAATTTTTCACTAACATATTGGATCATGTGCATAAATGGTATATAAAGTTTGATCAACAAGTTGTAAAATATGATCTATTAAAAACTACTTTTCTTGAATTTGACATTCTCAAATTTGAGCAAAAATTATTAATAATTTAAAATGTATTAAGTAATATATCACTAATACTATGAATTAATATTATTCTCATTTCAAATCCTTTATTTATAATATATAATTTGAAATAAATCCAATGTATTAAGCTTAATGGTTTGTAGGAGGGTTATTACTGCCTTTTCAACAAGTCTTATCCCATAATACCTTTATAGATCCACTTGAGGCACTATAATATAGCATCAAAATTTAAGATATGGGAATATAGACATTGTAATTAACCCCTTATGAAGTCCTAAATTAATTATATGGATTCTTATCTAGAGAAACTTCTGGCCAACAATGATCATGACACTCACAACAACCTGTGGTGTGTTGATTATGAAGTAGAGAGCCATAAAAGGAACAATTATTTGGAGTTTTTAATGATTTCATGGTGATGTCATGGAAGTTTTCTAGTGATTGGATGAATTTCCTTGATATTATAAGTGATAATTACAAAGTGTGCAATGTGTTTATCCTAGTATGCTTGAAGGAGGCTTGGTTGATCTTCAATTTTGGAATGGTTAGAGATGTTCAAGGATGATTATGTTGATTTAATCATGTTTAAGGGGTCATATAAAAATTCAATAATTATTTGAGTGTTTATGTACATGAGTTTATTTCATCTAGTTGATCATTGTTTTCATCTAGACATTTTCTGTCTAATGGTAGAAAATCTGAGTAGGTAGTTTGTTGGTGTCACCATTGCAACATGTGGATGAGTCAGGAGGGTTAGTCATATGGTTGTGATCACATTTGTGTCTATTTTATATTTACTAAATTTAAGGTCATGTGATGAATAAAAAAATAAGATACGCAAGTATAAATTTGGGCTCCCAGGAAGTTTGATAATGTTTTCCCATACTTAGCAAAATTTGCATGTGGTAAGAAAAGCAAAGTAGGTATTTTGATGTTGTTATATTTAAAACATGTGAAGATGTGAGGATAAAATTATTATATAGGTTTGTTAATTTTTGTGCCTATTTTATTTTCACTAAATTTTAGATCATGCGATGAAGCGCATCAAAATATATACATGTGCAAAGTTGGCCTTCTAGATAGTTCTTAACATAGTTGGCTTTATGGCATAAAAATATGAGTGAGTAGATTAATGGAATTCTATCTCACATGAAAAATAGTTACAAGATCATATTGACACATGGTTTTATTTTCCTATGTGAGTATATCATATGGTAAAAATTTTAGATCATGCATCTAAGCATAACAAAAGTTATTAAGGTCCAAAGTTGGCCTTTTAAGAAGATAAACAATGATCCCCATAGTCATTTTTGCATGACATTAAAGATCAATATTAGATGAAGATCCAATAGTTAGTGGGAGTTTATATATATAGATATATCATGCATAGTAATTCAAATGGGTCAAAGTTTTCGATGCTCAAATTGAGTAAAGATCAAGCTCCTTATAAAAGGATTAATGGAGCATTCTCATTCCAAGATGTCTGGAAGTAGTGAGATGAGGACAAGTGTTCAAAGTTTAACATCAACAAGAGATAAATATCAAGTCTCTTCCATGATATAATAGTGATAAGGTGTTCATACAAATAGAGATAAATAGTGCATATTGAGTGAGATATTTTCAAAGTGTTTAATGTTTAACACAGATAAAGATCGAGCTACATACAGGAGATTAATGGAGCACATTAAGTCAAATAGTCAAGACGTAAATACAATGATGCACAATGAAAGTTAAAGGCTGAGATAAATAGATATTTAAGGTGAATTTTTAATCTAAGTATTGAGGGCATGAAATGTGATCAAAGTGATCGAGGTTTAATTTTGACTATTTGCATTTGAATATTTGAATTTAATAAAGAAAAAACCAGTGCTCTGTATTTTGGCTATAAATTTTGATCCAGGATGAATTTGCTCATGGTGTGAGAAAAAATTTTGTAGAGGACTCCAAGGTAAATTTTTAAATATATATTTTAAGATTTAAAATTTTATATAGTCAAAATTATGAAGGTTCAAAGTTTACTATGTTTTCATGTATGTCCTACAAGTGACTCAAGAAGATTGTTCAAGCTTGTTTTGATATTGTTTCAGTAAATATTGATGAATTAGATATTTTATTATGTTTTAGAATCCATGAAGACCATATTTATGCATTATTATTGTTTTAACAATAATATTAAGTATGAACAAAGGTTTAAAAGTCAACTATGTTTTTGTTCATAATGACTATGTGTATAGAGAAATGTTTGAGCTAATTGGGGGTAAGTAGAAGCATGATCTAATGGATGTTGGAAATTAAATGGGACATATAGATCAATTTTCATGGGTCCATGAGTTTTAAAGTTTTATTGTGTTCCTATTTTTATCAAAAAAAATTTAAAGACGTAAATGGGTCATCATATGACCTAAAAGGTGACTTAAGCTTATTTGAAAGAGAGTTATGTTTAAGTGTGACCCATGTAAGATGACTTAATGGTTAAGGAATGACTAATGGATAAAAAAGGTATTGAGAATAATTAATTCTCTATAATTACTGAAACCAAATATGATTTTTTATAGAGATGTGCAAGTTTAATGTGAGAGAAGTAAGCATTGAAGCAAAGGAAAGGAAAGTAGTGTGTCTATTGGATGAGTTGATGAGTAGAAATTTTTTTTGATTGTGTGAATTAATTATAAGTCATGTTTCTAATGTTATAATATTAATATTTTAGTTTGAGGATATGAAAATAGGTCTGAGTATGCATATGATGATAGTTTGAGTGAATGAGAGAGATTGTGACATGCTTATGTGAGAGGCTTGTATGAAATAGAGAGGAAGTTTATGCAGGGGTTAGAAAGTAAAAGATACATCATAAAGTGTTGAAGAGATAAGTTATAATGTGGAGGTGTTATTTTCATATGAGGGTTTAAATAACTTGATCTTATTAAGGGGTAGTTCCTTCTTGTGAAATAGTTGTTTCACTAAAGGCCTTTGGTCAGGAGGAATTGATCAAGGTTATTATTCTAAAGGGCTTAACCAGTCTCTTGTTTATAATATCGTATAGGAAAATTAGTCCATGTGTTGTAGGCTTGAGATTGGGTTTTATTTTTTATGAGGGTTTCCCACAATAACTATGTGTTATGTGTTTGATCTTGTGTATGCATTGAATGAATGAGCTCTCTTTTTAATGTCACTTGATCAAAGTTGATATATGTTGATTGTTTAATAGTTTAAAAGGATTGGTATTGAAATTGAAATATTTGGGCTCATTTATTTAACCCCCTCTTAGTTATTGTACCTCTAACAATAGGTATCAGAGCAAGTCCTTTGGCAAATTCTTGACAGCTTGAAGGTGATCCAAGATACAATATGGGTAGTCATCAAAGAGGTTTCTCTACTAAACAAGCACTAATGTTCAATGGATCCAATTATGATTTTTAGAGTGAAAAGATGAGGAAATATATTATGTACCTAGGGTTTGATGTATGGAAATGTATTGTGGATGGTTATGTTACTCCTACTACTCTTCCATCAAATGTTGTAGATACGAAATTATTTGAAAATAATTCTAAGGCAATGAATGCTATCACTTGTAGTCTTTTATAGATTGAATACACCAAGGTAATCCATTGTAAATCATATAAAAAGATATATGACAAAATTTGAATAATTTATAAAGGAGATTCAAAGGTTAATCTTGTAAAGTTGTAGACTCGTAGAATGCAATTTCAAACTCTCAAGATGAAGGAAGAAGATTCTATGGCATATTTTTTATAGAGAGTTGATGAGATTGTGAACATCATCATAGGTCTTAAAGAGAACCTTGAAGAGGAAAATGTAGTTAAAAAGGTATTAAGGTATATATCCCTTAAGTTTGATCCAAAAAAAAATTTTGTAGAAGAAATTCATGATCTTACTCAGTTCAAGATGGATCAATTGCATAACACCCTTACTACCTATGAGATGAGGAAGAATGATGATATACCACCAAAAAAGGAAGCAACATTCAAGATAGAACTAAAGCTAAAGAATAAATTCCAAGGTAACAAACCCAAAGATGATTACACATATTATATTGATGAGGATGAACTAATTTCTTTGATTTCAAAAAAACTAAAAATAGGTTCATGAAAGTATAAGGGTAAACTACCCATCAAATGCTTCAATTGTGGAGAGGTAAGACATTTTGATAATAAGTTCCCTCATAAGTATAATAAGTATGATGATGAAGAGCATGATCAAGGTCATAATTGTGTAAATATATCATTTAGGTCTAATAAAAGCAAAAAGGGATTCAGAAGGTTTGACAACAAGAAGTAATTCAAGAAAAAGAAGAGTCTCTACACCAAAGAGGATTTTAACTCATCAGATGAGAGTGAATTTAGAGACTCTCAGTATGATCATGAAGATGATGGTCATATTAAATATGAATCCCTATTCATGACTAAGGAAGGTAGTTTCTCACATTAAAAGGAGTCTACTTAGAGCGATTCAAATGATGATGAAAATAAGGTGGACTATGAGACTACATTGACAAATGTTATTGAAGAAATAAATATTGATAAGAAGATAAATAAGAAGATGAAATATAAAATTAAAGACTATGATGAGAAATTTAGGATATTTAAGGTAAGAATGAATGAAGATGCCAAGGAACATGAAGATATAGTTAAGCATCTCAGTTGTCAAATGGAAATCATGTCTACAAGCCTGGAATATAAATAAGATGAATGTTCAAGGTATGTAACTAAAAATAAGACATTAAAATTTGAGTTAGAGAAGACATATAGTAATGTAAAGTAATTTGTGAGATTTGAAAATAGCTCAAGTGATCTAGACAATATTTTGAATGATCAAAAGCATACAAGTGATAAAACTAGTCTTGGATATAAAGAAGAACCAAGGAATACAACGCATGACAAGATGAAGACTAATGTGAATAAGGAAAATCATACTTTGAAGATAAATTAGATTAGACAACCAAAATGCCATGAGGTATGTAAATTTCAATGGTTACTACTATACTTGTATTCAGTTTGGGCATAGATCTAGAGAATGTAAGAGATCTATTATAAATGAGTTTACATGGAATTATGATGGTCATTAGTCAAAATGTGTGAGCAAGGTTGAGTGTTTCAAATATATTGATAAGGGAAACTTTGCTAAGCATTATCCAAATAAGGTAAGTCTTATTCAAAAAGAGAAATTTGTTTTAGTTGTCATGACATTGGACACATCGATAGTTTTTGTTAGAACAAGGTAAGACAAGCTAGGTTTTCATCAAAGAGTATGGTTTGCTACAATTATGAATAGAGAAGTCACATGTATATATTCTAAAATCAAAGTATACAAGTCATAATAGGTTTAATTAGGCTCATAGAGTGCAAGGAAGAAGGCAAACCAACTCATGGAAGCCAAAAGTGGTAAGTATGAGTCATGATGAGACAACAGATCCAAGTACTGTATTTTATATGGTGGAAAATACTATATAAGTTGAAGAGTGACAAAGGATCTCATTGTCTTCTCATATTGTGAATGAAGAGACCAAGTTCAAGAATAATACCAAGGTACTAGTTGAAGCTAGTTCTAAGATGTGTATGGATTTAGGTGAATATCCTACTATTATTAAGCATGTATTATGTAAATAAAATCAATTATATATGCCTAGTGATGAGGTTCCTAACTAAAAAGAATATTTTATAGATGAAAAGGTATGTCATGAATCTATGTTGGTCTCTATGTATTGTTAAACAAATCATAGAAGAGAAGGAGAATGTTGTAATGGATGAGCATGTTGCTTATCTTAAGCCTAAAAAGAAGGATAACTATAAGCATTAGATGACCAAGGAGGAGAAGGAATATGAGGATTTGTGGGAAACTCATAGTTTCACATTGTTCTAGGACATTGTGAAGTAGGGTGTCTCTTCTTATGCTTCTTAAGAGACACATTTATTAAGGATAAGCAAGTTTGTGTGCTCAAAATCATATTGCCAATCTTTACAAAGACTTGTGTTGATCTTAGAAGGTCATTGGTTAAGGGGGAGCAACATTTTCATGAGCTTTCTCTAGAGGTTTGTGTTGACGTAGTGGATTGAACCTGGGGTAGGAGGCCGAGCTCCTACCTTCCACACGCAACAATGGAAACTCCCTCTCACCTGTGGGACCGGTGAAGTTGGAGGGGAGAGTCTCTAGGTAAGGGCTAGCTCCCTCTAATGTATCTTTTAGGCCCTGGTTTCTCCTACTGCTAACAAATAAAATGAAAAAAAGGGGGGGGATGAAAAGGGAGAGAGAGATGCTGAAAATAGAACCTAAGCCTAAAAATGAAAAGGTGATACACCAGAAAAGGTTGACCCACCTAGCCCAAATATACACTTTTCACCAAAAATAAGCACCCATACACTTCATCTGAAGTGGGAAGCTCTTCTGCAATAGTCAGCTAGGGGTCCATGAAAACATAGGGAGGAAGAAACTACCAGAGGCATCCTCATACACACTTATGGTAGCCTGTTCACAGGCACCTATATTCTTCCTGTAGACACTTCTGGCAGACCTGTAGAAAGGAGACTTCACAATGAACTGGACATGTTGTGATTGATCTATGAAAGCATGAAATATAATGACTTAACACAAAAGAAGAAAGTAGACATATAATTTAAAGTGCAAGTCTAGATAGAGGTAAAAAAGCTAAGTTCTGATTCAAGGTAAATAACTGGTAGAACTCTGCCTTACAAGCCCGAGAGATTTTTGGGTAGAGTTTTGCCTTAAGGCTGAGAGGATGGATCTTTCTCCAATGAGAAATTTTTCAATATATAGAAAGAGGGAGAGAACTTGGCACTTCTTTAGAAATATTTTGGTGCTCCCTTTTCAAGTGGCCCATGTGCATTCTAAACTTTAGGAAGAGGAAACCATTGGATTATCGACTCTTGCTTTGACTTTAGCATTCCACATTAATGTAAAAACATGGCTACACCTCTTTTCTGCAAACAAACTATTGTTTGTCCCATCATAGATGCCAACTAGAGAAAATAGGTTGCACCGCTTATCTAGAAATAACTCACCTCCTCTTTACCACTTAAACTACTTTGTCTCTTTATGCACCTTGTCTCATCCTAGTTTTGTCTCTTTCTGCTCCTTCAACCCTCAGGGGCGATCTTTTGGTGGGTCACTACGTTCCTTGGGCCCTTTTCATGGTGGGTGCTCAAGCAATTCAAAATCAAATGGCTATTTCACTATGTTAAATTTGATGTTCATGCAGCTATCACCTTGAAATTGAATACCCAACAGCTAGTCTGTCTCAAAATTGATGGCTTTTGGGACGTCACCATCCTTGGAAAAATACATCGGGTCTTTTCTGTGGGGTTTTTTCCTATGGGTTATTTTCTTGTGGACAATTTTCCCACATAAAAAATTTGACGAGAATTGTCCCAGTCCTTGTCCTTTTCTTAAAGTTCTTTTCCTTTAGGCTACTTCCTTGCGGCCTTCTCTGAATTCCTTCAAAATTTTGTTTGAAGGAATTCTTTCAAACAAAAATTCCAAAAGAATTCATCCTTAAGATTTTCTACATGCTTTTGAACCCCTTCGGCTGCCTTTGAAATGCTCCCTACCCTCCGCAAGGGCTTTTGGACCCAGAACTGCCCTCTACAAGGGCACCTGCCCTTTGGCTTTGGGATGTTCCTTTGAACCAAGCCATTGAACTGACCCATTGAACCAAAAATGGTTCAACGGTTCAACGGTTCAACACTGCATGCTGAGCCTTTGTTGAACCAAGCCTTTGAACTGATCCCGCTTGAACCAACTGTTGAACCAATCCATTGAACTGGTTCAACAGTTCAACACTACACACTGAGCCTTTGAATCAAGCTCATTAAACTGTCTGATGAACTGAGTGTTTAAACCAAATGATGAACCCACCGATTGAACCAAGTGATTGAACCAAGGCATTGAACCAATGCGTTGAACCTGAAGCGTTGAACCAAATCGATGAACTTGCTGATGAACTGATTGATTGAACTAAGCCAATTGAACCAAGGCATTGAACTGGCTGATTAAACCAAGGCATTGAATTGGTTCAATGGTTCAATGGTTCAACACTACCAATATTCCTTGTGAAATTCTTTAGACAAGAGCCCGAAGAAGCCTTGTAAAACCAAGCACTCTCTAAATTGATTCTTCATGCGCCAAAAGACTAACCTACAGAATTCATAGAAGTCCCTATGAAGTCTATATATTTAGACCTATAGAGTTCATAGAAATTCTTGGACTTGTGTAAAATCAAAAAATAAATGGCCCAGAATAGCAGGGACAGAAGGGGACTAATTTTTGGCCTGTTGGGCAAAAAATGGTCAACAAATTGGCAACTCCCAGGGGAAGCATGCCTGCTATGCTTAGAGACCAGTTGCCTTATAGTCCATTGGGTACAGAGTCAGATTCAGCTTGAACAAAGTTAGCAACAGCCCCTCAAAGATCTAAGAATCAAACATGAAACCCTTTACCCTAGACATAAAGGAAAACACACACACAAGGCTAAAAACACTAGCTGTGCAAATTGCACTTAGGGAAAGTAGGAAAATAAATTGAAAACAAATACTATATACAACTAACTAGGTACATCTATTTCCCTCTTGGATCAAAGGGAAAACTTCTTAAGTCCCCTCCTTGGTAAGAAGACTTATGGTGCTAGACAAGTGGCTAAATAAAAAGGATATTTGGTGACCTGCTCCTCTTGCCTGTCACCTAGATTAGCTAGTATCTGAGTGGAGATTCGAACATGCTTCCAATATATGTGTACTCTATTTTTTCTTGGAAGCTTGCCTCTTGTTGGTTCTTCATGCTAGTGTATCTCATCAAGAAATCAATCATTGTTGGCTCATCACCATAAGCCCCTTGACATACATCATTGACTGGCTTGCTCTCTTCTGCCTCATGCTTAGGTTCCATGGTATGACCATCCTCCTTGATGATTTCAAAGAAGGTATATTTAGATTCACCAACCTCTTGAAAGGATAAATCTAAAAGCCTGTACCCCCTTTGCATACGTATTTGAGTCCCAATGTTGCCTTCCCCACTCTTATCTATCTCATAGCCTCCTTGAAGAAAGGTGCAGCCTACCCCAATGACTTCAAATGAATCATTTGAAACATGAACAAGAGATTGTCCATGCTCTTCCATGACATTAATGGTGATCTCCTCCTCATTCGTAATCATGAAATCTCCCTGGTCAGTCATAAACTGAACATAATCTATATCAGGCAAGGCCTTATAGCTTTCTTAGAGGTGTGTGGATGGAGTGTATTCAGACATGGAATCTACTATTTGGTTTAAAACATCCATCACACGTTTACTGAGGAGACTCACTCTAGACTCCAACTTTGTAATCCACCTATCTATATCTTCCTAGAAGAGCCTTTCCTGGAGGTCACAATCATCATCGAGAGTAGGAGTAGCCTCATCTTCTTCAAGGTTTTGAAAAAAACCTTTCTCCTCCTCTTCCTTTTTTCTCCATGATTCCACTATTTGCTTCCAACTCACGATCTTGGGATTGGAAACTTGCTCCTGTGAACAGGTAGTAACTTTATCTTCCTCAAGGTTCTGAGCTGGTTCATGATATTCCTTCTTCCATCTTGGAATTTGGAGATCATGTTGAAAGATCTGAGGAGGTTGGGGAATATTTGGGAGGGTTTGTTCATGTACAAGAAGAGCTGTCTGAAAAGAGGCATGCTGGAAAGCTAGGCATATAGGATTAGATGTAGGATCGATTGATGCATCGAATGAGTCATAATGGGCAAGTGTTATCTGATAGAAAGGATTTGGAACACAAGGAGTTTTCTCTAGGATAGGAGGGGGCAGACCTTGGGCCAAAATTTCTTAATTTTTGTTTCTCCACTTTACCAACACTTCATCAATATTGAAATCAGATTGAGGATTGGTAGAAGGGGTATCTTTTGGCACAGTCTCCCCTACAAGGTCTGAAAACTCCAACTCTCTTTCTCTAAGCAGTCTCATCTTAGCCTCTAATTCCTCAATCTACTTAGCTAGATCATCCTCATTTTATACCTCTTGGAGCTCGTAGGAATCATTATAGATATGGGGAGTGCATGATGGTTGCCATGAAATGCAAGAATCTTCCTGAGGAAGGGTGGGAGGGACTTGAAAAGGACTAACCTCATTTTTTACCTCACACTCTTGGACAATGTCTTTCTCCTCCTTGTTGTTCCATGACTCAACCACTTTATTCCAGCTCAAGACATTCATACTATGCATCTCCCTTTGGGGTGATGGGGCCACAATTGGAGAGGGTAGTGAGGGTTTAGATTCTACTTCCCTTGCTACCAAAATGGACTAATGCATCTGAAGATTTACCAATTCGATCTATCTATCAAGATTAGCCTGAAACACAAGATTTACTATTTTGAAACTCTCCTCAACATGATTGGGGAGAGGACTTTGACAGGCTTGACTTGGCTCATAAGTAGGGGCTGTGTATGACTGATATGATACTTGGGGTAGCGAGTATGTAGGTTGATAGACTTGGTAAGGCTGCCTCTCATAAATACTCAGCTTTTCTTCCAAAGATGAAATCATACCACTCACATCCAGCATCTCACTTGTAAGCCTTTGCCAATAGGTTCTTTCAATAGGAGTCCATTCACTCTTAACCTGATCCAGTGCATTTCTCACTTGATGGATGACATGATCAGGACTTTCTTGGCCACATCCCCTTCTGGTGTCAAGATCTATCACATACCTTTTGTATCCCAGTAGTGCTCACTCAAAGGTGGAAATAGGTTGATTGGCAAAGAGACTGGGTTGAGTAGGAGAAGTGACACATTGAGAATACTAGGCATAAGGCTGATATAGCTCATGATAGGGATGGGACCAGTCATATTGGGCCTAATAAGGATTAACATAAGGCTGGTAACGATCATAGTCATGATGGCCAAGGAAAATAAGATCCATGGCTCTAAACGATGGGATTATACATACCAGAATACTATTTCTTGATGGCACCAGAACTACTTAACCAGTTGATTTAACTCAGAGTCACCATTGGTGTTAGTGCAAAAGCCTCCAAAGGCTGGTTGGTTGAAGAACACACCAAAAATTCTTCAACTCTTTGGACAAAACTTGTCCTAGTTGGTCCCATTGGGTGTGCCAAAAAATATTCACGTAGTGAATTGCACCTGGGACAGGAGGCCGAGCTCCTACCTTCCACACGCAACAATGGAAACTCCCCTCTCGCCTGTGGGACTAGTGAAGCTGGAGGGGAGAGTCTCTAGGTAAGGGCTAGCTCCCTTTGATGTATCTTTTAGGCCCTAGTTTCTCCTATTACTAACAAATAAAATGAAAAAAAAGGGGGGGATGAAAAGGGAGAGAGAGATGCTAAAAACAGAACCTAAGCCTAAAAATGAAAAGGTGATACACCAGAAAAGGTTGACCCACCTAGCCTGAATATACACTTTCACCAAAAATAAGCACCCATACACTTAATCTGAAGTGGGAAGCTCTTCTACAATAGTCAGCTAGGGGTCCATGAAAACACAGGGAGGAAGAAACTACTAGAGGCATCCTCAGACACACTTATGGCAGCCTATTCATAGGCACCTATATTCTTCCTGTAGACACTTATGGTAGACCTACAGAAAGGAGACTTCACAATGCACTGGACATGCTATGATCGATTTGTGAAAGCATGAAAGATAATGACTTAACACAAAAAAAGAAAGTAGACATATACTTTAAAGTGCAAGTCGAGATAGAGGTAAAAAAGCTAAGTTCTGATTTAAGGTAAAAATTGGCAGAACTCTGCCTTAAAAGCCCAAGAGATTTTTGGGCAGAGTTTTGCCTTAAGGCTGAGAGGATGGATCTTTCTCCAATGAGAATTTTTTCAATATAAAGAGGGAGATAACTTGGCACTTCCTAGGAAAGATTTTAGTGCTCCCTTTTCAATTGGCCCATGTGCATTCTGAACTTTGGGAAGAGGAAACCGTCAGATTGTTAGCTCTTGCTTTGACTTTGGCATTCCACATTAATGTAAAAACATGGCCACACCTATTTTCTATAAATAGACTATTGTTTGTTCCCTCATAAATGCCAACTAGAGAAAATAGGCCGCGCCACTCATCTGTTATTAACTCACCTCCTCTTTACCACTTGAACTACTTTGTCTCTTTATGCACCTTGTCTCATCCTAGTTTTGTCTCTTTCTACTCCTTCAGCCCTCGAGGGTGATCTTCTGGCAGGTTGTTGCATTCCTTGGGCCCTTTTCATGGTGGGCACTCAAGCAATTCAAAAGAAAATAGATATTTCACTCTGTTAAATTTGACATTCACGCAGCCATCACCTTGAAATTAAATACCCAATGGCTAGTCCATCTCCTTAAAATTGATGGCTTTCGGGACATCACCGTCCTTGGCAAAATCCATCGGGTCTTTTCTATGGAGTTTTTTCCTGTGGGTTATTTTCTTGTAGACAATTTTCCCACAGACAAAAGTTCATGAGAATTGTCCCAATCCTTGTCCTTTTCTTAAAGTTCTTTTCCTTTAGGTTGCTTCCTTACGACCTTCTCTAAATTCCTTTAGACTTTTGTCTGAAGGAATTATTTCAGACAAAAAGTCCAAAAGACTTCATCCTTAAGATTTTCTACATGATTTTGAACCCCTTCAGCTACCTTTGAAACACTCCCTATCCTCCACAAGGGATTTTGGACCCAGAATTGCCCTCCGCAAGGGCACCTACCCTTCGACTTTGGGACGCTCCTTTGAACCAAGCCGTTGAACCGACCCATTAAACCAAAAATGGTTCAACGGTTCAATGGTTCAACACTGTGTGCCGAGCCTTTGTTGAACCAAGCCTTTGAACCGATCTCACTTGAACCAACCATCAAACTAATCCATTGAACTAGTTCAACGGTTCAAAATTGCACACTGAGCCTTTAAATCAAGATCATTGAACTTTTTGATGAATTGAGTGTTTGAACCAAATGATGAACCCACCGATTGAACCAAGGCGTTGAACCCGCCAATTGAACCAAGTGATTGAACCAAGGCATTAAACCAATGCATTGAACTTAAAGCATTAAACCAAGCCAATGAACTTGCTGATGAATTGATTGATTAAACTAAGTTGATTAAACCAAGGCATTTAACTGGCTAATTAAACCAAGGCATTAAACTGGTTCAATGGTTCAACACTACCAATCTTCCTTGTGAAATTCTTCATACAAGAGCCTGAAGAAGCCTTGTAAAACCTAGAACTCTCTGAACTAATTTTTCATGCACCAAAAGACTAACCTACAGAGTTTATAGAAGTCCCTATGAAGTCCATAGATTTAGACCTGTAGAGTTTGCAGAAATTCCTAGACTTGTGCAAAATCAAAAAAGAAATGGCCTAGAACAGCAGGGATAGAAGGGGACTGATTTTTGGCCTGTTGGGCAAAAAATGGTCAACAATTTGTGAAGGAGCTATAGTACAAGGTCAGAATGGGTGTTTATAGGTGGATTAATGAGTTTTATGGAGTTTTAAGAATATTTTGGTGCTTAGAAAGGTCTATGCACTTCTTTGTGATTTGTTCTAGGTGGAAGTTTCTATGTGCTCCTAGGTTTATTTGTCTTGTTGTAGGTCAAAATCCATGGTATATAAATTTAAGGTTACCAAAGGTATGGAAGCTCAAAACTTGGTTCAAAAGTGTGTATTAGTTTTCTTTGGGTGTGCAACAAGTTTTAGAAATGGGTGTTGACTAGAAGGAGGTTTGTTGACTCTATTTGTTTTAAGATTCTAAGGTTTTGAGATATGCTATAAAAGTGGTTTTATTTATTATTTAAAGTTTTAGGATTATTAATAAGTTGAATGGGCCAAATGGGCTGTCAAATAAATCTTCATATAGATTTGAATGTTTGTGGTTCTCAAGTTATTCAAGTTTTTATCAAGTTAGAGGCCTAATTGGTTAATAGATTTGTGAAGGAAGTATGTTGCATAGGATTGTCGAAGTGATGTAAATTGGTGTACTTAAGGGATACTATGAGAGTGATCTAGATATGAAGTTTTAGGTCTTGATAGTGTCTCTATTGAATGTTTTGGGCTTTGAAAGTTCCAAGTAGGGTTACAAGGAGACTAGACAAGTCTTGTAAGAAGAAGAGTGTTTTTTGTTCAGTTTATCCTAAAGATCAAGGCATGAGAATTTAAAGGAAACTTATCACATTGGATTAGATCATGTTTCCTATTTTTTAAGTGGCATGAAGTTTTGTTGGTGATTTTTGAGGTGGCTTGAGAGAGAAGGCTAGTAAGCCTGTATGGTGGTTAATTATGGTGTGTGAAGATTTGAAGATGATCAAGAGGTGAAATTAATTAAAAATATTAGTGGGATTACCTATCATATGTTTATTTATATGTTTCATTAGATTTTAGTATTTTTGTGTGTTCTTTCTTCATTAGTTACAGTGCTTAGTTGAAGAGAGTGTTGGCATAGAGCAAGAGGAAGTTGTCAAGGCAAAGTAAAGGTAGGCTCAAGGTAAGGGGGAGTTTGTATCATATTTATAATATGGTCCTCTCCTTTTGGTATTATTTTTAGGTCCTCATGATCAGTTGGTCCCTACTTTGTCATTGTGTCAAAGGGGGAGAAAAATCCTATTGTGAGAGTACTTGAAGAGAGAGAAGAAAGGTGAACTATATATTGATAGGTGTTGACATTAATGACAAAGGGGGAGATTATTGAAGAGTTTTAAATGATTAAATAGTGATTTAATGGAGGTTTCCTAGTGATTGTATGAATTTCCTTGATAGTCTAAGTGATAATGACAACATGTGAAATGTGTTTATCATAGTATGTTTGAAGGAGGCTTGGTTGATTTTTAGTTTTGGAATGGTTAGAGATGTTCAAGGATGAATATGGTGATTTGAGTATGTGAAAATGGTCCTATTAGAAGTTAATAATGATTTGATTTCTTATGTGCATGAGTGTATTTCATCTAGTTGATCATTATTTTCATCTAGACATTTTGGGTCTAGTAGCAAAAAATCTGAGTAGGTAGTTTGCTGACATCACCATTGCCACATGTGGATGAGTCAGGGGGAGTTGGTCATATATTTGTGAAAAAATTTGTGTATAGTTGATATGAACTCAATTTTAAGTCATCTAATGAAGTTA
Organism: Torreya grandis; assembly: GCA_037957365.1. Classification (NCBI taxonomy): domain Eukaryota; kingdom Viridiplantae; phylum Streptophyta; class Pinopsida; order Cupressales; family Taxaceae; genus Torreya; species Torreya grandis. The sequence continues at coordinate 3,809,369 of JARHVA010000433.1, read as the reverse complement.
AACATAATATATACAAGTGCAAAGATGGGATCCTAGGTATTTTGACAGTGTTTTCCCATACTTAGCCAAATTAGCATTATGGCTAGAAAAGTTGAGTAGGAATTTTGATGTTGTTATATTTAAAACATGTGAAATTGAAAGGATAAAATTGTCATAGGGATTTGTTTAATTTTTTTCCTATTTTATATGCACTAAATTTCAGATCATTCAATGAAGTGCATCAAAAGATATGCATGTGCAAAGTTGGCCTTCCAGACAATTATTGACATAGTTGGTTCTATGGCAAGAAAATCTGAGTGAGCAGATTAATGGAATTATATCTTACACATATGAGGATTTAAAAATAAAATTAACGTAAGGTTGGATTCTCCTATGTGAGGATATTATATGGTCCAAATTTTAGATCATGCATTTAAGTGAAACTAAAGGTATTAGGTCCAAAGTTGGCCTTCCAAGCAGATAAGTAATGGTCCCCATAGTCATTTTTACATGATGTTAAATATTAGGACCAGATTGGATATAAAATGGTTCATAAGAGTTAATTCATATAGATCTACAATGCACAGTAATTCAAATGGGTCAAAGTGTTTGATGTTTAAACTGAGTAAAGATCAAACTCTTTACAAAAGGATCAACAGAGCGTGCTCATTCCAAGATGTCTGGAAGCAGTGAGATGAGGATAAGTGTTCAAATTTTAACTTGAAGAAGAAATAAATATCAATCGTATTCTAAGATATAATGGAAATCAAGTGTTCATACAAATATATATCAATGGTACATATTGAGTGAGATGTTTTTAAAGTGTCCAATATTTAACATAGATAAAGATCAAGCTACGTATAGGAAATCGATAGAGCGCATTAAGTCAAATAGTTAAGACACAAACATAATGGTGAGATATGAAATTTAAAGGTTAAGATACTTTAATAAATATAAATGTTGGGTGTTTAATCTAATCAATGAGGGCATGAGATGTGAGCAAGGTGACTGAGGTTTAACTGTGACTATTTCCATTTGAATTTAACAAACAAAAACCTAATGCTCTGTATTTTGGCTATAATTTTTTATCTAGGATGAATTTTCTCATGGTGTAAAAATAAAATTTGTAGAGGAATCCAATGGAAATATATATTTTCAGATCTTAAAGTGTGTACAATCAAATTTATGAAGGTTTAAATTTGATTATGTTTTCATGTATGTCTTGCAAGTGACTTGAGAAGATTGTTTAAGCTTGTTTTGATATTATTTAAATATATATTGATGAATTAGTCATTATATTATGTTTTATAATCCATGAGGATAATACATGTGCATTATTAAGGTTTTACCAATCATATGCAATATGAACAAAGGGTTATAAGTTAACTATGTTTTTGTTCATAATGACTGTGTGTACAGAGAAGTGTTTGTGCTAATTGGGGGTTAGAAAAAGTTTTATTTGATGGATGTTGGTACTTAAAGGGGACATATAGATCATGTGTCATGATTTTATGAGTTTTAAAGTGTTCTTGTGTTCCTAGTTTGCTTGAAAAAGTGTCAAAGAGGTGAATGGGTCATCATAGGACCTAAAAGGTTACTTAGGCTTATTTGAAAGAGAGTTGTGCTTAAGTGTGACCCATGTAAGATTAATTAAGGGTTAATGTATGCCTATTATATAAAAATGTTTTTGATAATCATGAATTCTCTACAATTAGTGAAACCAAAGATGATGATTTTTATAGGTGTACAAGTCTAGTGTGAGACTAGTGAGCATTGAAGCGAAGAAAAGGATAGGTAGTGTGTGTGTTAGATGAGCTGATGAGAAGAATAGTTTTTGTATTATGTGTATGAGATTTAGGTCATATTTATTATGTTATAATAGTGCTCTTGAAATTTGAGGATATGTAAAGAGGTCTGAGTGTGCATATGAGTATAGTTTGAGTGAAGAAGGAGAGAGATTGTGACATGCCTATGTGAGAGGCTTATATGAGATAGAGAGGAAGTTTTTGTAAGGTTTATAAAGTTAGAGAACCATCATAAAATGTTTAATATATTAGTTCTAAGGTAGAGGTATTATTTTCATAGGAGGGTATAAAGGACTTGATCTTCTTTAGGGGTAGTTATTCCTTATGAAGTAGGTGTTTCCCTAAAGAAAGGCCTTTGGTCAGGAGGACTTGATTAAGGTTACTAGTGTGATCTAGGAATTATACTAAATAGAGGATGGTTAGTATGGTGTTAGTTCCAAAATGACAAACAAAATGAAATAAACACACTAATAGCATAACATATCTAGGCCTAGACACTAAGGAGAGCTTAGTTAACAAAAGTAAATGACAAACACAACTAAATAGTAAGGAATGAAAACACAATAATTTCTTCACCTTTCTTGGATGCTCCAAATGCCTTTTTAGTGGTGGCTTGCTCATTTTGTGCTCATGAAGTCTTCATCAAAAGAGGTTTGGCTATCTCCTCTTCTCCTTGACACCTTTGGCTTATGGCTTGGCTTGGCTTGGAATCAATTTGGCATGGTAACACTAATAACAATAGCTTATTGAAGATATTTGTGCATTATAAATTTTCACCAAAATAGCTTCAAAATGATGTTGTGAGGCCTCCTATTTATATATTTTTGTAAATATCTAGAATCAACCTGAACCATCCATCTCAAGATTGAGATGTGTGGTTGACGAGTAATTCAAATTTTGAAATTAAGTTTGTAATTATCCTCATCATGACATATGAAAAAGGGGTAATTAAGATTCATGGAGGGCATCATAAAATGCATTGATGAGGCATGGGAGGCATGAATCTTGATATTTGTGGCATTTATGGCCTAAGGATGTCTTCCCAAGAAATGAGTTCACTTGATGATGCAAAGATTCAATATTCATTTCCAAAAAAATTTATTCAACAAGTTTCCATGGAATTATTAATTAGGCCTTGATTTGGGTTAATTATATCTTAAACATGATTAAACACTTTATGCATAAATTACTCAAATTGATCAGAATGCCTTATTATTAGTCCAAAATTTGATTGGATTAGAATTGGAAGTTCATATCAGATGCATTGGAACCATATTACCATTTAAGATGTTACTAAAAAATAAAATAAAGGCACATGTCTTATGAAAAATATTTGATAGGGTAGAGAAATCCAGAGCACCTAGGTGCCAAATTGGCCTTTTGACTTGGAATGATCTGATCAAAGTTAGCTAGCCCATAAATTTCATTACCCCATTTAGGGATACCCTGGCCAAAATTGGTACTTAAATATCTTAGTTTTACATCATTTATCATGTTTTAGTGTTTTTAGGCCAAATTGTGTATTTTGGGTAGAAATTGGCCAAAAGTCTGATTAAAGGTTATCGGTGGCCAATTGTAGGTGTCTACAGTTTTCCCTTGTTTGGTAAAATGTTGAAAACCATAGGCAAAGAAATGTCTTTTCAAAGAATGATAAATGGCATGTATGCTAAAAACAAGATGATTATTGAAGACCAAAGCTCCAAATGGTTTTTGGGATGCCTATGATGATTCCCCCTTGAGGGAGTGGCCATCACAATTATTGATGGATGGTCCCTCAAAAATAAGCAAGAATAAAGGTGGATTTAATCTATGGTTGAGATTAATCCAAATAAGAAGATGCTTGCATGCATTGATTTAAAAAGATTACTTATTTACCCAAAGGTGGTTATAATCAAGAATAAAAAGTCAAAATAATGATTTTCCCATAGGTGGTTATAATCATTTAGATGACCTAGATTGGCTATAACTGATGGTACCCCATTTAGGGATGATTAGCAATCATAACTCAAGGATATAACCTGGAATATAGATTAAAGATGAGTAGGTGTAAAGTGATGAAATAGACAAATAGATGATTAATAGTAATCATTAGAATGATTTAGTTATACCTGCCAATGAGGAGATGCTCATCCTGACTAGCAATTATACAACTAGAATGGCCAATGGGTTAATCTGATCAAAGGTGGGATGGAGTGATTTGCTAAGGTGCCAAGGAGAAACTTTTATGGCTCCATTTATTGTATACCTTATTGAAGATAATTTTTGATATAGCATGTGATGGTAGGCTTCATGATAGAACACCATGAAGACTTGGCCAAAATATGCATAAGGATTGACTCTTGATCCAATAAACACTTGAAAATAATGCACCAATGATAAAAACCATGATGACAATGTTGACATATGAATACGGATAGACTCAAGAATAATGTGTGCAAGGAATCACCCAATGCATACATATAGACTGAGTTGAGGCAATAGTGTTGAAAGCAAACAAATGAGCAAGAAAATAAACAAATAAGAAAAATACTAAAATAAACAAACAAACAAACAACTTGAAATAAACAAACAAACAAAAAATCTTGAAAATAAAAGCAAAAGAAAGCATCCTAACAATGATAATGCCCTAGTAAGGTGGATTAAGGATAACTAACTAGGCTTAGACAGGATAAATATTTTTAGATTTTTGAAATGTTATGAATGTTTTTGGCATTTTAAGGTATCTTAACTCATTAGAGAATGACAAAATACCTACTCACAAAATAGTGAGAGCATTTGGCTTAGGTTGCTCACAAAATTTTGAAAGCATATGGAAAGGGGGACTGAGGTGGCCTCAACATGAATGGAGCATGACCCACATAGTCCTAAAATGACCTCAAGTCATAATAATTCCATCCACATAAAAAGTGGGGAAAAACCAACTAGGTCCCAAGTTCTCAAATCTAGAAAATGGCTAGTCAAATGAAAATAGTAATGGCAAGGTGATGTGACAATGCATGATAAATAAAGTGTTGCCCCTAGTTTGCCCATAGGTGGTTATAAAAGGATACAATGTCATAGGTCAATGATACTAATTTACCCATAAGCATTTATAATTAGTATCAAGACTGGTGAAACACTTATTTTACCATAGGTGGTTATAATCAGGTTCACATAAACATATGTGGATATAGGATGAAAGATATCTTGCTAGATCAAATGTCACCCTACTTTCATAGACTATTATTAAAATATAGACTGGATTGATTATTGAAAGTTGAATGGAATCCCTCCACACAAGGTGTGAGAAGAACCAAAGTAACTAAGATAGGATTGGATAGGATGACTAAAAATAGGCTTTGGTCTAGATAAGAATGGAATGATCGGATGATATGGTAAAAGGGTTCCCCCAAGTGATGGGGTGAATGGTAAGAATCTACAATAATGGTAAATAGGCATATTTAACATGGAAATGGCATGAAAATGTGAAATGGTATGGTACATGTTGTTGTCCTAGGTGTGGTTTTTGATTAAGTTACTCCTGTTGATGGGGAGATGCATGTCTTAATCAACAAATGATAAAAATAGAATAATTGATCATGTTAATTTCTAGCCCACACCTCAACTGAAAAGCTGCTCTATCAAAAACTTGATGCAGATTTGGTTCTTAATAACTCTTTTGTGATCTTCATTGGTCATTGATTTTGATTCCTTCAAACATTAAGACAATGTATCTTTATAGCCTCTACAAAGGAAAGTGCAGCCATAGATGGTAAACAAGGACAAATAATGGATGGTAGGTTTGATTTTGAAATGGAATGGAAGATGATAATGGAATGTATAATGGTGGGGAAACAAATGAAGATCAGGAATTTCAATCACACATAATGTTGTTGATGTCAGAATTCAACATAACTTTGGTTGTGGTGGGGCTGAAGACTTGTTCTCTCGATAGGGCCACTAGATTTTTCTATTGTTTGATCTTGAGAGTAGCTACCATCTGATTAGGCTATAGATTGGAAGATATTTTGATTTGATCTTTGATTATCCTATAGCACCTCTGAGAAGTTTTCACTAATGAACATTGGTTTTTGACTTTGATTTTCTTCTAGAACTTCTAAAAAAATTTCACTAGAAGATGCTGAGTTCCAACTTTGATTTTCCCCTAGTGCCTCCAAAAAAGTTTCACTAAGATAGTGTTCTTCTACTATATGAATATTGTCTTGGCCTCCTTGCTCTTCTTTAACTGTTATCTCACCATGGATGTAGCTCAACAAAGTGTGATTCTATCGGTCCCAATTGACACTTATGGGAGATGTAATGTCAATGATATGGCTATTTTGGTTAATGGTAATGGCTTGTGAAATGGTAAGGGAATGGGGAGAGGTTGCATAATTCTCATAGAAGATACTAGGATAACTTGTGTTGATGCTGAAGTACTCATCCTCAAAAACTATAGAAGGATCATAAATGTATTCAAATTGATCTGCAAGGCATGCGTAACCAATATTATAATAGTTATGAACATATTCTTCTGTTAAATATGATTCTAACTAAAGGGACTCTGAATCTGATGTTGAGACTGATCTTGATTCTAATTCTAATGCTAAATCTAATGTTGGTTCAAGAATAAAAATTGACTCTAATTTTGATTCCTCACCTAATGGATACTCTGTTATAATGATGTCTTATTGAATGCTTGGTATTGGATAAGTAACAACTTGTGATGGCATAATGGGACCCATAAAAATTGGTTTGTCAGAGTGGGACTCCTCTAGGATGGGAACAAGTCAAGAGACAACTCTTCAGAGACTAGCTTGTCAATATGAGGCTCTTTAAAAATAGGCATATGGTCAAGGTCATCATTTTACTAATGGTTGTTATAATAAATAAGTGACTCAGCAAAGACTAGTTCATTAGCGTGAGACTCCTCAAAAATTGGTATAGTATCAATAGGAAATTTATCATAGGTTGACTTATCAAAAGTGGTTGGTTCTCTTCGCCTTAGTTTCCAATGAGTTGGAAAATACCATTTTTTAACATAGCTTGGTCTTTGAAGGATTGGATCGATTGAGGTTTGGATGGGATTGGTACTAGATGAGGAATGACCTATAATTGGATAGTGGTAGGGCTTTGGGGAACATGAATGCTCACATGAACCAAAGGACAGAGTCTTGAGATGGTAACGATAGGGTGGTGTGGAGCATGATTTCTCACACAAGCCAAAGGACTAAGTCTTGGAATATAAATGGTTGGGTATTATGGATCTTGGTTGCTCACACAAGCTAAAGGACTAGGTCTTGATATGATGAAGGGGTGTTTTGGAGCTTGATTGCTCACACAAACCAAAGGATGAGGTCCTGGTATAGAAATGGTTGGGTATTATAGATATTGATTACTTTCACAAACCATAGGATGAGGTCCTGGTGTACAAATGGTTGGGCATTGTGGAGCTTGGTTGCTTTCACTAGCTAAAGGACTAGGTTAGGAATGGTAATGGTATTCCTAGGATAATGCAGAGCTTGATGAATCATATAATCCAAAGGAGGGTTAGGGGTACTTGATGATCAGATAGAAAAAGGATGTCATGAAACTTGATTGCTTTTATAAGCAAAATCATCCAAGTATTCCTCATAAACCATATCATCCCAATCATGAGTTAGATCATAAGCTAGTTCTTGACTGTGTTCCATGTACTAATTTTTTAAAAGAGGGTATGGATTCATATCCCAAACAACATTATCTTTAGTTGGGTCTTCCAATTCCTCTTCATAAGCCTCTTCATACCAATCAAGGTCTCGAGTTGGATCATAATTTTCTTTGTGACTTTTTTCCCATGAATAATTAATATGAGGTGAATGGAAATCTATCTCACAAACCATATTATCATCATTGGGGTCTTGAAAAAAGCCATAAAATTATTTTTTTGTGGCCATTATATCATAAGTCATATTTTAAGTGACTCCACCATAAGTGTAGTGAGACATATCCATGTAAATGATGAAATCTTCAAAAACAAAAAGACTTGGAGTTCTACAAACTCTGAAAAACTATGTCCAAAGGACAAATGGTTCAAACTTGGTCTAACTTGGTTGAAGGGGTGAAGTGGTATCTCTAATATGGTCTGAAAGTGGAGTTGTATCTCCAAAATTATTTTTGCTAAGACTTGGCATAAAATAGCCTAACATCAAATGTCTAATGTCAAATTTCATATGCACAAAGGGTCAAGTGTCTGAATAAAAACTAGCATGTCAAAGGTCTAGGTCAAAGTGTTCCAAACAATGTCTAAACTAGGAAAGGAAAAAGTTGAGTTACTAGGTCTTTTGTTCAAATGCAAAGTCAAAAGCTATGCTCAAATAAATAGGCTGTGGTATGACTCTTAACCAAATGGCATCAAAAGCTAGACTTGAAACAAAGGCTGATGTGATTTGATTTATTCTAAGTTTGGAAACAACTTTGACATAGACCCAGCACATGAAATCAAGCATAAACATGATCAATTGGTATAAGGTATAAGACAAAAGGATCTTTAAGAAAGGTTATGTTCTCATAAATAAAGGCACAAACAATGATGAGAATAAGCTATAAACAAGCACACCATCAATAGTTTTTTAAATTTAGGTAATCGATTAACCAAAGTTATACAACCCAAAAGAGAAAGATTTGTGTATCAGCCCCATGAATTGAGGTCTAAATAAAAATCAATAAATGTTTGAATATAAAATTGACAAGGATAATTGAAAACTCATCATTGAAAATTAGGATTTGACCACACAAGCTAGACAAGATCAGATAGTATCATGGTACATGATAAAGTTTTAAATGTTATACACAAAGTGGTTTTAAACAAATGGTTTTAATATAATGGTGAGCTAGTATTAAAATAAATTGAGTAGCCTAATGGTATAAACATACTCAAATAATGTGGTCAATGTTATATTTCAAAAGACTCAAAGGCAAAATGGTTTTAACATTATTTGGGAAGAATAACACTACCCTTCACAACTCAAATGCATTGTTTTGTCATGGCTTATAAAAAAACAAACAAGGTTTAGTCTCAAAACATACCAATAAAAAATGACCAAAATACAAGTATAATCATCTAAATCCTAGCAAGGGTATGGAAAAATGGGGTTAACTAAACTAGTAAGTTTCGATCATTCTAGGGGAATCAATTGCACAATGACTTTCATTTCAAACAATGCAAAATAAAAGCATGGATTTTAGGTCCGTATCACTTGGCTTGTTGCAAAAAGGTCTATTCTTTTTTGGAACCACTACATCCTGCCTTTTGCTCAGTGTAGTGTGATATCCAAAGTGCCATGACATCCTATGTGTAACTCCAAAGGAGCCAAATAAATTCAATGCTAGGAGATGAAACCTTAGGTCAAAGCTTTCGTAAAGAACTTGTGGGAGGTGATGAAGTCCCCCTTACAAACCAAGTTTACATGAAAATAAAAGACTAATAGAAAGAATTTAGGGTCATTTTCAATGTCACCCAAACTTTGATGAGTTTTTGGGGAGTGCTTTAGATGACATTCTTTCTAATCCTTGGACTAGGATTTTTGCAATAGGAATTGCACTTTAGATTTCAAGGGTTCCCTATAGGGGATAAATGGAAGAACATACACTCAACATTCCTCTTTTTTCCAAACAAAAATTTGATTAAACAACTATTGCAAATAAAAATTGACAAGTGTGTTCAATTTTAAACCCAAAATGAAATATTTGGTGGTGTTCATTTGACCCCTTGGTCTTAGTTGCAAACTTTGAAAACATTCACTAAAAACATCTAAATTCCTTGTTAAATACCAAAACAAGGTTCCTAATTGATTTTTAAGCATGCAAAGGTGATTTAAACTTGTTTTGAGAAAATATCAAGCTTGGTCCTACATCAAAAATATTATCATGTATTTTAGCTTTGAAGCTCTTTTTGATTTGAAATAATGAACTTTGGAAAGGTGGCTCTCGGGTCTATGTTTTATGAAAAACACAGTGACTGACGTCACTTATTACCACTGACAAAGGTTACTTTGGGTAACTAATGTCGATTATCTAACTGACATCAGTTATACCATTATGAATGTCTTGATAGGTCTGTAACTGATGTTAGTTTTACCAATTTACATCGATTAAGATATTCAACTGATGTCGATCTTACTTGTTGATGTCAATTACTGTGTAAAACTATGATAAATAAAAAATGGAAAAATAAAGTTAGAAAATCAATTTGCAAGATTTTTGTCCAAATAAATATTTTAGAGTTGCAAAATGGTCTTCTTCAAGTGTGAGATGCATTTGGTCCCACTAGGTGTGCCATTATGTGATCTAGGAATTTGACTCAAGAGAGGATGGTTAGTATGGTGTTAGTTCCAAAATGACAAAGAAAATGAAATAAACACTAATATCATAACATCTCTAGGCCTTAGTTAACAAAATCAAATGACAAACACAACTAAAAATTAAGGAATGAAAACACAAAAACTACTTCACCTTCCTTGGATGCTCTAAATGCCTTTGTAGTGGTGTCTTACTCGGTTTGTGCTCATGAAGTCTTCATTAAAGGAGGCTTGGCTATCTCCTCTTCTCCTTGAAACCTTTGACTTATGGCTTGGCTTGGCTTGGAATAAATTTGCCATGGTAACACTAGTAACAATGGCTTCTTAAAGATAGTTTTGCATTATAAATTTGCACCAAAATAGCTTCAAAATGATGTTTTGAGGCCTCCTATTTATAGTTTTTTGCAAATGTCTAGAATCATCCTGAATAGTCCATCTCAAGATTGAGATGTGTAGTTAAGGATTAATTCAATTTTTGGAATTAATTTTGTAGTTATCCTCATCATGAATTTTAAATAAGGGGCAATTAAGAGGCATGGAGAGCATCATGGAAGGAATTGATGAGGCATGGGAGGCATGAATCCTGATATTTGTGGCATTTATGGTATAAGGATGTATTCTTAAGAAATGAGATCACTTGATGATGTATATATTCAATATTCATTTCCAAAACAAATTATTCAACAAGTTTCCATGGAATTCTTAATTAGGCCTTGATTTGGGTTAATTAGCTCTTAAGCATGATTAAGCACTTTGTGCACAAATTACTAAAATTGATCAAAATGCCTTGTTATTGGTCCAAAATTTGACTGGATTGGAATTCAAAGTCTATGTTAGATGCATTGGAACCATATTTCCATTTAGGATGTTAAAAATAAAAAATAACAAAGGCACATGTCTTGTGCAAGAGATTTGATAGGGAAGAGCAATCCAGAGCACCTAGGTGCAAAATTGGCCTTTTGACTTAGAATGATCTGATCAAAGTTAGCTGGCCCATAAATTACATTACCCCATTTAGGGATACCCTAGCCAAAATCAGCATTTGAATATCTCAGTTTCACATCATTTAGCATGTTTTAGTATTTTGAGGCCGAATTATGCATTTTGGGTAGAAAGTGGCCAAACTCTTGATTGGAGGTTATCAGTGGCTAGTTATAGGTGTTTACAATTGGTCTAAAGAAATTGAAAAGTGTCTTGTTTGTAATATATTATAGGAGAATTATTCCATGTGTTGTAGGCTTGAGAGTAGATTTTATTCCCCATGAGGGTTTCGCACAAGAACTATGTGATGTGTGTTTGATCTTGTGTATGCATTGAATGAATGTTGTTAATGTTACTTGATTAAAGTTGATATATGCTAATTATTTAATAGTTGTAAAGGATTGGTATTGAAATTGAAATTGAAATATATGGGATCACTGATTCACCCCTCCCCCTCTCAGTGATTGTACATATAACATAATTGTCCACAAAAGAATGTTCATACCATGTTAAAATAGTCCTATGAAATCTACAAGGAAGACCATGATGTACAAACCTATCCTTTATTTAAATGTTCCACCAAAGCCAAAGTGTCACTATATTTTAAGATATATGATGAATATACCCATAAAACTAATGATTGTTGTGTATAAATGATATTTGTGAAGCACACATGCAAGGTTATCACCAATATTATATAACTAACATATAAAAAACTAGTGGGAATCAATCTTTCAAAAGTCAAGGGCATATCAATGGATGAGGAGGTGGTCACTTTACACATAGGTCATGTTACAAGTGTGTATATCTAGACCACTACCATCATGATTTCATGATCTACCCTATTTGTGATTTTTGTAAAAATGATTATCAACTGGAAGAATGCCCAGACTTATATGCTTGTATTACCAAAGAATAGAATGGGAAGGGCATTGGAATGAAACATGTTGATAAAAATCCAACTTCTCAATAGAAACCATGCCCTACCACTCTACCAGTTGGGCCAAAGATCAATATCACTACTCTAAGTGGCACTCATTCTCAACTTATTATCTTAAATCTACATGATGAAAAGGTTTAGCATGAAGAACCTCTTGCACAAAACTATCTAGGATTTCAACATAAAAAAGACTTGTTTCATAACACAATGGAATTGGTACGATAGTTGTAAGGAAAAATTGATTTTTTTAAAGATAAGGATGATACCATGTGTATCAAGATTTAAAATTTTATGGTACCCATAGACTCAGGGAATGATGAATTTAGTGAGTTGTGAAAACTATTTCTTATTGAAGGCATCATTCCCCTCCTAAAGAATTAGTTGTGACAACAAATGATAAATTATTTAGAGGATCATCACTTGAACCATACATCTAGATAAGAGACTCGTGTCTAATTAAATGCATAATTTGATAAATAAATCCTTGTAAATGCATCCATTGATGGATGGATGATCCATGATTAATCGTGGAGACTTGCACAGAGTTTAAAGTTATAACAAAGGATGCCTAGAAAAAATGGGGAGCCCCACTTTGAAACTTCTCCACATGTTTTATTGATGGCCAATAATACTCATGCACTACCTATAGGCATTATTAAAGATGCCATAGTCAACATCTTGGGTGTGATGTTTAAAGGTGACTTTAAAGGGATCAAGCTTGTTGAAGTTGATGACTTTCCTGCTCTTTTGTGTAGACCTTGGTGTTATGATAATAATGTTGACCTACATTTCAAGAAGTATTATATCAGCGTTGAGAATGATATTAAGTGCATGGTCATCCCTATAAATAATGACCAAGGGCCTCCCTTTATGGAAACCATCGATGTTGATGAGGATATCAACATAATTTATAACATCACTTCCCAAGGGCATGAACATGTGGATCCTATTCCTGATAACATATTACAATGAGAAGACACAAAAACTATTTTACATGCTACAATTATTACATGCAACTAATGGGCTCAAGGAGTATATGATCTTACAAGGCATGTTTGTGGTTTCCTTGATATCTACCGGAGCTCCTCCCCTAAGTTATATTATCACCATAATAATGTTTACATCATTGGTATACCACCTTTGAGGTTGGAACATGCACCATGGTTTTATGGTTAAATTGAGGTTAGGAAGTATTTGTATCAATTAAAAGACTATTATGTCAATTAAGTTTAACATTTGTGCATGCTCAAGTTTGTGTTTTAAGGAAAAACTAATTCATGGTGGTATATTAATCGATACCAATTAAAAACATGGGAATAAGTACACATTGCTATATAATATCTATTCTACCTTGATAACCATGTTCATTCTACCCTAAGTTATGACGATGTTGCTTCTCCATAAGACTTAACAAACTATTAAAGCCTTTGGAGTGCCAAAGACTTTTTTACCAAAATCTTTATGGATTCATGCATTTTATGGTAATCTACATGTCTGAGTTAGGGTGTGGTACATCCATTAATGAAACCATATGGGAATGGATACCTGACATCATATCACACATGGTCTACTTTCAACATTTTCTATTTTATTCTCACATGATGATTTACATTTGTCCTTGCAATTAGTCCTTTAGGTAGAAGTAAAAGACCAAACACCAATTCAAGACCACATACATACCATGCATGGCATACCTTAGGATAACTTGGCCATATTTTAAGAACTATATACTCCTACTTTAGCTCTATTAGATTCTAAATATCAATTTGAATATGCATATTGGTAAAAAATACTCATGAGAAAGAAAAAGGTCATGTATCAAATTGATGGGGTATCAATTATGATCATCCAAAACCAACATTCAACCACTTACATATGCATACAAATTATGGGGCACATGAAATCATAGATATTATGCATTTTGAGTAGAAACCATATCTTGCACCACTCTAAATAATTCAGCATAATATTGTGATAAAGGATATGACTAAAATAACCACTATGGGTAATTATTGATCTGATATTAAGTTAACCAAAAAAAAATGAAATATTATACAAATATTAAGACATTTTCCCATGTAACTACATAGAAATAAAGGGATTGCATCCATCATTAGGAAAGATGCATATGAATTTGGTTGAAGGTACTCGATCAGTGAGGAAATGACCATATCAAATGAATCCTAATTTGTGTGCTAGAGTTTAAGAATAAATTTATAGTATGTTGTGTGCTAGAGTTATTAATCCTATATATAAATTTGAGTGGTTTAGTCCTATGGTGATCAACATCAAGAAAGATGGTCAAATTCACATTTTTATGGATTACAAGAAACTCAATGTTATGTATAACTGACCTTTTTCTAATGCCATTCATAGAGGAAATTTTATAAGGTGTTGTTGGATATGAGATCTACACTTTCATTGATGGCTTATCTAGATATCACTAAGTGCAAACTATTGAAGAAGACAAGGCAAAAACAACATTTATAACTAACTAGCATTATTTTGTGTATACTTTTATGTCATTTGGATTAGATAATACATCAATAGTGTTCTTGTGCATTATGTTGGAAGAATTTAATGTTGGAAAGTGTTGTCATTGATGTCAAAAATTGATGTCATGTGTGCATTGATGTCAAAGGTAATGATAAAGTGGTGATGTCATGATGATGATGAGTTTAATCTTGAAGTTGTGCAAGGTAGGATTTGAATTAATATGAGCTAAGGTAAGTATTGTTTGAGGATTATCATATTTTATCTACTATGTTGATGTGGTTTCAAGTCAAGGAGAGAAGATAAGCATGTCAACAGTGTGTTGGCATAGGTATGGTAGCCTAGTATGTAAGCATAAACATTAAATATACACTTATATAGGAAGTTGATGAATGTTATGGATGATGAGATAATGTTTCATAGGCCTTATAGGCTGTCAATAATGCTTAAAATGCTTACGGTAATGCATGGTGTTCATCTAGTTCTTCATTATGTACATCTAGGCATAGTTGGTTCTATGGTAAGAAAATGTGAGTAAGTAGTTTTTTGACATCACCATTACCTCATATGGATGATTTATGGGGAGTTGGTCATATGGGTGTAATCACATTAGTCTCAAGTTGCTATGTTCCAAATTTTAGGTCATGAGGTTATGTATAGAAAAAAAATTGTACAAAGTTGGCTTCCTAAGTAGATTGCAATGTTTTTCCATACTTAGCCAAATTTGAAAAAAGAGATCTAATAGTACACGTTTAATTGCATCATAGATCTATGGTGAAAAACTAATCTAAGTTTAAATGTCTAAGTTCAAGTATAACTAACCAGTTTCATGGCATCATATTTCACACATGTGAAGGTTATAGGAGAAGCTTGACATATGGATGGATTCCCCTATGAAAGAAGATCATATGGTTTAAATTTTAGGACATGTAATTAAGCATAGAAAAAGTTATTAAGGTTCAAATTTGGCCTTCTAGGTAGATTGTAGTGGTTCCCATACTTAGACAAATTTTAAAAAGGTAAAGACCATGACCAGATAAAGATCCAACAGTGATCACTTAATCATACATATTGAGATCAATGTTGCATATGAATTCAACATGTCAAAGGTTGCATGCACTACTGAAAAGTGTCACAAGATCACTAATCTGATAGAAGATCAATGGTGAGTGACAGTTCATACTTATCAAGATCAATGGTGTGGGACAAGTCAAAGAGTCAATAAATCACCTGAGACTACCAAGTGGCACAAGTGCATGGACTAACAAAGTGTAGGCCTAGTTGATCTAAGGATATTTATAGTGTGTATTTGGTCAATATTGAAATGGTTCATGAGATGAGGTCAACATGTTTAAATTTTAATAGTTTCTTAGTGACCATTACAATTCAATTTTTTGAATTTGTGAGGGAAGACCAATATATAATTTTTGTGCTATAACTTTTGATATATGTAGAATTTGACGATGGTGTAAAATTAAAAGTTATATAGGACTTTATTTTACATCCATAAATATTTAATTAAAGGTATAAATTTTTGTACATTCAAATTTATTGATCTCCAAAGTTGATTATGTATGTGTTCATGCTCTACAAGTAACCTGAGAAGGGTAATTGAGTTATTCTTGATGGTATTTCAATGTTTTAATATGAACTAAGTATTATAACATGTTGTCTAATTCATGAGGACCATATATATGTATTATGGAGGTTTTAACAATCCATATTCTATATTATCAAAGGCTTCAAAGTTTATTGTGTGTTCATTCTTGGTGATAGTATATACAAAATGATGCTTGGGCTGATTGTGATGTAGCAGAAGGGTGTTGTGATAGATGTTGTCACTTAAGGAGGGCCTATAGGTTATATGGCATGGGTATATGTATGTGAAAGTGTTATTTTGTTCTAATTTTTCTTAGATAAGTGTCAAAGAGGTGAATGGGTCTCTATAGGACCTAAAAGGACACTTAGGCCTATTTGAAACATGGTATTTCTTAAATGTGACCCATGTAGATGCCATATGAGTGAAGGAACGTGTTCTGTCTAACAAAGAAGGTTTTGAACATGATATTCATGATGTCTCTATAAAATATGAAATCAAAGGTGATAGTTTCTAGACTTATGAGAAGGGGCTCAAAGTGGAGGAAGAATATAGAGTTGAGACGCAAAGGAGAGTAAGGGTGCCTAGTGGATGGATTTAAGAACATCATAAGTTGATGACTATGTGTATGACCTATAGGTCATATTTATGATGTCAAAAATAGTTCTCTTGTAGGTTTTAAGACTTTTGAAAGAGAGGAATGTGTGATATTTTTGGAGCAAAGGAAAGAAGAAAGGGTGTATACCCAATGGATGGGTTATAGAGTAAAGCAGGTTGATGACTATGTGTATGACTTGTAGTTAATATTTTTGATGTCAAGAATAGTGCTATTATAGGTTTGAATATTGGGGAGAGAAGTGTATAAAATAATTATTTATAGGTTTGAGTGAGTATATTAGGGTAGTTTAAGTGAAGAAGAAGAGAGATTATGGCATGCATATGTGAGAGGATTATATGAAATAGAGAGGGTATTTTACAAGGGTTAGACAATCAGACATCTATCATCAAGTTTTGAAGACATCAATTTAACTGTGTAGATGTTTATTTTATAGGTGTTATGATGGTGCTCAACATCTAGATTAGAAAGACTTGACCATCCTAGGGGTAGGTGCTCCTTGTGAAATAGGTGTTTCACTAAATTTAGGTCAAAAGGACTTGACCATCCTAGGGGTAGGTGATCCTTGTGAAATAAGTGTTTCACTAAATTTAGGTTAGAATGATTTTAACATCCTAGGGGTATTTATTCCTTGTAGAATAGGTGTTTCACTAAATTTAAGTCACAAGGACTTGACCATCCTAGGGGCAGGTGCTCCTTGCAGAATGGGTGTTCCACTAAAGTATCATGTTTTTAATACCTTATAGGATAATTAGTCTATGTATTTTTAGGATTGAGAGTGGGTTTTATTCCCCATGAGGGTTTCCCACATTATATTTTGTGTTATGATGTGCCTCTCTTATTCATGCTTTGCATGTGGTCTCCTTGCTTTGATGGTAATCTAGTTGCATATGCTTGTTGTGTTGATTCATGAATGTCAATGAATGAATTATAAGTGATATAAAAGTGAAATATTTTTTGACTGATTCATCCCCCTCTTATTCATCTTATACCTCCAATATTTAAGGATTTAATTCTCAATTTACTTCAAGTGTACCTTGATGACTGGACTATGTATAGTTTAGTGTGTGACCGCTATGATAATTTTTTCATCATGCTCAAGCATTATCATTAACTTTAGATCTCTTTAAATATTAAAAAATTGTATATTTTCCACCCTATTTTTAATATTTTTGGGACACATCACTTGACAAGATGGATTATTCTTAGATCTAGCCAAGATTATGGTCATTGTCCAATTTATAGCTCCAACCACTTAATATAATGTCCATGTCTTATTAAGTCACACTAGATACTATAATAATCTCATTAGGGGGTATTATAACATCACATATCCAATGGAACAAATACTCAAACAAAATGGCCTATTCCTATGGATTGATACACACCAATAAGAATTTGAGGCTTTGAAGGAAAAACTAGTGTATTCACCCTTTCTAACGTTCTCAAACTGGACATATCCATTTCATGTTCATGTCTACACTTCAAGCATGGAAATGGGTACCATCCTTACATAATGAGGTGAATAAAACCTTGATAATCCCATTTACTTTGATAGCTATAATCTCATACCATTTGAAATAAACTACTCTACTATAGACTAAGACCCTATCCATAGTTTATGTGTTCTATAATTGTCACCAATACTTGTTGGCCACTCCAGTTATATTCTATAAAAATCATGAAATGCTCAAGTATTTGGTTAATAATCTAGTGTTATTGAGATTTAATTGCTGATGGATTGTCCTATTTCAAGATTTCTAGTTCTCCATGGTCTTGAAACTAAGAAAAATTAATTTTAACCCAGACCACTTCTCATCCATTTCAATCTGGTGAAATAGCATGATAAATAGAAGATGATTTACCTAATGTTAAAATCTTCAAACTTACATGTGATCTTAGAGAATTAGAAAAAAATATTATTTTATCATAATAGGCTCAGTTCCAGACCACCTTAGTACCCAAGAGAAGAAAAAATTAGATGTTCATGCTTCCCCTTCCAGATTGCTAGAAGAGACCTATACAGTTTAGGAAGTGATGAGGTATTATGAAGATGTGTAATGCAACACAAGTGTGCTAAAGTACTTTAGGAAGTATATGAGGTTATTTCATGAGGACATTATACTAGTGATTAAAAGATAATAAAGGTTCTACTAGCTAGGTTATGGTGGCCCACATTATTCAAGGATGCCAAAGCTTATACATGCTAGTGTGATATTTATCAATGTGTAGGTAAACCAAACTAACAGGATTCCATGCTCCTTGATCTAGGGCTTGTGTATGAACCATTTAAAAATTAGATATTTATTTTTTTATCCCCATTCAAAAAAATTCAAGATGGACTAGGGCATGATATATCATTATTTCCATAGATTATTCACATGATGGGTAGAAGCAATACCCACATAAGATTGTACTATTGCTATCATTATTAGATTTATATGGGAACTTATCATCACATGATATGGATGACCATTAAGTCCAATCAGTAATCATGGAACTCATTTAATCAATGGAACAATGGGCATCCTCTTATCTAAATTTATGATTACACACCATAATACCACACCATATCACCCTCAATCAAATGGTATAGCTGAATTCTTCAACAGGTTTCTTGGAAATATGTTGACTAAGATTTTAAAGATTAGTTGCATTGATTGGGATGATCATGTTTCATTAGTCTTATGGGCTTAAAAAACTACATATAAAAGGCTAAATAAAATTACTTCCTTTAACTTTATCTTTGGCACCAAAGCATTCTTACCAATGGATTTCATTGTACCTTCCTTTTGTATTACATGTGTTAGAAGATGAGATAAATAATAATCCCTAAAGGCTTGATTTGATGATTTAATTATTTTTAATGAAAAATGCATTCTCACACACTCACACATTATATTCAAGGGGTTAAGAAGCAAAAACATAAATCCTGACATTACTGACATATCAAAACAAATATTTTTCATCATGGTATACATGTATTGATCTATGATTTGAAGTTTATGTGCCATGTAGGTAAATTAAAAATATGATGGAATGGTTTGATTATTATTCATGATATTTTCCTAACATATGCTTGTATGTTAAAAATGTTAGATGGACAATTCCTTCTATTCCATTTGAATTATAGTTAGTTCCATCCTTACCATTCTATGTAACACTTTTAATCTCGATAAATAAGGCATATTCTAATAATTTATCTTAGGAATTAGCTTTGTTTTTAAATAATAAATGAATTAGTTGCACACCTTTTTTTAGGTTAAATTTATCACATTTAGTGCTCTCTTATATTCTAAACTTTGTAATTTATCACTATTACCTTCTTGACACATGAATCTCACTAGGTTATGTCATAGAGGACCATTCATATCTTTCGTGTGGGGTAATTTTGAAGATTGATAATCTAATTAAGCTAAAATGTGTAAATAAAAGGTTGGGAGGAATAAAACATGATCAAATAAAATATTACAAGATAAGGATGTGCACAAGAGGTAGAACATGATGGAGGCCTACAAGAGGTGGCATGTGATGGAGGCATGTAATAGGAGGTGCATCACCTAGGAATATGGGATAAAGATAGCAAAGGAAACACCTTGTTTAAATAGTTAAAATTGAAAAGGTAGTTCCCATGTATAAAAATAGAAATTTAAATTATTTTTATAGCTGACATGCATTATGGAAAAGGTAAAATAACATTGAAAGGAAGGATGGGATGCTCAATTATTGACAAAGGAATTGAATAAATGGAAAACATGTCAAATAGACATTTTGGCATGCCATTTAAAGTATTAATTGTAAAAATAATGGATGGCGGCATGGAGGAGTATTTAATGTAAAATAATTTTCCTATTTTTAAAAGACCTAGAGGGCTCTCATTCTCTTTTTTATTGTTAAAAAATTCAAAATATTATAGATCTCAAATAAGTGTGTATAAGCAATAGAAAAGGTGTCTTCACATAAGTTTTATGGGTAAAAATGAAGAGTTTTAGGCAAAGTTCATTTAATGAAAGAAAAGTGAAAATATGACCATATAAGTAGGGGTGATTAAGTTATAGGTTTTAGATGATATGTCCACCATTGAAGGAGGTTGAATCAATACAGCTAAAGTATTTTGATTTTGAAAAAAGATAATAAAATGAATTTATTTATAAAAATTGGTCAATTACATGTTAACCTTCGAGCCACCCGGTTAGTGATGTGGTCAAAGCATAAATCAATCAAGAGGAAAGATCCATTACTAATCATCCATGAATTATAAGAGTGTAAGGGAATAAAGGAAGGAAGTCATCTCTTCATCTAGGAATAAGGCTCTAGTGTATATGATGTGTAAGGCAAGAACCTGGTAGAGCTGACAGAAGAGACATGTATCAGGTAGGCACCAGAGATGGTGTGCATAGGTAATAAGGCTACCTCAACACCACCTCCACCTCCAATTTTTATAGAATAAATGTAGTACCCTAAGATAACATTGAAACATGGATAATTGGGAATTCATGGTTTCCACTTATCAAATACTTGACTATAATTATTTCCAATCTAGGAACAAAGGTAAATTGTAATGAGACTACCAGATTATGTTGTCCAAATTCAACATAGACATCAAGAGGTCATATGGATGTATAAGGAGGAGCATGATAAAAGGCACAAGCTTAAAGCGGAACCAAAGGTGATCAAACACCAACAAAATATAACCACTGCATCTTGACTAAAGACACTAGTACTTTGTCAGATGATATTAAAAAATGAGCCAGTGCTTGCTAATGGTATTCTTCTCACTAGTGAAGCCATAGATAAATTTGAGACAATAATGGACCTCCTTCTCAAGAAATGCAAGAACCAAGTGAACCCCCATTAGGAACAACTATGGTTAATAGATTAATTCATGAAGGTATATATATATATATATATATATATATATATATATATATATATATATATATATATATATATATACCTTCATGAATTAATCTATTAACCATAGTTGTTATATATATATATATATATATATATATATATATATATATATATATATATATATATGTAAGCTTTTTAACTAAATTAAGCACCACTATTCCCATCACTGATGGGGTTTTTGTAAACCTAATATGGCCAAATAAAAATTTGAGGAATGACTTTAGCCCAAGGAGTAATAGTGCCAATAGTTGGTTGAGGATATGCTAAAAATAAAATATATATCCCAACATGCCAAGGTGTTATGGGATGTGGATGAACTGGATAAATAAATGACCATAAAAAAACTAAATGTTGTTTTTTTATCACTTTGAGGGTAAGTTTTGGTATAATAAGGGTCACTTGAGGATGCCTACAAGGCTGAAGCTTCTCAGCTTGAAATTTTGATGACACAAACTGATGATTTCTTAGAGAATCTTAAGGAAATGAAATTATCACATGATAAGGAGGAAGTGATTACTTCTAATCTTCATAATGCACTCAACTAATGGGATGAGCTCAAAGTCCAAGTGTAGAAAATACAACCTAAATTTTTGTTATCTGAGGAATATTAAACAAAGTCTAAGATGCATTTCAATTTAGTATGGGTGATGTTGGACCCCAAATTTTGTATCTATATATTCTAAGGGGTATGTAGCCATATTGTGGAAGAGAAAGGGTGCAAGAATGATGTGGAAGAACTTGATGCAGAAGAGGCAAAGAAGAGTGAGTTACGGGAGATAAGGATACAGAGAACAAGGAGAAATTAAATATGTAAGAATTAAACAAAAGAGAAAGACTTGGATAAGGACATAATAAGAGGAAATGGTTATGAAGCATCAAAGGAGACTATTCAAGCATGAATCTATCACTAGTTTTTGAGATAATCAGAGCACAAAGATAGATATCAATCATGAATAGAGTATATAGGGGCCATTATGTCCAAGTTAAAAGAGTTATATTTTAATGGCTCACCATAATGTATTTTTATAAAAAAGTTATTGGCTAGCCATCTCCATTGTATTAATGATTTAACCTAATGAGATGAGTTGGATTATGTATAAATACACCTTTGTTTTTTTTAGAAAAAGATTTTGATAGAAAAAGAGAGAATACTAGAGAGGAAATGTTATTGAAATATCTTTGTAATCTTCTTCAAATAAAATCAATGGAACCATTAATTTTATCTATGAATTTTAATGTTTTAATCTATTTCTTTGGTATTAAATAGCAGTATGTGGAATGCATAGAGTAAATAACATGGATAATCATAATATTATGGTTGTTATAAGGAAAAATAAATATAACTAACCTAATCACCTAAGTGTAGATAGAGAGTTAAGTTTATCCACCACCACATAGTAGAATCGATAAGAATCAATCTTAGTTATGTTCTTTGGGTGAGTGTAAAAGGTCACTACTCATTGATATACAGAGCACTATCTCCTTAGATTCATCATTTCCTTTAGGTGTCTGACTAATATTAGTCAAGAAAAACTTAGGATAAATAACCCAAAAATATCTTCCTCATATAAGACCTTGAAAGTGGGACCATAAACCATAAGTATTCAACTAAAGATTGGAGAGTGATTGACCGTGACTAATGCCTTGATCAATGACATAACCACATTGATGTATATTAAAAATTTTGGTTTATATGACTATGACATTAATTTTCAATCAAATTGATACTTCATTCTACATGGATATATTCCTTAGTCACATAGTTTTAATCACACTAGGAGAAACTCTAATCAGGTGTCTATGATGGATCATGTACATCAACCTAACCCTAGAGGGACACCTTAGATGGAATAAAACCTAGATCACATAACCAATTTTGAATTTAAAAATAATTCTTGATATGCTCGATCATGATAGACATTTTATCGAATGATAGTGATAGTGATAGTGATAGTGATAGTGATAGTGATAGTGATAGTGATAGTGATAGTGATAGTGATAGTGATAGTGATAGTGATAGTGATAGTGATAGTGATAGTGATAGTGATAGTGATAGTGATAGTGATAGTGATAGTGATAGTGATAGTGATAGTGATAGTGATAGTGGTAGTGGTAGTGGTAGTGGTAGTGGTAGTGGTAGTGGTAGTGGTAGTGGTAGTGGTAGTGGTAGTGGTAGTGGTAGTGATAGTGATAGTGATAGTGATAGTGATAGTGACAGTGACAGTGACAGTGACAGTGACAGTGACAGTGACAATGACAGTGATACTGATACTGATACTGATACTGATACTGATACTGATACTGATACTGATACTGATACTGATACTGATACTGATACTGATATTGATAATGATACTGATACTGATACTGATACTGATACTGATATTGATACTGATACTGATACTGATACTGATACTGATACTGATACTGATACTGATACTGATACTGATACTGATACTGATACTGATACTGATACTGATACTGATACTGATACTGATACTGATACTGATACTGATACTGATACTGATACTGATACTGATACTGATACTGATACTGATACTGATACTGATATTGATACTGATACTGATACTGATACTGATACTGATACTCATACTCATACTCATACTCATACTGATACTGATACTGATACTGATACTGATACTGATATTGATACTGATACTGATATTGATAATGACAGTGATAGTCATATTCATAGTGATAGTGGGGATCATGATCATGATAGATATTCTAGCAAAGTCAAGATCATGATAAAGATTATATCTAGTGATAGAGGGAATCATGAAAATCTTGATTTATAATCTAAAATGATAAAATTTATTTGACACCATATTTGATCCATATTTGAGTGATAAAATATGAAATTTGAATAAAATATAATAAGGCACAAGTAGGAATCCACTACATCCTCAATCAATGAATATTAGGGATGATGAGTCAAACATTAGGGATGATGTTCGATGATCAGGTATGATGATAGAGTGATAAGTGAAATTTAGGGATGATTAAGGAGTGATTAGGTAGTATTAAAAAATGAGGGTTGAAGAGCTAGTGATTGGGGATGATGAGGGAAAATGAGGGAATGATTAGGGATAAGGAGGGAGTGATTAGGAATGATGAGGGATGATGGGGGATGATGTAGGATTCACTATGGATGATGAGGGATGATGTGGGAATTGTTATCAATCAAATTTGTACCCTAAGGATTTCTAATATAACCTACTTAAAATTTGTGTAACATGAAAACACCTCAAGGTTGTGGGTTACCTATTAGACAAGTGAATCTCTAGATTGAAGGGAAACCTCCCTTTGTAAAACACCTAAAAATAACCAAATATATAATTTATTTGAAGTAAAATGTATAGGATGATATTAAAACTAATCTAAAAGATGTGATGCAGTAATATTAATTCTATAAACCTACTTGAACCTGCACTATGAAAGATAATTTGCAAAACTAATCCCAAAACCCAAGGTTCTCCTAACAAAAGTGTTTCAACATGAAGGTAGAATGCAATATGTTTCTCAAGGCAGATGAATATAAGGTATTATCATATACAATATTAATCTTATTCACACTTAAATAAACAAAAAACAACCAATTACACATCATGTGACTTGTAAGAAGTCAGATTAATTACACAAAGCATAAAAGAGAGATGGATACAAGGAGAGATAATTATCACTTGCCATCTAAAGTAGACTACTTCACATACTTAATAAAGAATTTGAGATCTTAAAACTATCTTGAAATATTTAATTTAAAGGAAAAATTAGTATTCAATTATCAATGATTCTCCATACCAAATGTGGATGTCTTACAATGCTAAAGCTAGCAGCTTATATAGAGAAATGAGGAAGAGAGAGAGGGGACATAGAATAAGGAGATTTCAAAGTGTCTACATGAGATTTACATACAAGATGGAGTTATAAACTATTTTAATAGGTCCCTAAGGACATATGTCTCTCCTATAAATATGTTTCATCATCCAAGTGGTGTAGCAGTTAGAAACTCAACTTGACCCCTTGGTCATCTACTTAAAAATTGCCCTTATTTGAATATGAGAGTGATAAATGGTTTTTTTAAACATTAATTTTCCATGAACTAACTTAATATATCTCATTTGACACCTTTATTTCATTTTAAAACTCCCTTGATATGACATTTCAGTGGCAATCATCATTTATATGCTTAGGTGTCTTCAAACCCCTTCATCTCCAACATCTAACCTTGTCCAAATGGCTAAAAACTTGAGTTAATATTATTAAATCAATTATATATCCATTAAATTCATTAAAATACCTAATCATACTTAAATAAATCCATTTTGGTTCCTAGAACAACTCCTAAGAATCTATTTTGGTCCTCAAGATCTCATTAGGCCTCTTTTCCTTGTAGCCCTAAAATCATATTAAAATAATTGTGTATGGAAGTTTATGAATGATATAAAATAAATAAATACATATATGAGTACCCAATATATATCTAAAACTCCATTCCAAGTTTCAAGTCTTGAGAGTGAGCGGAAGTGCTTATTTTGTTGTTGTCTTCTCCCAATTAGGCATCCTTTCCTAGAAGATTAAATTATTTCTCCAGATCTCTCCCACACATATGAAACCACAAAAAATCATATGATTCACTTTCCCCAAACTATCAATAACATACATGCCAAATATGAGGCTCTAAGACCTTTTGAAAGTGTGAGAATCATGAAATGGTCTTGAAACCTAGTCTCTTTTTTAGCCTATTGAAGATTTCCTTAAAAAATGAGGTTTATTTGATCATTTATAGGATGTATTATATGTATTTTAGGCTTTAATATACGTAATAAATCCTAAAAAATCTCTTCAAACATTTTTCAAGTGTCCAACTATCCAAAACCCTGAAAAACACTAAAAACCCTTTCAAAATAGTGTGTTTAATGTAGTCTATATAGTTGTAGGTAGAGAAAAAGTGCATGGTTGTAACCTAATTTTATTACATAATTTTTTTTAGGAAGTTATAATATAAAACTAGGTCATCTCATGTGCTTTGGAGACCAATCTTCCACATCAGGTTTTTACTAAGGTTCTAAGAGGGTTTAGAGTGACTTTAGCTCTTAATGATTGTATATAATCCATAGGACCTCAAAACCTAAATAAATGTCAAAAATATAAAGTGAATAAACCTCATAAACTTTCCTTGGTTCTTAGGTTCCCATGCATGTTGTCTGTGTAGTTTTGAGTTCAAGATGTTGACTCTTAGGTTGCAAACAAGACATTGGAGAGTGGTTGACAATGTTAGTCATTATTCATGCATGTGATTGATATAATCCATAAAAACACTCCAAAATATTCAAGTGTGAGGACTTGGTTACCATATATAAATTTAATTTTATTCCATGTACATGGTCATTTCCTCACCAAGCAAGAGAAGACCAGTCTTGGATAATAATCATGCATAAAAGTAGCTCAAAAAGGTCTTAAATCCAAATTATCACTTTTCTTTCCTTTCCATACCTTTGGATGGTATTTTAGGGTCTGTGAAAATATTCTAAACTTTCCAACTCCATTATATATTCATTTCACTTTCATTATACCATCCTCATCATGATTGTTTGTGTAGGTTTGCCTGTGTGTGAGTTAGGCTCTACAAGGCTAGATAGGGTATTCAATGTTTGTTTCACTTTAGATGAGTCTAAGAGTTATATGGAGTTATACCATCACTATTCAACTATTATAAAATTATTTTCTTTCCTTCAAGTTTCTCATAGACCTCTAACTCTCTCAAACAAACAAATGTCTCTCACAAAATTAGGCATGCATGTAGATGATCTTGAAGGTTCTATGTTTGTAGGGTTAATAGAGATTTATTTAATAATATTTTTTAACCTAATTTAGGTATATTGAATTTTATGACCTTGAATGTTCTCATTACATAGTCATGATCTCAACCAACTCATCTCTCATTTATTGTCTGACATTCTCTTCTCAAGCTTTGAACATAGACTATCTTGCTTAGGCCAGCTTGTAGGTGATCATGAATTTTAATTATGTTATTGGGGTTTCAATGTAAATAATGGAATTAAATAACTTTTTTCCATTATAATGAGAACTATCTACCTTATTATAAACTTTTATACATTTTCAATGACCTTGTATCTTTAAAATACCATTCATTTGTTTCATGCTTACCCAAGAGATGGTTGTAGGTGACTATTTGAGAAGAGTTTAAACATGAGCTTTGAAATTGGTATTATCCATTAGTATTAGACATTTTTATATTGAATAACCTAATGGGAGGTTCTTTATTACTATCTCATAGAGTTCATTATCCTTTTATGATGTTTTATACCTTGCCTTCTTACTTCTATACACATACCTATGTATGAATATTAGGCTTATAGACCAAATCATCTCAACTCTATTTGGTTCTCAAATCATTTATGTGTCTATTGATCTATGATTTCTCTCATTCATATCTATAATTAGTTATGTTTCCACATCTTCCTTCCTCACAAGACAATTATCCTTTGTCAAAAAAGAGGACCTATAGGCCTATAACATATAGGTCTCTTTTCTTGCTTGTATAGATTGTTAAGAAGGAGTCTTTGGACACCTTGAGACTATCAACTCTTGTCCCATTTTTTATCACCATCTCCATAATCTTATATAACTCTAACCAAACATTGTATCATCTGAAAATTTGTTCCTTTGTATGTACAAGCCTATGTATATAGTCACTTCCTATGTAAGGTTATACATGAAAGTTGAAGTATTTTCACTCATTCATGTTTCTTGATGATCTTAAATGGAGTAAAGAAGTTTTAAATGAGTATTTATAAGTTTATTATCATCTCTCCATTACCAAACTATTTTCAAAATGAAACCTAGGTATATGGATATCCACCTACATCGTTACATACCTATGGGTGGATGAAATTTGTCTAAGTCCTTATTGGAGAGTGGATTAAGATTCATTTTCCTTCCTTAAGTTTCCAATCATGTTAAATAGTGTTTTCTCATGCATATATTTTATTTCTCATTGCCACTTGGGCCAAACATAGCATTCAGACCTATAGTAAACTTTTTATGTCAGATCATGCTTCCAAAGAGTGCAAACATGATGTCTCTTGAAAGGCTATTTAAAAATAGATAATTATCAAGAGATAAAACATGAATCATGGGAGAGTGAGGATATTTTGAATTAATGATGAATCACCTAAAAATCTCTAAAGGTAACAACATTTCAAACCAACTGAAAACACCTATAGGTGGGGTGATATGTTTCACATATTTGAGGCACTTGTTCCTTTGATAAATACACCTCATTAAATTGAATTAGTTGATGAAACTAGAATTAAAAGGACTAATTTTTCCTCTTAAACATCCCACAAAACCATTCTCCTCCATCTAATTCTAGCATGAAGAAACAAGAGCAAAACCATACCCTACTTGAATAGATAAGGCATAGTGACCCGTTGTCACTCTTAATGATTTACTCATAAAGGAGGGGCCATGAATTTTCAAAAAAATTACACTAAATTGAATCTCATTATGAACCATAACATTTTTCAAATTTTTAGCCTCCAAATTTCTCTCTCCTAGTCATACCATGTATTTGAATTTTGCCTTTTTGAGCTTCTAAAGGTAGTGATGGAGGAGAGAGAGATTTGTTTGAACTTTTTAAACATGAAACCTTATCCAAAGTTTTAAAATAACCTTTTTAATCCCAAGGGACTCTCTAAAACCATTTTCACCTACAAGTTGATCTTATATGACTGTACAAGTGCCTTAAAATGCCTAGAAAGGAGTATTTTCCTCAATTTGGATGTTGAACTATAAGTTTACCAATATTTGACCATTTTTGACCCATCTATAACATCAGGTATGTTATTAGGCTTCTTGAAACATTTTATTTTGATATTTATATATATAACTCCTCTAAATTAGCTCAAAAGGTGACCAAAATGACTTTGTGGTGCATAGGATCATAATAAAAGGTTGATACATGATAATAACACTTTTAAGACATAAATACAACCTCATATAATGACTCATCACCATGTTATACCTTTAACACCATGATAAACACATTGACTCACAAAAGACCCTTAGGACTATATAAGCACATATGAGACCAAACCTCAGACAATGCTAGTTAAGGATACATATGATCACATGGAGACCATTTTGAAGACATTACAAGACCATATAAAAATTTTAATAATCCTATGAAAATTTTGAACTTATAGTGGTTGACCATTGTTAACTTGGGGTTAAAACTCAATTAACAAACTAGTGATTCACAGGGGTAACATGCCTGCAATGCTAATAGATCAATGGTCTTATCCTCACATTTGGAAATAGAGTCACTTTTAAGCTTCAAACTAAAATTGACATGCCTTTGAAAACTCAAAACCACACCACACCACACAATAATAAGTAAACACACTATGCCAAAGGCATTTAGGGAAAACCACATAATGAAAGACTCACTCAAATTAACACACCTCACCTATTATGTATAGACTTTAAAACATGTTTTAGGTGGTGAAATAGCTCCTCTTGATTTAACCAATGTCAAAACAAATATTCTACAATCATAGTTGCTCCATGAGAACAAATCATCATATGATGGATGTTTTTCAATAAAAACTTATTTGTGAAGGTGGTCAAATGACTTACCATTCTTAAAGCCTCTACTAGTTTCAAGTTCATCACTTGAGACTCCTTTGAATGATCCTTTTAGCTCTATTTTAGGCATGCTTTACATTATAGCCTATTTTATCTCCTTTATTCTCACTTGGCATTTCTCAATTTTTTATTTAGTGGTCACGGAAATCTTCCCAACTTGACTTTCAATTTAACTATGATGTGCTAGGTGTTTAGAGGCATCAAACTTGACT
Organism: Torreya grandis; assembly: GCA_037957365.1. Taxonomy (NCBI): domain Eukaryota; kingdom Viridiplantae; phylum Streptophyta; class Pinopsida; order Cupressales; family Taxaceae; genus Torreya; species Torreya grandis. The sequence goes on along the minus strand of JARHVA010000433.1, from coordinate 3,778,817 downwards.
TCTTGTTGTACAAACACATCTATAACTAAATCAAGATCATATTGATGTATATGTTGTTCCTTACTCTCATAATATTATATCTTGACTTGATTACATTCCTCTTTTATTTCAATCTATTTGACAAGTATTTTATATTATTCTTTATGTCCATTTGGTCCACTATTGACCTCACCATCAAGCCCATGTTTTATTTGAGGAAGAGTAGACCCACTTACCTTTTCAAAATTGTACATTATGGCATGGTATTTCTGCCACAAATCATCATGTTATTATTGAATGTCATAATCATGAATCTCCTCTTCTTTGGCAGGAATAATTGCATCTTCTTCATTAACATGCCCTAACACACTTGGAACCTCATCATCATCCATATGTAGAAAATAGTTGCCCCTTGTAGCTTGTTGAAGAACATTAACAAAAATTACCTTAATAAACTCATCATCTTTTTTATGTATGATATATGTGCTCATACCTAACTCTTTTATGAGTTTTTATGGATTAAACCCATGTTTATTAACTCCCCATTCATCAAGATAGAGGTTAGCTATGACATCAAGAGGTGTCAAATATTCTTGGTCATTAGGATAGTCTCCCTCATCATTTATAGTGAAGTTCATGTTTGATGTGTTAGGCACATAGGGATCCACATGGAAATTATCCAAATGTTCAAACTTGATAGAGACCTTAGCACCATAACCGGTCATAAATTCCATTTAGGACCAATGTGAAGTCAAGCATCCCCCAATATTAGTAGGAAAGTCCCCTTACAAGCAAAGGGAAAAATGAGGCGGCACATCCACAACCACAACATATTGTGAGATGGTGAATATATGATAAACATGAAGGGTGAGCTTTAAACCTTTGATAATTTTAATTATCTTGATAGTTGATCCATATAAGTTTAACACCCCTTGGAGTGTGACTCATAATTCAACTTTGGCTTGTCTGCTACTTGTTTAGGCATGACTAATGTACTTGCTCCACTATCAATAAAAAAAATATGGACCAATGAGATAGAGAGGTAAAATGGAGGAGGTTTATCTCCTCTTTTATTTTTGATTTGCTACCCATCCTTGGTCTTCAATTCATTAGTCAAAACTACCCCTCTTTCACTAAGATGCTTAGGTGATGCATTGAAATTGGAGAGCTCATTTTGGAGCAAGTCTCTTTGTCAAATAATGGATAATGTTTCCCACATTGAGATTTTTACATGTAATTTTTTAATTTTATCAACAATAGTCATAGGATATCTACCAACTTTTCCATATCCTCTAGGATCCATAACACTAACACTAGCTTATGTCACTTTATGCATAGGAGAAGGCATAGAAGGAGCTTAAACATTATTAGTTTTTTGATTTACTTGAGAGATAGTGGATGCACCTGACACACCTATTCCTTGAGGTGATTAAGATTTCATGATTGGAATACCATTTTTCCCTTATACTTCTTTAACCTCTCTCTACTTTGACCTTGTATTTGTAGCTATGAAGCCTGATCCAACATTAAAGTTACCTTGGTAGTTGACTACACAAGAGTCCTCTTGATATTACTTCATCAAAATAGAATTTGATTGAGCATCTCCTCCATTTTTCTCTCCTCTATGAGGCATCTCCTCTTGAGTCATGGAAGGCATTATTCCCCATTGATCCATATAGGCGTGATTGAATGTATCATTTGCATAAGTGGAAGGGTCATGAGTTTGGTCCCATGAAATTTGTTCTCCAGTGTCTTTTATAATATTGTTTTAGATAGGTACAAGAGATTTTTAAGTATAAATATTTTTCTTATTTTTTCCATTATGTTTCCTCACTTGAGTTAGTTATCCTTTTCCTTGGTATTGATCTTGAAAAGTTGGTCTAAGAGCTTGATAATATTGATAGGGTTGGAAAGAACCTTGATTATATTTCCATTATTGTTTTTATTTCTTCTTAAGAGTTTTATTCTCTTCTCTAAGAGCTTTGATTATATCTTCCTCTAATTTCTTTCTTGGATAAATAGGGATAGATTACTTATTCTTAGGTGTGGGGATGGGAGCAATGGTTAGTATAGGAGATTTCACATTAGGAAACAAAGGCATGGGAGGTATAGGAGCTATCTTCCTAGATTTAGTAAGTCAATTCTCAATGCTTATATCAATCTCATAGGAATTAGAAAAAGTATCCCCTCCCATGGATTGAATCATCATTAATATATCACTATTAAAATATTTGAGGTAATAAATAAAATCATGATAGGAAGTAGGCCTTACCAAGATTGGTATTCTATCCCAAGTCTTTTTAAATATTTTATTGAATTCTTGTATGGAATTTTAAGGTGTTCTCTTTATTGTATTTAGTTTTTTGATCAAAGATAAGTGATCATATTTGTCTTCAAATATCCTTCTTAAATCATCACCCAATTCATCCCATGTAATGATACAATTGGGAGCTAAAGTACAATACCAATCAAGGGCCTTCCCCTTGAAATAAATAGCCAACATTATCTTAAGTGATGTTTTGCATATTGTAAAATTTAGTAATGTTTCTTATATGTTTAATAGGAGTTGTGGTGGCTTTTCTTATGTATGAAGACACACTTTTGAGGGCTGATATAGGAATATCATCATAGTGAGAAAGTGATAAAATACTATGGACATTGAATGCAACAAATGTCAGGTTACTTGGGAATGTCATCTTGCCAATTTCACCCAATAAGTCTTATAATAGGTATGTTAGTTGTTAACACTTAGATTTGCACCCTTGAGGAGATGTTGATCTCTTCTCATCCAAGTGGCAAAATGAAATCATCTCTCTTATTATGGGTGATAATTTAATTGAGATGAATCTCTAGGTTTGGGGCTAGCTCCCTTTGATAAACCTTTAAAGCTCTCTCTAATCTATAAATTGTGTATGAAAAGGGTTAAGGAAAACTACTAAGAAAAAAAAATGGTGATGCAACAATGAATAATGTCCTCCCAATTAACTACAACTACTACTTAAAGACAAATAGGGTGTTTCTCACAAAAGACTCACAACTCAAGATTTATTACTACATCAATGCTTCATATGCTAGATTCAAAAAGGTATATGATTCTTAGAAATGGTGAAAATTATTTCAAAGAGAGATACAATCACAAACCACTTATATGATATCTCAACACTTAAGAAACAATACAAGCAAAGACCTGTAATAATCTCCTTTCTATAAATTGATATACCATCAAGAGTATAACCTAAGAAAAGGCAATCTTTCACTAGACTAGACCAATAAGATTCAAGTCACTACTCAATGTTATAGCATGTGAGTGGCAACAACACTTGTATATTTATTTAAGAGTTATTTGGGTACAAATCTAGATATAGTTTTCCCAATAACAAGAAGAGGCTACAAAATGAGCCAAAAGAATGCATATATATAGCCTTGAGAGGTAGAGTAATCAAAGGAAGTCCAAAGGTCACTTGGACATGTGTCATCTTGAAAGAATAGTTACATTTGCATGGGAGATAAGTGGGTGAGTTATGCCATGTCATCTAATGGATTAGTTACAAAAAGTTATAACTGAACCAAAAGCATTAGTTACATTTGTTACAACTGAACCAAAGCCTTCGTTACATTTTGCCATTTGTTACCTCTATCTTCACCTTCAGGTTCTTGCCAAGATTTTAAACTCCAAAGGCTATTTCCCACAATTTTAAATTGATGTTTTTCAAGACATCATCCTTTGGGTATTTTTTTTAGACCTTGTGTCTTGACCCTTTTGTTTCCTTTATCTTAGACAAAAAAAATTTAAAAATTCATTCCTTCAAACTTTCTATTTGTCCCTTCAACTTTGGAATGAACCTTTTGGCTTCCTTCAAATGACCTTTCAGTAATTTGAAATAACCCCTTCAAAAAAATTTCAAGTGTCCTTTAGATTTTGGAAATGGCCTTTCAAAAGGAAAATATACCCTTCGTATTTTTTGAAATGGTCCACCTTCCCACGGAAACAATCTTTCAGACTTTTCAAAAATGTCCCTTCGATAAAAATGAAATGCCCTTCAGACTTTCTAAAAAGTACCTTTCGACCTTACTTCAAATGACCCTTCAGAAAAAATGTAAAGTACCTTTCAAGAAAATGATAATGGCCTTCAAAAAAGTTGAAATGGACAATTTTCTCGACAAAAGATACCCTTCACAAAGGTTAAAATGGACAATTTTCCTGATAAAAGATACCCTTCAGAAAAGTTGAAACATACCCTTTAGAAAAGTTTTACCATATCATTTGGAAAAGTTTCCTCAAATAATTTATTTGAAATAATTATATTGAATGAAAAGTCTAAAAAATAAAACTTTGAGAAAATTACTTCAAACAATTTGTTCGAAAGAATTCTGGTACTTAAACAAAAACCTAAAAACAAGACTTCTAAAAGAATGAACACTTAGAAAAATACCAAAACAAACTTTTTAAAAGAATAGAATTATAAATTTGTTTCAGCTTTGTCAAAGAACACTTCTTCTAAATAAAATCTATGTATTGGACTTGGCCAAAGATATATACTAAGACAATTTTTACAAATAGGCATGCCTAATTTTGACTTGAAGGGCCAAAATTCAGTCAACAAAATGGTGACTTGCAGGTCTAGTATGCCTGTTATACTGACCAGACTAGTAGCCTTATCCAACTCAGGGCCAATGGAGTCAATAGATTCTTGAAGATGACTAACAAGCATTATGCCATAACAAAACACAAAGAAACACACCACATAATAACAACAAGACCAAGCAAAGATAACACAAAATAAGACAAGGACAAACTCACACATATGCATAAGCACTTAGGGAACACAAGGAAAATAGGAACTATACACAAAATAAAAAGAGAACTTTAGTAACAATGCTTTAGATATATCTCATTGATTGGGATATATAGGTCCTCTCTATCTAACTTTGAGAGCTGGAAATAATTGTGTTATTTACATTATGTGATCACATATGGGCCACTCCACAAAGCATCAAATTTTGTGTGACTTCAAGGTTTGGCCCTATATTCACCCCATTTTAGGACAATTTCTACTTCTCTAAAACTCCTTGGCATGGACTTCTTGTCAAAATACTTCTTTGTTTGCTATTGGTGAGTTGTCATGGTGTGCATAGCTTGATCTCTTGTCTCCTTAAGCTCCATTTACTCACATAATCTAACTTCCATGCTCTCATTATCCATAAATTTTAGCTAATATGTGAGGTATAAAGTTGGTAACTCAAGTGAGATAGAAATTATAGCCTCCCTTCCATAGACAAGTATATATGGTGAATTCCCAATTACTCTCTTTGAAGATTTATCTTCAACTTGGTATGCGAATTCCTTCGATTCTCCTCCATTATCCTCTTTATGATCTTGATTAAGTTATTATTTGTATACATATCTAGTCCATTCCCATAGGGATAGTAGTTAGAGGAGGTGCTAAGATAGATTCCATGTTTCAAATCCCATTCACTTCTCCCTGTTCCTAAGAAGGCTAATGCATTATCTGAAATGATTCTTCAAGGAGATCCAAACCTAGTTACTATAACTTCATAGAAGTCTAGGTCTTAGTTTTCATTTGCCTCCTTAAGAGGTATATCTTCCACCCATCTTGTAAAATAATCAATGACTATCAACACCCACTTGTGACCAGCACTAGAAGGAAGATTTATTAGAGCTATGAAATCTAAACCCCATTGCATGAAGGGTTACTCAACCTGGATTAGATGAAGAGGCAAGGAAGATAGATTTTGTTTTCCATCAAAAAGGTCACACTTTTGTAATTTTATTACCCAAGCATGGGTGTTCTTAAATAAACTAGGCCAAAATTAACCATCCCTCATAATCTTAGCAATTGTGGTTCTTAGAGCAAAGTGACCACTAACTGGTCCATCATGAAACTCATGTAACACTTTATCAATCTGATCTAAATCAATTCATCTCAAAAACACACCTAAAAATTCCTTTCTAAAAATCACTCCATCAACAAGTACATAATGAATGGATTGCAACCTAAAGTACCTTCTTTTGGCCCTATCAAGACCTTGTAGACACTCACCAGTTTATAGGAAATGAATCATGTCTTGTGTCTAACTCCTCATGGCTGAATGTACAGCTACTATAGGGTCATCATGGAGTGCCAAAATATCTTTTTTTTTTCTTAAAATTCTAAATCAAGATGCTCACATAGTCCTTTTCCCTTCACTATCTTGGTTGTTTTGATTTTAACATCATACTCCATCGCTTTGGTGATCCAACCTGCCCTTTTCTCATTCAAATATCTACTCAACATAAAGTCCTTCACACTAGGATGAGGCACAAAAATGTGAATCTTGTTATTAGACAGCATATGCCTAAATTTCTTTAAACTCCTTAGGATTGAAATCACTTGTTTCTCAACATATGTGTATATTATTTCATAGCCTTCTAAACCTTGGTTGAAAAAGGCAATAGGTTGTTCCAAACTCTCATCATTTGCTTGGGTAAGCATGGTATAAATTACCTCTTCATTTCCAAAAGTGTACAAATTGAACTCCTTGGATATGTTTGGACTTTCAAGATTAAGATCTTGGGCAATGGCCTTCTTTATCTCTTCAAAACTTTCTTTCCTCCTTCATGTCCAAGAGAATATCTCATCCTTCCTTAGCAATGAGGTCAAAGGCTTGACCAGGTTAAGAATAACAAGAATAAACCTCCTAATGAAATTTACCTTACTAAATAATCTTTTTAGACCCTTCTTATGTTTAGGTAAGTAAAATTCCAAGATGGCACTTACCCTTTCAGTATGAATAGATAGACCTTTCTTAGAAACAATGTGGCCTAAGAGTTTGCTTTATAAATATAAAACACACACTTCTTTGGGTTTATATATATACCAAACTCTCTAAACCTCTCAAAAATTTGTCTTAGGTAATTCAAATTATCTTTTTCTTCCTTGGAGAAAACTGTCACATCATCAAGATATACCAATATAATGTCATTAATTAATCCTTGAAAATCCATATCCATTACATGTTGAAAAGTATCCCCAACATTTGACAACCCAAATGGTATCTTTATATAGTAATATGTGCCCCATTTGGTGGTGAAGGTTATTTTGTATTGGTCACTTTCTTTTACCAAAATATGATTATACCTAGAATAACCATGTAGGAGGGAAAACCTCTCACTAGTTCCCACCACTTGTAGAATTTGCTCCAAGGAAGGGAGGGGATAATTATCTCTCAATTACACTCTACTCAAGTCCCTAAAATCCACACAAAACCTGATCTCCCCATTCTTCTTTCTAACAAGGACTAAGTTGGCTAGCCAAGAAGAATGCTTGATGGGAAAGATGATCTTGGATTCAATCAGTTTGGTGAGTTCTTTCCTCATGAGAGGATCAATCTTGGGATTGATTGGCCTTTGTCTTTATTTGATGGGTTTGGTATTTTCATCTATCTCTATGGTGTGTTGAGCTAGTCTTGGGTCAAAAACCTTCAGATCACTATACTCCCATGTAAAAATATCACTAAACTCCTTGCATAGTTCAATAAAATCATGCCTCTCTTGACTAGTGTATACCTTTCCAAGTGTAAGTAGCTTATCTTTAAATATTTCTACCATTTCATAGTTATCTTTCTTAATGGGCATACCTACCTTTTCCTTCTTAAGCTATTCATCCTTATTGAAAATGATCTCAAGAGTCACTAAGCCTTTAGGAATCTTATTGGACTTTAATTAGACAATTTGCCCTTCATAGTATTGCTATAATTTAGACTGATTCTTGGAAGAAAACTTAGCCTCTTCTTATATAAAAAGTTATATTTTCTAGTCACTATCAGAGACCTATCAATTGGTGACATTATCTGGTATGGATGGTCTCACAACCACCTTTATATGGGGCTAGTTTTTATCTTCCTTTATGCCCTTTTGAATATCAAATTGAGTGCCAATAGATGCTAACCTATCATCATTCTTATTTTCTTCCCTTGGAATATATTTTATGTTAAAATCCATGAAACCTTCTACAAGGTCCCAAATTATTTGCTTATAGGATTTGAGTAAGGAATTCTTGGTCTAATTCTACCCTCTAACTTGATTCACAACAAACTCACTATCACCAAACACTTTCAATTCTTTAACACCTCTTTTCCTTTCCCATTCAAGGCCAAGGATAAGGGCCTAATACTATACCACATTAAAATTTCATGATAATTTAAATATGAAGGCTGAAAAATAACTCTCTTTTGAAGGTAAAACCAACATAGCTCCACCACCTACCCCCATCTTGCTTCTAGTCCCATCAAAGAAGAGCTACCACAAGCCATTCAAAACCTCACTTGGATTTATAAAATTAGGCATGAAATATCCCTTCTCATGCATATAATAGACTTCAAGACTATATTCTTCAATAAACTTGTAAGGATCATGCTCATAGATGTCATCTCCCCACTCATCTTGGAACAAATCAAAAACTCCCTCAAGGGAAGATGATGGAGATTGGTCAACGTGAAGCTCCTCTTCATCAATGATGGCATAGTTAACATTTTCCACCTTACGTGAATATTATTCTAAGTGATTTATATGGATATTTTCTGACTCCATCTTCACCTTAGTGCCATATTTTGTCTTAAACATCATGTAGGACCAATTGCCTGCCAAGTATCCACCTATCTTGGATGTAAATTCCCTTGACAAGTAAAGAGAAAAATAGGGAGGTAAATATACTACTACCATGGAATTTAAAAAATATTACAATCATGAAGGGTCAAATTAAAACCTTTCACTACCCCCAAAGTCTTGGTTGGTGATCCATCCAATTGTAAAACACCTTTAGTCATTGGTTCATACTTGAGGCCTAGCTTATCTACTATACATTTTGGCATAAATGATGTGATTTATCCACTATCAATGATGAAATTATAAACCAAAAAATAACCAATAATTAGAGATAGGTAAAAATTATGAATCTTCTCATCTTTCTTCACTTAACCATCCATATATTGAGTTCTATTTACCAGAATGACATTGTCATTTCTAGATGGGCCAACCTATTTACCCAGTCAATGCAATTCCTTTTGGAGTATATATTTCTATCTTGGTAATTTTAGATAATCCCAAAATGAGATTTTTATATGGAGATTCATCATCTGGTATACCACATTGATGGAAGGATTACTCACCTTGGGGTTCTCTTTATGAATATTTGCACTTTATGTTGTACTTTGTGGAGGTAGAGTTATAGCAGTTGTCCTAAAATTTGGAATCCTCTAATTTTATTGTATTTTATGAGATATTTTAGACCCACTTACCATATGATATTATTTAGGATTAAAAATAGGTCCTTTATTAGCTCCTTTATCTTCATTGATAGCTCTCCTTTTGGACCTAGTATTAGAGGCAACACTAATATTTTGATTGCTTTTATTCCCCACATAATTAATGTCATAAAACTCACCCTCAAATGATTAATGAGAGTGGAATTGGAATAAACATATCTTATTTCCATCCCAAATTACATTTTCATCTCAAAATTTTAAAATTGAGATGTTTGATCACCTTGTGCAGTCATGAATTGATTTTGCATCGCATTGGCATAAGCAACTTGTTCTTGACCATGTTCAAAAGGTGGATAGTTGGGATATTATTAGACCAAATTGTTTTGAGTGGGGAAAAGGGATTTAGAGGATGAGGTAGTAGTATTATTATATCTTTGATAAGGCTTGACATGGGTAATTTGGCCTTGTCCTTGAGTATTGCCTTGAAAAGAAGGTTTGTTTAATTATCCAAATTGATTGTAGGATTGATATGGCCTATAACCTTGGGCTTGTTGCCTTTTGAGAGCAACCAACTCATTAGTAACACTTTGGAGAAAACTTTTTACTTTATTTATTTCATTGGTAGGGACAAGGGTAGATTTTTCTTGACCAAGAAAAGGAGCTAAAGTGGGTAATACACTTTGACTAGGAGAATGCAAATTAGGGAATAGTGGCATTAGAGGTCTAGGAGCTATCTTTCCCAATTGGATAAGACAATTCTTAGCATTTATGGATATTTAATAGGTAGCAAGCAATGTGTTTCCACCAATGTATTGAATCATCATGGTAATGTCATTATTCAATGCTTTCAGGTAGTACAAATATGCATAGTTTGTGGTTGACCTCACAAGAATTGGGATTCTATCCCAATTTTTTTGGAACCTAGTATTAAAATATTGCATGAATTCATGTGGTGACCTCTTTATTATGGTCAATATCTCAAATATATATAGGTGATCACTCTTTTCCCTAAACCTATCAGTCAATAGGGTCCCCAACTCATCCCATGAGCCAATAAAATTTATAGGTAGGGTCCCATACCAATCCAAGACTTTTCCTATGAAGGGCAAGGTCAAAAACCTAATAGCCACATTTTATTGGGTAATATTTTGGATATTACAAAAGTTTGATATATTTTGAATGTGCTCAATGGTATTAATTGGACCATCTGCACTAAAATATGGGAGACTTTTGAGGGCTACTCCTAGAATTTGATCATATTGGGCAAGATGTAAGGGAGATGCCCCAGTGAAAGGCACAAAAGGTTGTCTTTTAGCCATTTTTTAATGACCAATATGGGTGTTAGGAATGGAATGTAACAAAAACTTAGAATCTTTAAACACAATCTATTTTGTAAGGATGAGTGTTGACAAGCCTAAACTTTTTGATGGAATATGGAGGTAGTTCCAAAAATTTAAAGGGTCCTTTAGTAGCAGACCTAGTGGTCACCTTTGGCATGGAAAATAGGACTGATCATCAACTATAGACCTAAATTCTTCAATGGAGTCTCCAAGTACTGAATGTAGATGTTTCTTTCTCTTCAATAATTCCAAGATCAACACCAATCTTGAATAATCTTCTAAGACTTAGAGGTCCCATCAAGTGTGCCAAAAACTATTGATGCTTGGATTTTCACCCTTGAGGAGATGCTTATCACTTCTCATCCAAGTGGGAAAATGTAATATCCCTTTTGTTATGGGAGGCAACTTCATTGAGATGAATCTCTACGTTAAAGGCTAGCTCCCCTTGATGCACCTTTAAATCTCTCTCTAATCTATCAATTGTGTATGAAAAGGGTTAAGGAAAACTACTAATAAAACAAAATAGTGATGGACCAATGAATAATGTCCTCCTAATTAATTGCAACTACTACTTAAAGACAAACAGGGTATTTCTCACATAAGACTCACAACTTAGGATTTAGTACTGCATCAATGCTTCACATGTTAGATTCAAAAAGGTATATGATTCTTAGAAAGGGTGAAAATGATTCCAAATAGATACACAATAACAAACCACTTCTATGATATCTCAACACTTAAGAAAGAATACTAACAAAGACCTACAACAATCTCCTTTCTGCAAATTGATATACCATCAAGAGTACAATCTAGGAAAAGGAAATCTTTCACTAGACTAGACCAACAAGATTCAAGTCATTATTCAATGTTATAGCATGTGAATGGAAATAAAACTTGTATATTTATTCAAGATTTATTTGATAAAAAATATAGCTAGAGTTATCCCAATAACTAGTAGAGGCTACAAAATGAGCCAAGAGAATGCATATCTATAGCCTTGAGAGGTAGAGTAATCAAAGGAAGTCCAAGGGTCACTTGGAAATGTGTCATCTTGAAATAATTAATTACATTTACATGGGAGAGAAGTGGGTGAGCTATGTCATGTCATCGAATAGATCAATTACAATGAGTTACAACTAAACTAAAAGCATTAGCTACATTTTTTACAACTAAACCAAAGCCTTAATTACATTTTGCCATTTATTACCTCTATTTTCACCTTCAGGTTCCCGCTAAGATTTTAAAATACAAAATATATTTCCCATAATTTGAAACTGATATTTTATGGGCCATCATCCTTTAGGTATTTTCTTTAGACTTTTTCTCTCGGCCCTTTTATTTCCTTTGTCTCAGACAAGTTTTTTGAAAAAATTCATGCCTTCAAACTTTTTGTTTGGCCCTTTGACTTTGGAATGATCCTTTTAGCTTCCTTCGAATGACCCTTTGAAAATTTAAAAAGACCCCTTCAAAAAAGTTTCAAGTTTCCTTCAGCTTTTGGAAATGACCTTCCAAAAGGAAAAAATACCCTTCATATTTTTTGAAATGGTCCACCTTCCCGCATAAATAATCTTTCAAACTTTTCAAAAATGTCCCCTCGAGAAAATTGAAACGCCCTTCAAACTTTTTGAAAAGTACCTTTTGGCCTTCTTTAAAATTACCCTTAAAAAAAATCCAAAGTACCTTTCAATAAAATGAAAATATCTTTCAAAAAAGTTGAAATGGACAATTTTCTCAATAAAAGATACCCTTTAAAAAAGTTAAAATGTAAAATTTTCCTAACAAAAGATACCCTTCAAAAAGTTAAAACATACCCTTCAAAAAATTTAAAACATACCCTTCAAAAAATTTGAAACATACCCTTTGGAAAAGTTGAAACATACCCTTCAAAAAAGTTTCAACATACCCTTCGAAAAAGTTACCTTAGACAACTTTTGTAAAAGAATTATGTCGAATGAAAAGTCCAAAAAATAACACTTTAGTAAAATTGATTCAAACAATTTGTCTAAAATAATTTTGATACTTAAACAAAAACCCAAAAACAAGACTTTTGAAAGAATGGACACTTAGAAATAGACCAAAACAAACTTTTTGAAAGAATGAACTTGTAAATTTATTATAGTTTTGTCGAAGACCAATGCTTTTGAAGAAAAGCTAAGTACTGGACTTGGCCAAAGATATAGACTTAGATGATTTTTGCAAATAGGGGTGCCCAATTTTGGTTTGAAGGGCCAAAATTTGATCAACAAAATGGTTCAGTAGCCTTATCCAACTTAGGGCTAATGGATTCAATAGATTCTTGAAGATGACTAATAAGGATTATGCCAAAATAGAAAATAAGGAAACACACCACACAACAACATCAAGACCAATCAAAGACAACACAAAACAAGACAAGGAAAAACTCACACATGTGCATAAGCACTTAGGAAACACAAAGGAAATAAGAAACTATGCACAAAATAAAAAGAGAAGTTCAGTAACAATGCTTTAGATATATCCCATTGACTGGGATATATATCTCCTTTCCATCTAACTTTGAGAGTTGGAAAGCATTATGTTGTTTGCACTTTGTGATCACATATGTGCCACTCCACAAAGCATCAAAATTTATGTGCCTTCTAGGTTTGGATCTATCTTCATCCCATTTTAGGATAATGTCTCCTTCTCTAAAACTCCTTGGCATGGACTTCTTGTCAAAATACTTCTTTGTTTTCTATTGGTGAGTAGTCATGGTGTGCATAGCTTGATCTCTTATCTCCTCAAGCTCCATTAACTCACATAATATAACTTCTATGCTCTCATTATCCATTAATTATAGCTTATATGTGAGTTCTAAAGTTGGTAACTCAAGTGACATAGGAATTTTATCTTCCCTTACATAGACAAGTGTATATGGTGAATTCCTAATTGCTCATTTTAAGGTTATCCTATCAACCCAAAGAGCTATATTCAACTTGGTATGCCAAGTATTTTTATTCTCCTCCATTGTCCTCTTTATGATCCTAATTGATTTCTTATTTGTGGACTCATGTAGTCCATTCCCTTAGGGATAGCAGTTGGAGGAGGTGTTAAGATTGATTCTATATTTCAAATCCCATTCACTTTTCCTTGTTCCTAAGAAGGCTAATGCATTATCTAAAATGATTGTTGAAGGATCTCTAAATATAGTTACTATACCTTCATAAAATTCCAATTCTAAGTTTTCATTGTCCTCCTTAATAGATAAAACTTCCACCCATCTTGTAAAATAATCAGTGACTATCAATACCCACTTGTGACTAGCACTAGAAGGAGGATTGATCAAACCTATGAAATCCAAACCTCATTTCAAGAAGGGTTGCTCAACCTAGATTGGATGAAGAGGAAAGGTAGCTAGCTTGTATTTTCCATCAAAAATAGAACACTTTTGGAATTTTCTTACCCAAGAATGGGTGTCCTTAAACAAAATAGGCCAAAAGTAACCACCCCTCATAATCTTCATAGTTGTGGTTTTTGGAACAAAGTGGTCACCAGTTGGTCCATCATGAAACTCATGAAACACTTTGTCAATCTGATCCAAATCAATACATCTCAATAACAATCCTAAAAATTCATTTCTAAATAGCACTCCATCAACAAGGAATTGTAACCTAAAGTACCTTCTTTTGGCCCTATCAAGACCTTGTGGACACTCACCGGTTTGTAGGAAATGAATCACATATTATGTCCAACTCCTTATGGATAAAGGTACAGATATTGTAGGTCATCATGGAGTGCCAAAATAGATTCTTTTTTCTCTTTCAAGTTTGAATCAAGATGCTCACATAGTCGTTTCCCTTCCCTAACTTGGTTGTTTTGATTTCCACATCATACTCCATCACTTTGGTGATCCAACTTGCCCTTTTCTCATTCAAATCTCTACTCAACAAAAAGTGCTTCACACTAAGATGAGGCACAAAAATATGAATCTTGTTATTAGACAATATATGCCTAAATTTATTTAAACTCCTTATGACTGAAAGCACTTGTTTCGCAACATATGTGTATCTTGTTTCATAGCCTTTTAAACCTTGGCCGAAAAAGGTAATAGGTTGTTCCAAATTCTCATCATTTTCTTGGGTAAGCATGAAAAAAATTACCTCTTCATTCCCAAAAGTGTACAAATTGAATTCCTTTCAAAATTTTGGACTTACAAGAGTAGGAGCTTAGGCAGTGGCCTTCTTAATCTCTTCAAAACTTTCTTTCCTCCTTCCTATCCAAGAAAATATCTCATCCTTCCTTAGCAGGGAGGTCAAGGGCTTGACCAGGTTATAAAAATTAGGAATAAACCTCATAATTAAATTTATCTTACCAAAGAATCTTTGTAGACCCTTCTTATGTTTAGGCAAGGATAATGCCAAGATGGCACTTACCCTTTTAGGATCAATACATATACCTTTCTTTAAAAAAATGTGGCCTAAGAGTTTGCCTTCATGAATAGAAAACACACACTTATTTGGGTTTATAGATATCCCAAACTCTCTACACCTCTCAAAAATCTATCTTAGGTGATTTAAATTATCTTTTGCTTCCTTAGAAAAAATGTCACATCATCAAGATATACCAATACAATGTCATTGATTAATATTTGAAAATCCATATCCATTGCATGTTGAAAAGTATCCCCAAAATTTGAAAATCCAAATGGTATCTGCCTATAGGCATATGTGCCTCATTTGGTGGTGAAGGATGTTTTGTATTAGTCACCTTTTTTCACCAAAATCTAATTATACCCAGAATAACCATCTAGGAGGGAAAACCTCTGACTACCTACCACCACTTTTAAAATTTTCTCCATGGAAGGGAGGGGATATGATCTCTCAAAGACACTCTATTGATGTTCCTAAAATCCACACATAATCTGAACTCCCCTTTTTTCTTTCTAACAAGGACTAAGTTGGCCAGCCAAGAAGAATGCTTGATGGGAAATATGATCTTGGACTCAATCAGTTTGGTGAGTTATTTCCTCATCAAAAGCTCAATCTTAGGATTGATTAGCCTTTATATTTTTTTGATGGGTTTGGCATTTTCATCTAGCTCTATGGTGTGTTGATTCAAGCTTGGGTCAAAACCCTTCAAATCACTATACTCCCATGCAAATATCACTAAAATCCTTTCATAGTTCAATAAAATCATGCCTCTCTTAACTAGTGAATACCTTTACAAGTGCAAGTAGCTTATCTTCAAATATTTTTACCATTTCATAGTTCTCTTCATTAGTGGACATACCTACCTTTTCCTTCTTGATCTGGTCATCGTCATTGAAAATGCTATCAAGATTGACTAAGCCTTTAGGAAGCTTGTTAGACTTTAATTGGGCAATCTACCCTCCATATTGTTTTTATAGTTTAGACTGATTCTTGGAAGAAAACTCAGCTGCTTCTTATAGAAATAGTGTTAATTTCTAGTCACTATCAAAGACCTGCTAATTGGTGACATTATCTAGTATGGATGGTCTCATAATCACCTTTAGATGGGGCTAGTTTTTGTCTTGCTTTATGCCATTTGGAACATTAAATTAAGTGCCACTAGATGCTAACCTATCAGCATGCTTATTTTATTCCTTTGAAATATATTTGATGTTACAAGCCATGAAATATTATACAAGGTCCCAAAATCTATGCTTATAGGATTTAAGCAAGGAATTCTTGGTCAAATTCTGCCCTCTAACTTGATTCACAACAAACTCACTATCATGAAACACTTGCAGTTCCTTGACACTTCTTTTCCTTGCCTATTCAAGGCCATGGATAAGGGACTCCTACTCTACCACATTAAAAGTGCATGAGAATTGAAATCCAAAGGCTAAAAAGTACCTTTCCTTTGAAGGTGAAACTAACATAGCTCCACCACCTGCCCCC
The DNA here is from genome assembly GCA_037957365.1 of Torreya grandis. Lineage (NCBI taxonomy): Eukaryota > Viridiplantae > Streptophyta > Pinopsida > Cupressales > Taxaceae > Torreya > Torreya grandis. The sequence continues at coordinate 3,762,355 of JARHVA010000433.1, read as the reverse complement.
ATCTTGCTTCTAGACCCATCAAAGAAGAGCTACCACAAGCCATTCACATCCTCACTTGGATTCATTAAATTAGCCATGAAAGATCCCTTTTGATGCATATAATAGAATCCAAGGCCAAATTATTCAATAAACTTGTATGGATTATGCTCATAGTTGTCATCTCCCCACTCATTTAGGAACAAATCAAAAACTCCCTTGAGGGAAGATGACAGAGATTGGTTAATGTGAAGCTCATCTTCATCAATTATGGCATAGTGAACATTTGCCACCTTAGGTGAATATGGTTATGTTATGACTTTATATTCACCTTAGTGCCATATTTTGTCCTAAACATCATGTATGACCAATTAGTTTCCAAATATCTAGCTATCTTGGATGTAAAGTCCCTTGACAAGACAAGAATAAAATAGGGAGGTAAAAATGCTACTACCACATCATGTGGAATTTAAAAATTAGGACAAGCATGAAGGGACAAATTTAAACCATTTAATACCCCCAAATTCTTAGTTGGTGATCCATCCAACTATAAAACTCCTTTAGTCATTGGCTCATACTTGAGGCTTAGCTTATCTGCTATACATTTTAGCATAACTGATGTGCTTGATCCACTATCAATGATGAAATTATGAACCAAGAAATCACAAATAATTATATATAGGTAAAAATGAGGACTTTTATCATCTTTTTTCACTTGATCATCTATAGATTGAGTTCCATTTACCAAAATGACATTGTCATTTCTAGATGGGCTAGCCTGTTTACCCAATCCATGCAATTCCTTTTAGAGTATATCTTTATGCCCTAGTAATGTTAGATAATCCCATAATGAGATGTTGATATGTATATTATTCATTTTTGTACCACATTTATGGAGTAATTACTCACCTTGGGGTTCTATTTATGAACATTTGTACTTTGTGATGTAGATTATGGAGGTAGAGTTGTAGCAATTATCCTAAAATTTGGAATCATCTAATTTTATTATAGTTTAGGAACTATGTTAGACCCACTTACCATAGGAGATGATGTATGAGTCACAAAATTCCCTTAAGTAGCTCCTTGAGCTTCATCAATAGCTCTCCTTTTAAACCTAGTATTAGAGGCAACACTAGTATTCTAATTGCTTATATTCCACACATAATTAATGGCACAAAACTCAACCTCCAAATGATTCATGAGAGTGGAATAAAATTGAACCTATCTAATTTCCATCCCAAATTGCATTGACATCTCAAAATTTTAAAATTGAGATGTTTGATCACCTTGTGTAGTCATGCCTTGATTTTTTATCTCATTAGCATAAGCAACTTCTTCTTGACCATGTTCAAAAGGTGGATAGTTGGGTTTTTCTTAGACCAAATTATTTTAAGTGGGAATAAGGGCTTTAGAGGATGAGATATCACTAGTATTATACTTTGATAAGGCTTGGCATGGGTAATTTGGCCATGTCCTTGATTATTGCCTTGAAAAGAAGGTATATTTGTTTATCCAAACTGATTAGAGTATTGATATGGCCTATAACCTTGGGTTTGTTGCATGTTGAGAGAAACCATTGCATTAGTAACACTTTGGAGAAAAATTTTAACTTCATTTATTTCATTGTTAGGGGAAATGGAATATTTTTTTGACCAGGTAAAAGAGCTAAAGTGGGCAATGCACTTTTACTACAAGAATGCAAATCAGGGTATAGTGGCATTGGAGGCCTAGGAGCTATCTTTCTTTCTTGGACAAGACAATTCTTAGAATTTATGGTTATTTCATTGGTATCAAGCAATGTGTTTCCACCCATGGATTGAATCATCATGGCAATGTCACTATTCAATGCTTTCAAATAGTACAAAAATCCATAGTTTGCATTTGGCCTCACAAGAATTAGGATTCTATCCCAAGTTTTTTGGAACATAGTATTAAAATCTTTCATGAATTCATGTGGTGCCCTATTTATTGTTTCCAATTACTCAAATAGAGATAGGTGATCACTTTTTTCCCCAAACCTATTATTCAATAGGGTCCCCAACTCATCCCATGAGCCAATAAAATTTACAGATAAGGTCCCATACCAATCCAAAACTTTTCCTTTGAAGGACAAGGCCAACAACATAATAGCTACATTTTATTCAGTAATATTTTGGATATTACAAAAAAATTATATATTCCAGATGTTCTCAATGGTAGTAATTGGACCATCTCCACTAAAAGATGAGACACTTTTAAGGGTTGCTCCTAGAATTTTATCATATTGAGCAGGATGTAAGGGAGATGCCTTGGTAAAAGGAAAAAAAGGTTATCTTCTATCAATTTTGGAATGACCACTATGGGTGTTAGGAATGGAATGTAACATAAAATTGGAAGCTTTAAACACAAAATCTCTTTTGTAAGGATGAGTGTTGACAAACCTAAACTTTTTGGTGGAATATGGAGGTAGTCCCACAAATTCAAAGGGTATACCTTTAGCAATAGACCTAGTAGTCACCTTTGGCATGGAAAATAAGACTGATCATTTAAAAAATACCTAAATTCTTTAATGGAGTCATCAGGTACTGAATATAGATGTTTATTTCTCTTCAACAATGCTAAGATCAACACCAATCTTGAACAATCTTCTAAGAATAAGAGATCTCACCGGGTGTGCCAAAAATTGTTAACACTTATATTTGCACCCTTAAGGAGATTCTCATCTCTTCTCATCCAAGAGGCAAAATGGAATCATCTCTCTTGCTGTGGGTGACAACTTCATTGAGATGAATCTCTAGGTTAGGGGCTAGCTCCCCTTGATGCACCTTTAAAGCTCTATCTAATAGATCAATTGTGTATGAAAAGGGTTAAGTAAAACTACTAATAAAATAAAATGGTGATGCACCAATGAATAATGTCCTATGGTGTTTCTCACACAAGACTCATAACTCAGGATTTATTACTGCATCAATGCTTCATATTCTAGATTCAAAAAGGTATATGATTATAAGAAAGGCTGTGAATGATTCTAAAAAGAGATACAATCATAAACCACTTCTATGATATCTCCAAACTTAAGAAAGAATACTAGCAAAGACCTACAACAATATCCTTTTTTTAAATTGATAGACCATCAAAAGTACAAGCTAGGAAAATGCAATCTTTCACTATACTAGACCAACAAGATTCAAGTCATTACTCAATGTTATAGCATGTGAGTGGTAAAACACTTGTATATTTATTCAAGAGTTCTTTGAGTACAAATATGGCCAGAGTTTTCCCAATAACTAGTGGAGGTTATGAAATGAGCCAAGAGAATTCATATATATATCCTTGAGAGGTAGATCAATTAAATGAAGTCCAAGGGTCATTTATACATGTGTCATCTTGAAAGAATCAGTTACATTTTCATGGGAGAGAAGTGGGAAAACTATGCCATGTCATCAAATGGATCAATTACAATGAATTACAATTGAACTAAAAGCATTAGTTACATTTGTTACAATTGAACCAAAGCCTCAGTTACATTTTTCCATTTGTTACCTCTATCTTCACCTTCAGGTTCGCACTGATCTTTTAAAGTCCAATGGCTATTTACCATAATTTAAAATTGACATTTTGTGGGCTGTCATCCTTCAAGTTTTTTTTTTGGACTTTTTATCTTTAACCTTTTATTTCCTTTATCTTGGACAAGTTTTTTTAAAGAATTCATTCCTTCAAACCTTTTTTTTGGCCCTTCGACTTTGGAATGACCCTTTTGGATTCCTTCAAATGGCCCTACATCAATTTTAAAAGACCCCTTTGAAAAAGTTTCAAGTGTCCTTTGGATTTTGGAAATGACCTTCTGAAAGGAAAAAATACCCTTCAAATTTTTTGAAATGGTCCACCTTCCCATGGAAACAATATTTTGAAATTTTCAAAAATGTTCCTTTGGAAAAATTAAAATGCCCTTTAGACTTTCTAAAAAGTACCTTTAGGCCTTCCTTCAAATGACCCTTCATAAAAAATATAAAGTACCTTTCGAGAAATTGAAAATGGCCTTCAGGAAAGTTGAAATGGATAATTTTCTCGATAAAAGATATCCTTTGGAAAAGTTGAAATGGATAATTTTATTGATAAAATATACCCTTCAGAAAATTTGAAACATACCCTTCAGAAAATTTGAAACATACCCTTCGAAAAAGTTACAACATACGCTTTGGAAAAGTTACCTCAAAAAAAAATTTGAAATAATTTCACCGAATGAAAAGTCCAAAAAATAACACTTTGAGAAAATTGCTTTAGATAATTTATTTAAAAGAATTCTGACACTTAAACAAAAACCCAAAAATAAGACTTTCAAATAATGGAAACATAGCAAAAGACCAAAACAAACTTTATAAAAGAATATACTTGTAAATTTGTTATGACTTTATAAAATAACACTTCTTCCAAAGAAAAGATAAGTACTAGACTGGCCAAAGATATAGACTTAGATGATTTTTACAAATAGGGGTGCCCAATTTTGGCCTGAAGTGCCAAAATTTGGTCAACATTAGTATCAAAATATTTTTTGGAGTATGGATGGGAGTTAGAAAACCTATTAGTTATAACTAAATAGTAAGGTAGTTATATAAATTCAAATGTAATGCCTTTAGTATAAGACCTTGTCCTTATCATAGGCATGAAAATGAAGCACTAGTCTGCAACCAAGTGCCAATGAGTATTGAATTCACTAGATACTACATGAAGTTGTTAGGAATAAAGCACTTCTAAACTAGATCTAAAGCTATGCAATAACATGCATCATGAAAACATTCCTTAATTCACCATTATTATGAAATCATAAATGAGATAACATGATAATAAGACATATCTAACATGGTTCACCCAATTTGGACTACATCTACCAATGAAAGTTCTCAAATAAAAAAATTAATCTAAAATACCAAGACTACAATGAACTTTCACAGAGATATAAAAATCTCCTACAGAAAATGATGCATAAATAGTTGCACTTTTACCTACACCTACATTATGTTGTATCTCACAAGTTGTTAAACCACACCCTGTAATGAACACTTTCACTTTTCAAAACACCTATACTTTGACTCTGATCCTCAAAGCCACACCCTGTAAATAAACCATCTGTGTAAATCCACACATCAACCTCTAAAGGCCACACCACACCCTATATATATAGAATATGAAGGAAAATCCATGAAAGGAGGAGAAAATGCATCATTCTTATCCAAGATAAGCATCATTCACTCACGACAACTCACTTCCACCTTATCAAACTCATCCAAAAGCTCTCCCATGAAGGAACACACCATACTAAGGGTCTCCACCTTTCAAGGGTGCATTTTCCAACAACATGTTATCATAACCATCTCATTGTAACAAGGAAGGTATTTAAACTTCCAAGAAACAAATAGCTCCCTCAAAACAAGGAAGTCACATGGAAAATAGATAACTAATAACCAACTTCATAAAACATGAAAACTTAGAAATTAAAAATATACTAGGAATATTCCCCTCACATGTGGAGCAAGGTTACATGAAAAGTGGAGTAGGTAAAACTACACTCTCCACATCCTTAGAGCTCTCTAGGCCCCAAAAAAAAATCCCCATGGTCATGTGATAGCCCAAAATGGCTCCACACTCAACAATCTCCCACTTGGAAACCATTTCTCCTGAACAAAATCTATCACTTCTCCATGACCACTAAGTCCAACCAAATCTGAACATAGTCTAAACTTGTCTAATGTGACCACTTGGTCTTCATATCCATATAATTTTGGCTATTATGAATCTTCTCCATCCACCAAGTTTTCCTCCAAAGCTATCCTGATGAATTGATAATGTAACTAAATGTGTTTCATCCTTAAGAGGAAAGTGGAGTTCTCTTCCAAATGAATAACACTCTGACTATCACTATGTAGTTTCCCAACTTCCTACTCATGCCACAACTCTCAAAACAACTCTTATAACCAAATCATCTCCTTTCTGGCTCTATGGCAAAAACATTCTCTACTTTTTTGGTTGACAAAGCCACAAACTTTTGTATCCTATAAATCCAACTAACCTTTGTATCTCCAATAATAAATATGTAACCTATCATACTTCTCCTGCTATCAATATCCCCCACCATATTTGAGTCCACATAACCATGCAAAGTGGTATCTAATCCACCATAACATAATGCAAAATCAATGGTTCCTCTCAAATATGAAAGAATCCATTTCACTATTTTCCAATGCTCATAACCTAGATCACTCATATACCTACTCACAACTCCAACTACTTGGGCAATATCTAGCTTAGTACAAATCATGGCATACGTCAAACTACCAACTGTCGATGATTAAGGTACCTTGGACATCTTAAGATTTTCAAATTTCATCTTAAGACACTGCTCCTTTACTAATCTAAAGTAGCCTACCAAAGGAGTACCAACAGATTTAGCATCTAACATACTAAGCATTTCCAAGACTTTCTTCACATACTCTGATTGGGATAAGATCAGCTTCCTCTCCTTCCTATCATGATAAATCCTCATACCAAGGATTTGTTTTGTAGCACCCAAATACTTCATAGAAAATTAGTCACTAAGCTATTTCTTGAGCATATGGATATGTTGTATGTTCTTTCCTACAACTAACATGTCATCGACATACAAGCATTATATAATAATGAAACCATCATCAAAATGTTTGATGTACATGTAATGGTTAGAATGAAATATTTGATATTCTTGTTACAACATAAAATAATCAAATTTATTGTACTATTGTCATGGATCTTGTTTCAGGCCATACAAGCTATTCTTTAGTCTGCACACATAATTATCCTTCCCTTTGACCTCATATCCCTATGGCTACTTCATATACAACTCTTTTTCCAAATCACCATGAAGAAAAGTAGTTTTCACATCTAACTATTATAAGTGCAAATCTTAAACTACAACTGAACCAAGAGTAGTCCTAATAGAAGTCATTTTTACAGCAAAAGAGAAAATCTCATCAAAATCAATACCTAGTTTTTGTGCAAACCCCTTGACCACCATCCTAGCCTTATACCTTTTTTTCCCTTCATCCTCTTCTTTTATTCTAAAGATCCACTTTTTTGGCAATGCACTCTTTCCCTTGGGTAGCCTTACCAAATCCCACATTTGGTTCTCCATGAGATATCTATGCTCTTCATCCATGCTTTGCTCCTACTTCAACTTGGTTTTTACATGTATGGATTCCTCATAACACTACGGTTCTCCATTATCAGTGAGTAATAAATAATTCAAAGAAGGATAAAAATATTCAGGTGCTCTTCTTACCCTAGAATATATTCTTACCATAGGATTTTGGGGTCCTTGTGTATAAGGTTCTTAAACTAAATCCTTGGATACTTTTTCATCCATAATGTTATCCAATACTATGTACTCTTTCTATTCTTGATCATGTTCCTACAATTGATCCTTATGCATGAATTTTTCATTAAAAACATCTCTAGATTGAAATATTTTCTTATCTTTAATGCTCCATAAATGGAAACCAAAGTCATACTCACCATAACCAACAAATGTGCATTTCTCTTATTTAGCCTCTTACTTGGTCCTGTCCTCTTTCTTGATGAGAGAAAAAACTTCACATCCAAAGACTCTAAGAAAATAATAATCAACATTATTATCATACCAAGCTTGTTTAGGAATGCCTCCATCCAAAGGCATAGAAGGTCCTCTATTAATCAGATATACTACCATGCTAACTACTTCTACCCAAAACTGTAAAGGTAACCTTGTATGTAACCTTATACTCCTAACATATTTCATTATTATTCTGTTCATCCTTTCAAATACCCCATTATAATGTGGAGTTCTTGGAACCATCATTTTCCAATGGTTTCCATTATTAGAACAATAATCAAAGAAATCATTACTATAATACTCACCTTCATTATCCGATCTGAGACATTTCAACTTGAGACCTATTTCATTCTCAACCAAGGTGTTCCACTTATTAAAAGTGTCAAATACATCATATTTATTTATAATGTAATAAACCCAAACTTTCTTAGTTGTATCATCAATAAAAGTAACATAATTATTAGATTCACCAATAGAAGATACTTGAGTTGGTCCCCATACATTTGAGTATACCAAATATAACTTGTGTTCTTTCTTTGTGGGTCCAACCTTCAAGAATTTAACCCTCTTTTGTTTCTTGTACACATAATTCTCAAAAAATTCTAGATCTAGATCTTTCAATCTAGGCAACCTATCTTTTAAGATCTACATGCCTTTATGGCTCATATGATCAATCTTGAAGTGCCACATAGTTTCATCTCCATCTGTAGTAAATAAATCAATAAAATCAAAACTAATAGTCAAATATTAAGTACCAATTTTATTACTCCTCAAAATCATGAGATAATCTTTGGTAATTTTCCAAGAATCTACACTAAACAATACTAAACATCCCTTACTACCCAATTTCCCCAGTAAAACCAAATTCTATCTCAACATAGGCATGCATCTAACATCTTTAAGGATCCATGTGTTCCCATTTTGCATCTTAACCTAAACACAATGTTTTCCTACTATCTCACATGGTTCATCATCACCAAGATAAACATGCCATGGACTCTCTTAAACATAATCAATAAAATAATGCCTATGTGGGGTGGCATGAAAAGAATCCCCTGAATCTAATACCCAAGACTCAAAAAAACTATCCATAAAAAGAATTAAGGCATCTTGACATGATTTATTTCATATCACATTTACCTCATTCATTTCCTCCTTGTTTGCATTCTTATCTCAAAGTGACTGACAATCCTTCTTTGAGTGTCCACTCTTCCCACAATGCCAACATATCATCTTGGATATAGATCTACATTTTGACTTTCCATGATTACTTTTGCTCTTAACCTTTTACCTCCCTCTAGTATCAATGGATAAATAATTACCTAAATATTATTCACCATTTTTTTTCCTTCACATATCCTCTCTAAGGATCACACCTACAACATCCTCAAAATTTAAGCTTTCCTTGGCAAAGACTGCATTACTCACAACCATAACCAAATTACCCCAACTATCAGGCAAAGAACATAATATTAGTAAAGCTATAAATCTATCATCAAACTTAATTCTAACTAAAGTGAGCATACTTACAACCATATTAAAATCATTTAGATGATTAGTTATTGAACCATTCTTAGACATTTTCATGTTAAACAATATTTTCATAATAAAATTTTTATTAGAAGCTGAAGGCATCTCATACAACTTTCCAAGTTTATCCATGAGATCTTTTTTGGTTTTCTCATCATAAATATTAAATGTAACAGAGGATGCAATTCATAACCTAATGGCTCCCAATGCCTTCCTATCAAGTAATGACCAATCTGCATAAATCATACTTATAGGTTGTTCTACTTTCCCCTCTAAGGGGGGATGTAGCTCCTTTTGATATAGGTAATCTTCTATATGAATTTTTCACAAACCAAAATGCCATTAAACTTCTCAACTCTAAATCTGATCTCTTCTCCCATAGTTCCCACTCAAGCTAATAGCCTTCCTGTGATTTACCACTTCAGCAAAACATATAAACCAATGGCTCTGATACTAGTTATTAGGAATAAAACACTTCTAAACTAGATTTACTATTACCATAAACTAGATCTAAATCTATATAATAATATGCATCATGGAAACATTCCTTAATTCACCATTATTATGAAATCATAAATGAGATAACAAGATAATAGCACAAATAACATAGATCTAACATGGTTCACCCAATATGGGCTACATCCACCAATGAAAGTTTTCAAATAAAAAAAGTAATCTAAAATACCAAGACTACAACAAACTCTCATAGAGATATAAAACTCTCTTGTAGAAAATGTTGCATAAATAACTTCACTTTCACCTGCACCTACACAATTCTATATCTCACAAGTTGCTAAACCACACCCTATAATGAACACCTTCACTTTGACTCTAATCCTCAAAGCCACACCCTATAAATAAACCATCTATGTAAATCCATACATCAACCTCTAAAGGCCACACCACACCTTGTATATATATAATATGAAGGAAAACCCATGAAAGGAGGAACAAATGCATTATGCTTATCCAAGATAAGCATCATCCACTCAAGACAACTCACTTCCACTTCATCAAGCTCATCCAAATACTCTTCCATGAAGGAACATTCCATATTATGGGTATCCACCTTTCAAGGGCACATTTTCCAATAACATGTGATCACAACCATCTCCTTGTAAAAAATAAGGCATTACAATTTCTAAGAAACAACTAGCTCGCTCAAAACAAGTAAGTCCCATGGAAAATAGACAATTAATAACCAACTTTAGAAAACCTGGAAACATAGAAATTAGAAATATACTAGGAATATTCCCCTCACATGTGGAGCAAGGTTTCACAAAAGGTGGAGTAGGTAAAATTGTGATCCACACATCCTTGGATCTCTCTAGGACCAAAAAAAACTCCCTGTGGTCATGTGATATACCCAAAGGGCTCCACACTCAACAAAAGGAAGATTTACAACTTCAAATTTTCCAAGATCAACATCTACCTTTGATAATTTTTTGGACTATGAGGTCCCACTGATCATACCAAAACTATTATCAAGAAAATTTTCACTCTAATGAGGGCTAATGCAACTTATTTAAATTTGATGTAACATGGAAACACCTCAAGGTTGTGGGTAACCTATTAGAGAGGTGAATATGTAGATTTAAGGGCTAGCTCGCTTTACACAACACCTACAACTAAGCACAAGTATACTTGATTTGAAGGAAAAGGGATAGGCTGAGATTAATACTAATCTAAAAGAGGTGATTCACCAAGATGAATTCCACAAGCCTACTTGAACCTGCACTATGAAAAAAAATTACAAAACTAATCTCAAAACCCAAGGTTCTCCTAACAAAAGTGTTTCAACATGAAGGCAAAATGAAATATATTTTTCAAGGTAAATGAATAATAGGCATGATAATAGACACTAGTAGTCTTCTTCAAACTTAAAAACACACAAAATAACAAATTACACATCATGTGGCCTTCTATAAGTTAGATTACTTACACAAAGCATGAAAGAGTGAGATGGATACAAGGAGAGATAATTGTCACTTATCATCCAAAGTAGACTACTTCAAATACTTAAGCAAGAACATGAAAACTTAAAACCAACTTGAAATCTTTTATTCAAAGGAAAAATTGGTAGTCAATTTAATAGGGCTTCACCATACCAAATGTGGATGTCTTATAATACCAAATATGGAAGCTTATATATAGAAATGAGGAAGAGAGAGTGGGGTGTATAAGAAGGAGATTTCCAAGTGTCTACATTAGAGTTACAAATAATATGGAGTTAGAAACTATTTTAACAAGTCCCTAAGGATATATGTCTCTCCTCTAAAGATGTTTCATCATCTAAGTGGCATAGGAATTAGAAACTCAACTTGACTCCCTGGTCATTGTTGATGCCTAAAACTCTTTCTCTAGGCAAATAACCTTATATGGGAAGCTTTATAGGTGTGGGACTCAAACGCAGTCTGTAAAGAAACCTCTAGGATTTTAGAAGCCAACTCTTTGAATTGGTTTTGGTGAAAAGGTCTAGTAATAAAATAAGAACTAACTAAGGTGATGTGTTGATATATTTAAAATAATTAACCCACAATTTCATAAAATAGATAGAAATTCTTGATCATTACAGACTATTAAAGGATCATATGCATGAATGAAAGTCCATAACATAGACAAAAATTAGTAATATAGAAGTAGAGAAAGGAAGACAACAAATAGAAATAAATTTCCACTCAGTTTGACATAAAACAACACATCCTCTTCATTGTTAGGTAGAGAACAAAATACAAAAGGATTTTATGGGCATAATATACAATATCCAATCCAACATGCAAGGAATAGCTACTAAGGTTGAATAATGAACATGCTAACTATTACTACTAATATTCTAAAACTAAAACTTATTATGATGGTTGCTCTAGTTCTAAAAATTCTCTAAAATCCCCCTTACAAAAAAAATATCCCTATTTATATAGGCATAATGACCTCTTGAGGAAATGACACCTAGAACTAGGCACTCATGATCATAATGAGGCCATTGTAGCTGATAGGTGAGCTCCAACTCATGAGTGCAATCAATCTTCAAAGATCCCATATTTTACATGAATACAATGCCTTATGATGTCTATGATGCTTAGAAGAAGCATGATGGTGACACATAGATTTTTTATGAACTACCTTTGTAATACTATTAAGAGGGGGGGACCCATTGCTTTCATCCAATGGTACTACTTGAATTTATGACAAGAAAATTTTTCTCATGAGGAACACTAAAATGACATGTAGTGGGTCGACTTCTTTCATCATAATTACTTGGTGGGTCCCCTTCCCAATTCTGTCAGTTGATGGAATCATCTCAAGTCTTTATAAAAGAACCTTTGCTCCCAAGAAGTGTTGAGACACCACATGGCAAGATGAAACTTATCCTATAAAAATTGATTGTTCCTTTTCCAAAATGAACATGGGGGTGCCACATAGAAAATATGAATCCTTATTTGAAACTAAATAGTGGGCCCTATCTATTATCCCATTAGCCAATAATGCTACTTTAACCTTTGACAAAATAAAACTAGCCTTGGATGAGCACTGGGTCTCCACATGAAACACTAGTACTTCTCTTGGGCAAGCTAAGGACCTTTAGTGATAAATAAGCATCAGGATGCCACATGGAGAGCTTGGAAGGAAGATAGGATTTAGCTAAAAAAAATAAGGGGAACCCAAGGGATAAAAAGAGGTAAAAACAAATGCAAAACCTCATCAAGCATGTTTGAGATTAAAAGTTGATTGTTTAAAAATTCAAAAATTTGGATAATAATCCATAATTACAAATGACTCAAAGGGTAAATCTACCAACATATAGAGGAACCCAAAATCTAGTTTCATAGACCAGTCAGGATAGAACTACAAAGGGGTAGATCCCACAAAACTCATAAGTTCTTAAGAACAACCTTCAAAGGTGTCCATTCTTCCTCCTTGGGTTGGGTCTTCTTCATTAGATCCTTGAAGGCCAAGTCTAGATCTATGATCTCTCTGAAGGAGATGTTGTTGAATCCTTGAACTACCACTAGCCTTTGAAATTCTAGCTAAGTGAGAGGATACAATATGGTCTCCACCTCGGAGACACTTGGCAATTGACTGAGAACCATAAACATAGTCTGATCATTCTACTTTTATTCTAGTAGCTCTTTTATTTTGTCCTTTATGAGGATAGTATTATTTTCAAGGAATGGAGAGGGGAGTCCCAACTAGACTAGTTATTTGATGTACCCCTTTCTATTTTAGACCAATTTTTCCAAGGCATTGAGAAATGTCTTGTACTTTATTGTTGCCTTGTTGCAGCTCAAAAACTCATTAACCTTTTCCACCACTTGCCTTCAGTTAGCCATCCCTGCGACTTGTCATGTCTCATCACTTACATTATAAATTTTTTGGACAAGGAGCTATCAGTCCTAAACCTTAGGAGACATAAAGCCAAGGACCTAATCTATAGATGTGCTCACTTAGGATCTTAGCCTCTATGAATTGGTGATGAACCAAAGTTCTATATTTAAGTTAGCGATCAAATTCTTGATCCTATCCCAATAAGATACGTATAATTTTTGGACCATGAGGAGGATCCATGTGGTCTAGGAATGGGCATTGAGGTCATTCTTCAACTACAGAATCTCTTAGTCCTTAGCTGAGGACTCCTGCTCTATTTGTTACTATAAGTTTTGATGTACCCCATTGGATTCTAAGAGACTGTAATAGGTATATATAAGCTCTAACTCATTTTCCTACAATGTGTTTTCCATATCTTGCTTCTCCTTATTTAGACCTTCTATCTTGGTCCTAACTCTATAACTTAGATTCACAGCTGGCCTCTTTTGTTGGCTTCCATTTAAAAACTCTCATTAGAGATACAACTCTACATATTGGACCTCATTTTATTGAGTTCTATATGTTTTTACCTTTGCATCAATGTTGAGGTGGTCAATTTTAGATTTCACTCTGGTGAGTTCCAGTTCTTTCTTCTCCAACTATCTTCCATCCTTGATATATTCTGTAGTGATGTAATTCTATGTTTCCTCTATCAATTCAACCCTATTATGGGTTTGTCCTAGCTAAGGTTGAGTTTAGTGGTATGGATTGAGTAGTCCCCTGACTGCATATGTTCTTGGGGCTTAACTACTTTGGGTACCATGTGTAAAATCATTAGGAATTACTACATTAGGTCAAATAATAACCACATATGAGGCATCTTCAAGGCCTTGGCCATATTTCATTTCCTCTTCTCTACCTGAGGCTCTCAAGCCTTTCCAACAGTCTCTATCTATTGATCAAACTAATCCTATAAGTAAATATTTTCCCCCATAAAAGGGGATCCTTATGGTATCATAAAGGAAATGGTCATTTGTTATTGTGAATCAGCAAATTCTATTCCCCTAGAGGTGAGTGGGTCAACTATTAAGGTGGAAGGAGAGAAAGGTGAGAGGCCACAGAGTGGGGTGGAAAGTGATTGTGATATGATGGATGATGATGTTTATGATAAGGGTAGAGGAGTGAGAAATTGTATAAGGGAAGTGATCAGTGTCATGGAAGAAAGTGGCATGAGCTTAGTGGTAGTCTAGTTGGATGAAAATGGTGCAAAGGAGGTAACTAATTGGGCAATAGAGAGTGACATAAGCTCAGTATAAATAGTAGAGGGTGAAGAGGGAGTGAAAAATGAAGTGGAGGTAGAAAGAAGGGGTTGGGAAAAGTGTACCTTATTTTGTGGGATCTTTAGGGGAGGACTAAAAACTTGTGCCTTGAGTCATTTATACTGAGATGACCTCACTACAAGATGACCTAAAGAGATCTATTTCTATTCTAGGGTGGTTAAATATGGTTACATTAGAGAAGGCTAATTTATGGACCTTTAAATCATCATAGCTTATTATTTTTCTAGAGTGGCATCTTCCTCTTCCTTATAAAGAGTATCCTCCTCTTTTATTTCTTCTTTGATAGATAATTCTCCTTCTGTGAAAGCTTCCACCTCATGGTGCTCATTTTAGAGCTTTTCAAACATTTCATCCATGTCCACATCCTCAAAATTTAGAAAAGGATTACTGATTTCCTACCTATATATCCAATAGGCATCAATTTTATCCTAGCTCCAATCTCTTTGGACAAGTTGCACCCTTATCCCCTTTGCCAATTTCTTCAAGGGGTTTAACTACCAAACTATGTCATAAAAGGACTCCCATGGCTTGCAAGTGTATGACAAGATCTTGGATAGATCCATGTAATATTTGATTTCATCCTCAATGGGTGACCTTTTCTATTTTAGGTGTGGTTAGGGCTCATGATTAAGTAGGGCAATGGTCTTCAAAGAGGATATATGACCTATCAAGTCAAAGTTCCATTAGTCATCAATTGGGTCAAGGTCAAGATCTATAAGCTTGAGGGGAAGTGTGTGATCCTATAACCTCCTTACCATCATCATGCCCCCTTTTATGAAGGGGGTATCATATAGTGCCTTCTTCTTGTGTCCCATGATGTATATTAAGTCAAAAACATCAAGCTGATGAGCCAGCTCCAAGGCTAGGGTCTTATTTGTGAGTAGGTGTGAGAGCTAAAATGGTTCATATTTGAATCTATATGCTTGAATGAAGGTGAAATGGTCGCTGAAGAACTAATTGACTAAAATTTTGGTGTTAGTGATTCATGACCTCTATCTATCCATCATCTTGAAGGTGACAGCCTCTCGACTGAGTTTAATGAGGACTTGGGATAGGAAGAGCTCTGATAACTCATAGTAATCATGCATGACCAATAGGATGTGGGTCCATACTATGATTGGGATCACTATGTTTAGATGGGTGCTCATCTTAATGGAGTTAAAAGTGAAGTATCAAGAGAAGAAGTAGGAGTGATGAAACAAGATTAGGTGAAGGAAGGAAGAATACTAGAATATATTTAGTGTCAAGAAGTTCACCAGTTCATTTTACATGGTGATAGTGATGGCATCTATAAAATCCATCCTGTACACCTTATCCTTGCTCACTATCTTCAATATGAAGACTATCCCCAATTATAAATCAATGATGTTGGTGTATGATTCCATCTAAAAGATAAATGCTAACATATAAAGGGCATCTTTCATGTCCTACATCATAAAAATTTCAAGGGTGATGGGTAGAAGAGGAGCTTTGGTGTATTTACTCTTAAGGAGTAAATTAAGGAAATATGTATTATAAACTTGGGTGTCTCAAACATTTTTTAGGCTCTACATAATATATATGTTTACATTAGGGTCACTTAGGAGTTGGATCATCTCCCTTATGGTGTCTACACTAACATCTACTTTTAAATGGTTATTCCTTGCAATAACACCAATATTGGCATCATACTTATCTACACAGAGGGAAATAATCTTTGGGCATGGGTGCATAAGAGACACCATGTATTGGACTAGTATGGAGTTTTAAATTATGTATCTAAAAGACTCATATTCTTTACTCTACACCTTTTTGATCATCTAGGTATGGTTACCCTCTCTCAGGTTCTTAAGGTTTTTGGCCAATTTGGGGTCATAGATTTCGTTTTCATAATCCATGACCAGTGTGTGGTCTCTATAATTCCCTTTGTTTATACTTTTGACCTTTATTACTTTAGGCTTTATCCAAATGAAAGTGGAATCATATGATTTTCTTACTATATACTATGGGGGAAGGTCTCCATGACCACCTAAAACATGGGTTCTCTTACTCTGTGGATGTTTTCCACCACCAGATGAGGATGTAGAAATCTCCATTCCCAAAAATTCTTTTTAAAAATTCTCTGTACTTCAAAAAAAATATTGGATATCAGCCTTTAAAAATAATTCTTGTAATTATTGGCTCAAATCTCTCTACTCAATATGTTGTGTTTCACTTTGTGCTCTTAAAATTCTTAAGGTGTTTAAGTGTTTGGCCTAACAAAGAGGGGTATTTATAAGCCAATTCTATTAGGAAAAATCATCATGCAAATTTTGAATTTGGGTTCCTCATAAATTTCAAATGTGGCACACACACTTAAAGAACACCTTTAAAAGGATTTATGATGATCCTTGTGATGGATCGTGCAATATGGAGTGTCTGACATTAATGGCTGGGGGGATGGGTAGATAATGGTCTTTTAGAGAATGTTTCAAAAACAAGGAGATCAAGGGTGTGGAAACCTGGTAACAAGATAATCCACTTGTGCCAATTGAACTTATTCAAATGGAAATAGTAACAAAGAAAGGAAAATGAATGAATAAAGGGAACTAATAACAAAGAAGGGAAACTAGCTAACTATATACAAGGGGGAGGCTGGTAAATTAGTTAAAGTGTTTCAATTCAATTTCATTGACTAAAATCCATAATGTGTTTCCTTATTCATATTTAAACTTGAAAAAATTACCTTGCCTATTTCCAATGATGTAAAATGACCCCCTCCAAAGGGAATCAAACTTTGTATGTTGGCTTGATTTCATGGACCTTTGATCATATTTGAGGACCAAGTCCCTGGGCTTAAATCCTAGGTATGATGATTTATTATCAAACCACCACTTGAAAAATTATTTTTAGGTGACCTTTGCATCACTCTCTCACTTATTTTAGGCTAAGTAGTTCTACCAGCCTAACCCCTATCACTTTGTTCTCCACAATATTAATAACTTTTAAAAGTTGTAAGGTGGGGATTTCCATTGATATGGGCATGACCACTTCCTTCCTATATACTAACTCATACAATAATTTCTTATGGATTTAATTATGAGTAATGTGATCAGCCCATAGGGTCATTCTCACATGCATATGCCACTCCCTTTGTTTGTCAGTGCCTATCCTTTTGATCAGCCTAATAAGATTCTTGTTTGTTAATTCAGCCAATCTGTTCCCTTGTGGGTAGTAGTTAGATGAGGTATTAAATAAGATGCCATTTTGGATCTTCAATTAATAAATCTTATAATCAAGGAAGGATTTTTCATTATTCAAAACAATTATTTTAGGTGGACCAAACCTTGCTGCTAGCTCTTCCAAGAAGCTGAGGACCATATTTTCAATTATCTCCTTCATCGGGCTTGCTTCAGTCCACTTAGTGAAGTAATCAGTGGCTATAAGTATATATTTTTGGCCTATTTTAGAGACAATATTGATCATATTGATGAAATATATTCCCCACTAAGTGAAGGGCTCATCAGTCATAATTAGATTTAATGGCAT
This sequence comes from Torreya grandis, assembly GCA_037957365.1. Taxonomy (NCBI): domain Eukaryota; kingdom Viridiplantae; phylum Streptophyta; class Pinopsida; order Cupressales; family Taxaceae; genus Torreya; species Torreya grandis. The sequence continues at coordinate 3,744,097 of JARHVA010000433.1, read as the reverse complement.
GGTCAAATTCTTTCACTTTCCCATAAAGAATTGACATTGTTGGCATTTCTTGATTGCCTAATGGTAGTTCATAAACATGGTTGGATAGTATTATCTCATGTGCATGATCTTGGTCATGGTAGTCTTGGATGAGAAATGGCCACTCAAAGGGGCAAAGTACATACCATAAAGGATCTTCTCAGCTTGGCAATTTTCCATGCATCAAAGCAGATCTCTATCAAAATTTCAATTGAATAAGACTCCTTAGACTAATGTGTAGCTAACCCCTTAAAAACTATAAAATTACCTTTTTTGTGTATGGATACCATTGAGATATTAGTCAATTTGTATGAATTAGTTTTTATCAGTGACCCAAGACTGTTCGTTTCATATTGATTAAGTAAAATTATTTCTGATGTATTCTTTTCTTCCATCAAGTCATCTACACATAGGGCCAATTATTCATAGATTCCTCTTCCTTGGATCACCTTGGTTAGCCTAATTTCAATGTCATACTCCAATATTTTGGTGATCCAATTGGCACTTTTTTCATTGATCTCTCTTTCCATTATATATTCCCTAACACTAGAATGAACCACATAAACCATTATCTTGTCTAAATTTTTTGAGGACTTTAACAATGGTGAAAGCCTATTTTTTAATAAAATTGTACTTAAACTCATACCCATGCAAGGTTATTGAATAGAAATAAATGGGGTGCTCACTTGTTTTCTCTTCTTCCTTTTGAGTTAGCATAGCCGCTAGGATATGTTCACTCCCATGGACATACATGATGAAATCTTTGGAGAAGTTAGGATTAACCAGCATAGGGGCAGTTGATATTACTTATTTATTTTTTTCAAATGATACTCTTATTTCCTTAGTCCATTTTAAAGTTTGGCCATTATTCAACATTAGTTTGATTGGTCTCACCAGCCTTACAAAGTTAGATATGAATCTATTGATGAAATTAATCTTTCTTAGGAAAGATTGGACCCCCTTCTTGTTGAAGAATAAGGCCAAATCCATAATGGCCTTTACTCTTTATGAATAAATGATGATCCCTTATTTAGATACCATGTATCCAAGAATATTGTCTTTTGGGAATTCAAAAATACATTTATTAGGGTTAAGAGATACCCCAAACTCTTGACACTTATAGAAAACCCTCTCTAGATGATCAAAGTTATCTTTTATCTTCTTGGAGAATATAGTGAGGTCATCTAGATAGATGAGGATGATCTTGTTGATTAGACCTTAAAAATCTACATCCATATCTCATTTAAAATTATCCCCTACATTTGAGAGGATAAAAGGTGTCTTCGCATATATGAAGGTCCCCCACTTTGTGGTGAAACTGATCTTATGTTAGTACTCTTCATTGACCCACACTCAATTGTATCCTGAGAATCCATCTAGTAGAGAGAAAATTTCTATTTCTAATATTATTTATATGATTTTATCCATAGAAGGGAGGGGTTAATGATCCTTTAGGATGCTTTTTTCAAGTCCTAGAAGTCCATGCATAACCTAATCTCTCTATTCTTTTTCCTCTCTAGACCCAAGTTAGAAACCCAAGTTGAATGCTTGATTGGGTATATTATTCATGATTTGATCAATTTACTTAGCTCTTGAGCCATGAAAGACTTAATCTTTGGATTTACCAGCCTTTTCTTTCTACTAGGTCTATGGTTTATTGGATGACCTCAATCTCATTCCCTTTCAAATCATCATAGGTCTATGCCATGAGCCCTTTATACTTGTTGCAAAAGGAAATAAATCGCTCTTTATCTTCTTGGGTAACTTCCTTCCCAACCTTTAATTTTATTCCATCTTCAATATTGAGCTCACAATAGTCACTTTTATCTGCAATAAAATTTTGTTTGTCATTCCTTGCATCATTAGAATTGAATATATTCTCTAGGGTGATCAGCCCTTTTGGAAGTTTGTTGGATTTTATTTTCATTATCTAGTCCCCATAGGCTTATTGATCTTTGGTTATAACTACTCTATAAATTTTCATGATTGTTAAAGGAACATGGAAATTTGGGCATCATTTTCAAACACTTGCCAAGTTTGATCATTATCAAAGATGGTGAGTATGATAATCACCCATACTACTTGCTCATTAGTGAACAAATATGTCATCAGATCAAATTGGGAGTTGATCACTACCATCCTATCAACTTCCACATTCATAGATCTAAGAATGATCTAGATAGTGAAAACTTCAAATTCTTTAATCAAATCCCATATCCAATGTCAGTAGGATATCATGCAAACATTTTTTGTGTTTATGATTCCTCTTACCTACTTTATAACTAGCTCAAAATCATCGAACACTTTTAGCCTTTTTACACCCATACACTCAGCAAGACTAAGGCCATAGACCAGGGCTTCATATTTGGCTTCATTATTTATACAAGTAAATTAGAATAGAAAGGCTTAGAGTATCTCTTTCCCATATGGGGACATCAATCAGGTACTAGCCTCAATGCCAGTCTTATATTTCACACTCAAAATGTAGAGTCCAAAATTGGACTCACTTTTAGGCTCTTCACTCTCATCCTCTTTCTTTTTTATGACCTCAAGAATGTCTTGTTATTCATCATAAATCATGTGGGTCCCTATATTGGTGACATAAAAATTCATGAATGGATCACTCTAGATGAATTCATTGATAAGGACCTCTTCCTTCAGGTTTTGATTGCATGTTACCCTTTCTTATTTGAGCATTTCTATGTGGTAAATATCTTTCATGGAGAAATATGTGTGTGTTGTTTCAAAGGTTATCATAGCATCTTTTGATATGTGTTCTAGGTGTATTGGTTTAGATAATACCTTCAACTTCAAACTGTATTCAATCCTTAGGATCAATTGGGACCAATCCAATGATAGGTAACTGCCTATCTTGGCAGTGAAATCTCTTGATAGACATTACCAGAAGACTAGCGAGATGTCTATTATTATAACTTCATATGATACATTGATGTTGGGATAAGAATATAAGGTGAGGGGAAGATATTTTATGATACCTATGATTTTAAATTTCTTCTCATCCAACTGCATTACTCTTTTATTCAAAGGTTCATAGTGAAGTTGTAGTTCATCCATGATCTGCTTAGGCATCACCATGGTGCTAGCATCAGAATTGATCATGGAATTGTACAAAAAATTATTCCCCATGATAAGTGTCAAATATAATGGGGTAGTTTTTGTCTTACTTACCCCTTATTTGGATTTGATGAATGCATATGGTTCTTGGGGTTGTGCACTCATGCTAGTTTCCTTTCCATTTATCTATATGGGCTCTGTAGCCAGTTCTCCACACACAAACTTATTTTGATCATCCAAGGATTTTTTTCAATAGAGAATTCTACTTGGGGATAAATATAACATGTTAGAGAGAAATATTAGCTAGAAATTTCTTTAGTTATTCCACCATATTATATGACCCTGAAGGCAAGACCTTGGGGTATTTTACCTTGTTTTTCACTACATTAACACACCTTGATATGTCGAGGGTGATTTTTGGGGTGTTAAACTCTTCTCAAAAGTCACTTTAGGCCTTATGAAATATTCTTGGCTTTTGACCAGTCTCTTCTTAGAGTGAGATTAATATTTTGATTAGACTTGTAGAGATCTATAAATGGGGACCTCAATCGTATAGACTACATCATCACTTTTTACCTAAGAGAAAAGCTCATGATCTAAAGCTATCTCTTCTTCTTGTTCCAAGGACATTCCTTTCATTTGTGCTATCAGGACAACATTTTCAATTCCCAAAGACTGGAACTCATAAGAGGATGAATTGAATATGTTTCTTTGTCTCTAATTCTTAGCAACCTTTTACTATAGATTGAATCTTGGGAAATTTTGAGGTGCATGTGCATCATTACATGGAAAGCACCTTGAGTTTGAGTCATCCACCAAGTTGTTTTGGCCTATGACTAGTTCTCTATTTTTATTTGGTGAGATCATTTGCAAAGGATCGAGCACCAAAATAATTTGATTCCTAGGTCATATCTGATGGTTCATCACTTGATGATTTGGTGCCTCATGATTTAGCCTTGCCTCTCCTGGTACTTATTGTTCTGATAGGGCTTTCTCCTTTCTTGGTAGTTTTATAAAGGGGAATTTGGAGGCATATCCTACTACATTTTGATAGTTATGATCTCACTGGAAAACTTTCACAAGATACTCTTCATGCCATTCATCTCCATAACCATCAAGGATGAGGAAGATGTTCTAGGTGGATATAAATACATGGAAGATGATGCCTGTGAAGTGATTTTGATTTCTTCTTATGGTGATATTAATATCTCTAGGAACATCAACATGGGTATCTAAGGAGGAATATTTCTATCATCTATCAAGTTATTCTTATCTCTGACTGCTAGCTCATATGCATTTAGTAGCATCTGGCCTCTAAAAGAATGGATCATGATGGAAATGTCTAAATTAAGAGCCTTTAGGTAGAAGATAATATCCATGCCTATTGGTGGTCAATTTGCTATTAGGATTCTCTACTAGGTCTTATAAAACTTGGTATTAAAATCAATAATAGCCTCTTATAAGGCTCTCTTAATAGTTATTAATTGTTGTAAGAGAGATGACTGGTTTGCCTTCTCATTGAAATGCTCAAAGAATCAATTACCCAAGTCATCCTAGGTGGTGATGGATTTGGCTAAAAAAGACTAATACCAATCAATATCTCACCCTTTGAAACAATCAGCTAGTATCTTTAAGGCCACGTTATACTATGTAACATAGTGTATAGTGCATACATGCACAAAATCTTGAAGATGTTTCACTACACTTTTAAAGTCTTTCATCAAGAATTTGAGTGATTTTAAGGTGTTAGTAGGATTAGGGTCCCATATAGCTAGCACTACTGGAGGGATGAGTGAGATATTGATGTTCCATTATACAAATTTTCTTGGTGGCCCTAGGATTACCATTTATTATGGTTGTTGTGTTGCACTATATCATATGGTCTTTTGATAAGTTAGGGATACCAAAGGTGGTGTTAACAAGCTTGGTTTTTTTATTGTTTGTGACATCATAATGAGCCTATGGATCATGAACTATGAATTATAATCAATTAGACTAATAGTTTCATCCCATCAAGTGTGCCATAAAAGAAAATTTTTTGATGCCTAAAAATCTCACTTTAGGAAAACAACCTTCTATGGGAAGCTTTATAGGTGTGGGACTCAAATGCAGTCTATAAAGCAACCTTTGAGGTTTTAGAAGCTAGCTCTTCAAATTGGTTTTGGGGAAAATGGTTAGGAAGAAAAGTAAGTAAAACTTAAAATAAGGACTAACTAAGGTGATGCCTTGAGATCTTTAAAAATTTTAACCTATAATTGCATAAAGTAGGTAGAATTATTGATCATTACAGACTAATAAAGGAGCATATGCATGAATTAAAGTCCATAACATAGACAATAATTAATACTATGAAAGCAAAGAAATGGAGACAACAAATAAAAATAACTTTCTACTCAGTATGACATAGTACACCACATCCTCTTCATTTTTAGGTGGAGAACAAAATATAAAAGGCCTCTATAGGCATAATTACAATATTTAATCCAAACCATAAGGGGCATTGGCTAAGGTCAAAGAATGAAAATGCTAACTATTGCTACTTTTATTCTAGAACTAAAACTTATTAAAATGGTTGATCTAGTACTAATAATTCTCTACAATCCCCTTTACAAAATAAAAGAGTCCTTCTTATATAGTTATGATGACCTCTTGAGGAAATAACACCTAGAACTAGGCACTCATGTTCATGATGAGGACATTACAGTTGACAGGGGAGCTCTAACTCATGAGTGTATTCAATATTTAGATATCCCAAATAAGTTCAGTGGTGACACGTGGTTTCTTTCCAAACTACACTTGGAATATTGTTAGGAAGGGGGGACCCACTACTTTCATCTAATGGTAATTTTTGAAGTTCTAAAAGGAAAATTTTGCTTAAGCAACGTATTGGGATGACATGTGGTGGGTCTACTTCCTTTATTTTAACTTCTTGATGGTTCCCCTTCCTAATTATATCAACCAATTTTGCAATCTTGAGTCTTGACAAAAGAACCTTTACTCCCAAGAGTCATCATGACACCACATGGCAAACTAGCACTTTTCCTAGAGAAACTAATTGTTCTTTTTCCAAAATGAGTATGGGGGTTCCATGTAGAAAATCCATGTCCCTCCTTATAGCTAAATAATGGGCCATTTCTATTATCCCATCAGCCAATGGCACTACTTTAATCTCTAACAAAATAAAACCAGCCTTGAATGAGCACTGGGTCTCCACGTGGAATGTTAGCACTTCTCCTAGGCAAGCCAAGAACCTTTAGTGATAAACAAGCATTGGGATGCCACATGAAGAGCTTGGAAGGAAGATAGGATTTATCCAAAAAAATAATGAGAACATGAGGGATAAGAGGAGGTAAAAACAAATGTTAAACCTTATCGAACACATCTAAGATTAAAAGTTGATGGCTCTAAAACTCAAAAATGTGGATAATGATCCACAGTCATCTTCTTAAAAATTTATCTTATTTGTACATGCGAGTGAAAAATGGGATTTTTCATCATTAATTTACCATTAACTGACTTTATAAATCTCATTTGACACCTTTATTTTATTTTTAAACTCCCTTGACTAACATTTCAATGGCAATTATCATCTATATGCTTAGGTGTCTTTAAACCCCTTTATCTCCCATGCCTAACCTTGTCCAAGTGGGTAAAAACTTGAGTTAATCTTATTCAAGGAATTATCTCTCCATTAAAGGCATTAAAATACCATATTATCCCTAAATCAATCCATTTTGGTTCCTATAACAACTCCTAAGACTCTATTTTGCTCCTCAATCTCTCATTAGGCCTCTTTTCCTTGTAGCCCTAAAATCATGTAAACATCCATGTGTAGGGAATTTTATAGATGGTAATGAAAAAATAAGGACATATTTAATGACTTAGTATGGAATTCCAATTCCATGCCAAGTTTTAGGTGCTAAGAGTGAGTGGAAGTGCCTTTTTCTATAGTTTTCTTCTCCCAATCAGGCTTCAATTAGTCCTCCTTGCCTAGAAGACTGATTTTTTAATCCATATTTCTCACACACATGTGAAACAACAAAAAAGAATTTGATTCACTTTCCCAATATTATCACCAACATCCATGCCAAATTTTAGGCCCAAATAACCTATGGAAGTGTGAGAACTTAAAATAGTCTTAAAACCTAATCTCTTTTTGAATACGTTAAAGACTACCTTGAAAAATGAGGTTTGTTTGATCATTTATAAGATATCATATATGTATTTTTAGGTGTGAATAGATGTAATACATTTCAAAACACCTCTCCCAATAGTTTTCAAGTTTTCAACTTTCTAAAACCCTATAAAACACCAAAAAACCTTTTAAAATAGTGTATTAAATGTAGTCTATACAATTGCAGCTACAAATAAAGTACATGGTTGGAACCTAATTGGAGTCTAAAATAATTTTTAGGAGGTTAGAAGATAAAAATAGGTCATCTCATGTGATTTGTAACCCAATATTAAACATTAAGTTCTTACTAGGGTTTTAGAAGGGTTTAGAGTGACTTTGGTTTTTAACGATTGTTCATAAACCCTAGGCACTCAAAACCTAAACTAATGCCTCAAATATAAAGTGCATAACCCTCCTTAACCTTCCCTAGGTGATCAATTTCCCATGAATATTTCTCATATAGTTGTGAGTGCAAGAAGTTAACTATTAGGTTACAAATAGGCCATTGGAGATGGGTTGATAGTCTTAGGAACATTCATGCATGTGATGAATCTAATCCAGTAAAAAAAATACAAAATATTGAAGTGTGAGCACCTAGGTACCATATCTAAAATTCAATTTATTCCATTCACATGTTCATGGCCTCACCAAATAATATAATACTAGTCTTTGATAATAATCAAGCATAAAAGGAGATTGAAGAGGTCTTAAGGCTAAATAGGCAATTTTCTTTCCTTCCCCTACCTTTGGATGGTCTCTTAGGGTATGTGATAGCATTATAAACTTTAAAACTCCCTCAAATCCTAATTTCACTCTCATTATACCATTTTCTTCATGATTTTTATTATAGGTATTCTTATGTGTGAGTTAGGCTATATACGCCTAGATAGGGTCTTCAAATTTTATTTCACTTTAGATGAGTTTGAAAGTTATATGGAGTTATATCATCACTTAAAAACCATTCTCAAATTATTTAACTTCCTTCATGTTTCTCAGATGCCTCTAACTCTCTCAAATAAACAAATGTCTCTCATAAAAGTGGACTATAGATGGTCCTCAAGGTTCTATATTTGCAAGGTTTAAAGATCTTTGTTTAGTCATCTGGTTGAACTTCCTTTAGGTATATTGAATTATTTGACCTCAGATGGTCTCATTACCTATTCATGATCTCAACCAACTCCTTTGTCCCTAACTGTGTATAACATTCTCTTCTCAAGCTTTAAACATAGCCTATCTTGTTTAGGATAGCCTGTAGGTGATCATGAAGGTTAACTATGTTCTTGGGTTTTTAATGAAAATCATGGAATTTAAGAACCTTTTTCCACTATAATAAGAATTAGCTACCTTATTTTAAAAAATTTCACCTTTTCAATGACATTGTATCTTTAAAATACCATTGTTGTGTTTCATGCTTATCCAAGAGATGGTTGTAGGTGACTATTTGAGAATATTTTAAACATGAGCTTTGAAATTGGTCTTATCCATTAGAAATATAAATTTTTAGATTGAATAACCTAATGGGAGCTTATTTCTTACTATCTCACAAATTTCATTAGCCTTTTATGATGTTCTAGACCTTGCCTTCTTACTTCCATACATAGACTTGTGTATGAATATTAGGCTTGTAAACCAAATCATCTCAACTCTTTTTGGATTTTAAATCAGTTATGTGTATGTTTATCCATGATTTGTCTCATTAATATCTGTAATGATTCATGTTTCCACATCTACCTTCCTCTCAAGACAATTATCCTTTATCCAAAAAGAGGAGCTACAGGCCCATAACATGTAGGTCTTTTTTCCTGCTTGTATAGACTATTGGGAAGGAACATCTTGTGTGTTTTGACACCCTAAGACTATAAAATCTTTTCCCATTTCTTATCACCCTATCCATAAGCTTATATACCTCTAACCAAACATTGTATCATCTCAAAATTTGTTCCTTTGTACATTCAAGCTTATGCATGCATTCAGTTCCTAGCTAAGGTTATACATGTAAGTTAAAGTTTCTTTACTCATTCATGTTTATTGAAGATATTAAACGGATTCAATAATTTTCCAATGAGTATTTATGAGTTTATTATCATCTCTCAATTTCCAAAATATTATCAAAATCAAACCTAGGTCTATGGATATTCACCTATAAGTCTGCAAACTTATGGATGGATGAAATTTGTCTAAGTCCTTATTATAGAGTGTATTGAGATTAATGATCTTTCCTTGAGCTTATAATCATGTTAAATAATTCTTTCTCATTTATAAATTTTATTTCTCATTTCCATTTTGGATGACCATATCATTTAGACCTGTAGTAAACCATTTATGATAGATCATGCTTCCAAAGAGTATAAAACATGATGTCTTTTGAAAATATATTTAAAAAGAGATAATATTAAAGATATAACACATGAATCATGGGATAGTGAAGATATTTTACATGAATTTTTAATCACCTTAAAAAACACTGAATGTAACAACACTTAAAACTAACTAAAAACACCTACAAATGGGGTGATATGTTTCACATGTTTGAGGCACTTATTCCTTTGATGAAGACACATCATGAGATTGAATTGGTTAATTAAAATATAATTTAAATTATTAATTTATCTCATGAAAACATCCAAAAAAATCATTCTCCTCCATCAAATTCTAGCATGAAAAAACATGAGCAAAATCAGACACTGCTTGAATGGACAAGGCATAATGACCTACTATCACTCTTAATGATTGTTCATAAAGGAGGGGCCATTAATATTAAAACCAATTCCAATAAATATAATCTCATTATAAACCCTAATATTTTCCAAATTTTTAACCTCTAACTTTTTCTCTCTTGGTCATACCATGCATTTGAATTTTGCCTTTTTGAGTTTGTAAAGGCAATATTGGAGGAGAGAGTGATTTATTTGCAATTTTTGGACCTAAAACTCGATTCAAATATTGAAACTAAATTTTGGAATCCTAATAAACTATATTAAACCATTTTCACCTACAAGTTGATTTTTCAAGGTTGTACAAGTGCCCAAAAGTGCTTATAAAGGATTAGTTTCCTCAATTTGGGCATTAAACTACAAGTTTTCTAGTATAGGACCATATGTGACCCATCATTGACATAATTTATTCTATGAGAATTATTTATACTATTCCATGTATATTTATATGTATAAGGCCTCCAAATTAGCTCAAAAGGTGACCAAAATGACTTTGCGGTGCATAGGAACATAATAAAAGATTAATACATGATAATAATACTTTAAATACATAAGGAAAACCTCATATAATTACTCATCACAATGATAATCCTTTACCACCATGATAAGCACATTGACTCACAAAAGACCCTTAGGACAATATAAGCACATATGAAACCAAACCTCAAACAAAGCTAGTTAAGGACAAATATGATCACATGGAGACCATTTTGAAGACATTACATGAGATTGAAAGACCATATATAATCTTTAATAACCTTATGAAAAGTTTCAACCTATATGGGTTGACCATTTTTGACTTGGGGTCAAAAATTGATCAAAAGGATTGATTGGGGGTGATGAGGGATGACGAGGGCCATTGAGGGAGTGATAAGGAATGATAAAAAATAATGAGGGATGATGGAGTGACTAGGGATGATGATAAATGATTGAGTGATTAGGTATGATTATGGCCAATGAGTGAGTGATTATGGATAATGAAGATGAAGAGGGATTGATTAGGGATGATGAGGGATAATTACAGATGATGGTAGAGTAGCTAGGGATGATGACAGATGATGAAAGATTAGAGGAATTTAGAAATAAGAAGATTGGAGGTAGGATTATTTCCCATTTCTTGTTTATTTTTCGATTGAAAAGTATATCTATATTAATATAAAAAATTAAAAGTAAAATTATACTCATACAAAAATAATGGGTGTCCACACCTTATAAGCACAATCAAACCAAGGTGAAAAACCCATGGGAGAGATCATGTACAGAAGATTGGAGGTAGGAGTCTTTCCCATTTTCTTGTTGATTTTGATAAATGCTTGACAATTTAATAAAATTTATCTCTCTCCACTTTAATCTTAGAGAAAATAAATGTGCAAGTATAAATTGTTCATGTAGAATGGTGTGTTGGTTGTTGAAGACAATTAATCTCTCTCTCTCAAGTTAGGATAAGTAGTTGTCTGCATGTTGAGTGTGTTGTAAATAATACTCTTCCTTTCACTCTCTCTTTTTAGTCAATAAATTAATACTGGGGAATTAAAATAGTAATATTAAAGATGTATTTGTTGTAAAATAAATGTGAGCATTGTCTACACACACACACACACACACACACACACATAGAGTCTATGGGTAAGTGAAAAAAGTTTGGAGACAAAAATGGGCCTATCCATGGACATGTTTTTTTATAAAAATTGAAAAATCTCAACTTTTATAGATTATTTGAGATGGATACACTCAAAATTTGAAGATGGTATAAAAACATGAATTGTAGCATTTTGAGTCTAGTTTCTATTTTTTTTAAATTGTTAAGTATAAATAGGTTAAACATGTAAAACTTAAAGAGGAACTCATTTTCAAGTAAAATAGAGTAGACAATCATCCATACAATGCAACCTTTTTATAGAAAAGTGTAGTATTTTTTGAAACCATTTTGTGGAAATTTAGATAAGATCATATAGTTTGTGACCTATATTTTATTATTTTTTTAATAAATATATTTTTTATTAATTTTTAAAATAAATAAACCCTAAAAATTGACAAAAAAATAGATGGATGATATAAATGATTATTTGGGAATTAATTATGAAAGGATTTTTTATCATAAATAATATAAATGATTGTTTGGGAATTAATTATGTAATAATTATGGATAAGTCTTTTTGATGCATTAATAGGCTATGTAGCCTAGATATAATTTATCCTTGTCATCCTTACATACCACAACAACTCTTGTAAATCACCTTGGCCAAGGGAGAGATTGAGGCTTGGTGGGTTCATATTCAAAGGTAAGTATTCCTAACTTTGATCCTCCTTTGTAAGAGTAGATAGATATGCATTTTTACTTCTCTTCTATGCATTAGGATTTTATATATGTATGTTATTTACTTATTATTATTTTAGTGAATATGAAAACATAGGACCTAGTTAGGGTTACTGCATCGTTTTGCTTGACTGGATGCTTTGAAACCCTCCCTAGTGAATTTATTATAGTAAGAGATCCCTTGGATAGGTCTATCAGATCCATCTTGGTCATGACCCTGATTATCTAATATATCCCCAATGAAAATTTTAAGTAGGATTTATCTTCTCCAATCTATGATTGATTTGTAGATCTATTGCATTTCACATTATATACATTATAGTGAACTCGATATGAATCTTGTTAGAGGTATAATCATTGAGAGGGGGTTAAATAAGTGAGCCCAAATAATCAAAATTCAATTCTAATCTTTAAAAACACTTAACCAGTTACCACAAGTATTCATGAAGTATAGACATCATTCATATAAATAAGCAAGAGAGACAATACAAGATCAATCACATAACACATGACATACATGGGCAAACCTCTTAAGGAATAAAACCCACTGGAACCTATAATTGGACTACTATCCTATAATAAAAATATCCAATTTAGACCATATATAAATGATCAAGGAACTACAATCCCTATTTAATGAGACTCCAATCCCACAAGGTGTTGCCACCCCTGTCTAGCTCAGCTACAATAATAACTAGAACTTTTAGCAAGTTTCACCTTACAAGGAGGTTGTAACCATATTAAATGTTTATCTACCATAATAACACCTATAAACACATCCACCTTTGCACTAATGTCTTTAACACCTAATTATGGACCTCTGATTATCACTTTTTACCTTCACTCACACTCAATCTACAAGAGCACTATTTTGCTAACAGAATTATGACCAACAAGTCATACAAATAGTCCTCAAACTGATCTAATCATCAACTCATTCATAGGGTACTCTACCCTTCCTTCACTCCCCAATTCACACACACACAATCCTCTCTCAAATCTCTACCAAGTCTCTTACTCACAAGTCTATATATCACCATCTTTGATTTTACTATTTATAGAGAAATCTTGATAATCAACACCTTGGATAGCCATTATGCATGTCTTAACAATTAATACATCTATCATACAAAGATATATCTCAAAATAAAATTCATAGGTAAGCCATAGCATCTATGGGTCACCGTTAAGGAACTACACCTTTTAATAAGGCCCTTGTAGCCATTATAGGTCTCATGTGAACGCATCCTCTCCTTTAGCACTTCATTGAACAAAAAAATAACACAATACCACCTTTAAATATATGGGTCCACTCTTTATGTCCCTTTTGACATCCTCAAATGATCACAGTCATCTTTGCTCACCTCTATGTATGCTCAAACAACTCATATAGAGACCTTATACATAGGAACACCATTACCAAACATACAGTCAACTTCTTAAGCATTGTTCATACTCAAGATAGATTGATCACACCTCTAGATTACTCATAGATAATCCTCATAGAGTCTATAACACTCCCCAATAACTATTTCATCAAGAGACATTGAAACAATATCTATATAATCTTAATTACTCTTCTTGGGTCATTTTCAAAACAAGTACAAACACATAATCAACTTTGAACATTAACGTTTTTGACTATACACACTTCTAGATCTTCAAATCAGGTTCATTAGATGTGTCATGGAGTCCTCTTCATATTTGATTTTTATAGCACTAGGAAATTTTAACTTTATCAAAATATATGGACAAAATATAGAGCTTTGGTTTTTCCCTATGTTAAATTCAAATATTTGAATGACAATGGTCAAAGTTATCCTTCAAACATAATGCTTGTATCTCATGTCCTCTCAGCTTTGGATCAATCTCACACCATTGATATTTTCCAAAATTTAATGCATAAGCACTAATGCTCAAATATTAAACCTCTAACATTTGAACGCATTTCATGCAATCTTAAAATGTTGACTCATTGTGCTCTATCAATCTTTATAGATCAATCAATGCTCATCATTTGATCAATTTATACGAACACCCACTCATTATTGGATCTTTATCCTATAACTTTTATTAGTTAATAAACATCATGCATTTTTCCTTATCTCACTACTTCCTAACTTCTTGGAGAAACACACACCGTCAATCTTGCTCGAACTTTAACTTATGCAAAAATGACTACGTATGGGGACCTTTTCAATATGCCTAAGTAGACATTTATGAAACTTAATAACTTCTATGCTTTGATTCATGATTTCAAATTTGGACTAGATGATCACCTTAAATAGGATAATCCAACTATGTGACAGACTTATCTTGAATCCTTCACATGTGTGAGATATATCATCATTAAAATCCCTTCTCATAATCTTCTGTCATAGAGCCAACTATGCTTAGAATTTATTTGGGAGACAAAATTTGCTCCTGCATAAATTTTGTCATGCTTTAGCGCATGATCTCAAATTTATCACAAATCATCTATGCTCAAACTTTAACAAACCCATATGATCATTTTTTCTTGACACCTTCACACGTGTAAGATATAACATCATCAAACTACCTACTCAACTTTTCTTATCACACATAAAATTGACTATGGAAAATTACAGTCAAACTACCTAGGTGCCCAACTTTCCATATGCATATATTTTGATGAAATTCATCACATGATCTAAAATTTATCACAAATAAACTAGGCACAAAGATGAACAAACCCATATGATCATTTTATCCAGACACATCCATGCATGCAAATGTTGACCTTATCAACATACTTACTCAACTCTTTCTGGCCAACTACAAATTTAGTTATGGGAAAATAATGAATTTTGACTGAGAAGCCAACTTTTTACCCTCATATATTTGACCACACTTTGATTCATGACATGAGATCTGGTGCATAACAACTAGGGACTAATGTTATCACACCCATATGACCAACTCCTCTTAACTCATTCCCACATGGCAATGGTGATGTCATCAAACTACCTACTTAGATTTTTTACCACTGGACACAAAGTGTCTAAATGAAAACTATGGATAACCGGATGAATTACACTTATGCACAAAATATCTCAAATATTATAAAACATATTAGGGACCTTTTTCACATGCTCAATACTCCATACTCATATCTAAACATCTCTAACCATTCCAAAACTAAAGATCAACCAATCATACTTCAAACATACAAGAACAAGCACATTGCACACTTTGTCATTATCACATATACTATCAAGGCTTTACATCCACTCACTAGGACACCTCCATGAGATCACCATGACATCATTGACAATACTACAACAAATATAAACCTTTCATGTTTTCTTTCAAACTTTCATTTTTATCATCTTATTATTTTTTTAATATTTATGATACTATATCAAACTAGTTTGTATAATTCTAACTTTATGTTTGAAAGCTTAACACACAGTCACATCAAAATGACTATGTTCTATTTATGTAGGTCTTCATCAAATATAGGTTACTAGATTGAATAGGTCCACATAGTACTCTTCTTTAGTTCCAAATAATCATACAAGGTTGAACAGGTCAACAATATCATCTTATTCTCTCTGTCAGTATTTAGATCAACAAACTTGGTAGAATAGGTTGAATTAGTCATCTTAACCTTCTTCAACACACAAAGTTTTGCAAAAGTGGGTCAAACTAGTCAACTTAGTTTGTAAAATTTTAAAATCAATATTTAAGGAACTTCAGCATAAAATTTGAAATCCTAATCATCTTAAAACCCACCAAGGTTTTTCTCTTTCCATACTTTGTCATTTTAGTACTTCTTTTCAGTTCTATCTTGTGCAAGTTAGCAACCTTTGAAACTACAATCCTAAAACTAACTAATTTGACCTGGTCAACTTAGTTTTGTATCATGTCTTGTATCTAAAATACTTAATCAATCCATTTGACTTTGTTCTTAAATACTTCTACTCTTGTATAATAGTAGCAACCCAGTTAGCTCTATTATATACTATTTTCATATAGGGTCATCTGAACCAACTCTATACTATTATAAATTTTGGGAATTAATAACTATTTGATAGTAATTAATTCACATTTTCATTTTTATTTATTTTCATTCTTAGAGTAACTCACATAGTCTAAACTAGTGGTTTTTCAAATTACCATTTAGTTACACTATTTTCCTCTTTTGTGCACACTACCAAATCACACAATATTCAAAATGCATTTAACTCTTGTCTTCCAAATGCCTACCAACTTGGATTTCATCACCAAGGGGGAAGATAACTTGGTTTTCTATCCAAGTATAAGTATGTGATTGATATTATATATTGTTAAAGCACCTAACATCCTTATCATTACATGATTATGAAGTGAGGGGGTAGGCCCCAATACCAAGAGAATACCATTGACAACACATATCCCTTTTAGCCTAAACATCCTGAAACCATCTATAGATTGTTTTTTAGTTACCTATTTTTATCCAACTTTCCTATCACACTTTAATCAACACTTTATAATAATCTAATAAAACTTAGGATGACTACTTAGTTAGCACTTACTTTTTAGTCGATTGCTTACTATCTGATTATTGTGTGTTGTATCACAAAAACTTGCATTGGCCAGTGTTGGTGTAAGGTTTTATGTTGTGTTCACCAACTAAATCACTCACATTTATCCAATTATTTTTGTGTTTTATTTCACTTATTGCATCAATTATATTACCAAAAAAATCTTATTTTAACAAACTATCATTATGTTCAGTATAGTCTCTTACAAAATGTGTTTTCCCGTATCCAAAATACATAGTCGACCTATCTGAGTGTGTATTATTCTCTTCCTAATTTATTTCCAAGTCTACAATACAAATTCAACCTATATGACTCTTTATCCATTTTTTCCAGTTAAGTTACAAGTATAAGTTGACTGGTTTGACCCTGTATCTTTATCAACTTAGTTTCATACCATATCTACAGTACAAATATGACATGTATGACTCTATACTCTTATCTACCTATTGTATTATAGTACATATTAGACTTTTTTGACTCTATATCCTTTATTCCTCTTTTCCTTTGCATCATCTTAGTCTTACTTAATCTTTCTCTCTCATCATAAACATCTTATTTGAGGACACTATTGAGTTGAACTTAATATATGTGATGATCTTTACCAACCCCAATAATATCTCCCATATGCATACTTTGGATATTACCCTATATGAAAGTAATGGGAATGTAGCCACTCACACTACAAACTATAGGAACCCTCCCCATTCATCTTCAGTCTGCAACCCTCTTTTCTCCTTAAATGATTAACTAGAATTACAATATGCTCTGAAAATACACTTATTCATCAATGAATTTCCTCAAAATTGAGGAAATGATCTTTCTACAATCTACTATCTTATGATAAGTGGTCAAACCGAGGAACCCAATTCACCTTCCCCCACATTCTCACATGGATTTGGAGACACTAGCTTCTTTTCCTCTTAACCTATTCCTTCTCTTTTGACCCCTTCTCATATTCTGACATCTTCCTCTTTGATTTTATCTACCTCCATGTAAATTATCTCTACTAATATGGTAATTTATACATCTATTTGGCCTCTTCTAAGACTCATTCTTCTCAATTCTTCAACTAGTGCATCATTTTATACCCATGGTAATCATGCCTCTAGTGTTGATTCTTCTCATCCTTCTACTAGTGCATCCTTTGCCACACATGAAAATCATGCCACTAGTGCCTCACATACTAAAAATTATTCTCAAGTAACTAATAACACTTATAGTGGTACCCAAGCCACTAATACCAATACCAGTGCTTTACATAATGCAAATAACACCACTCAAACCCATCAATTTCTATTACAAACTCTTAATCAAATGAATGCTTTTCAACCAAATGATGCAAATTCAAAATCATCATATCCATATCCAAAATCACCCTCAATAGGTTCTATTGGGAATTCTTAACTTAAATTATCCCCCTCCCAACCTCCTTTTGAGATTCCCATGGTAATCTTATCCCTCAACATCATCTTGTTAATAAAAAATCAAGCACCTTCAAAACAAACCTCTTACGCCTCAAGTTTTAGAACCAATATAAGAGGTATCAACCCTACCATTAGTTACAATGGTCAACTAATCCTAACCTATGCTTAAAAAAATTTGGAAATCTATACAAAGATTGGGTCAAGTTAAATACTTTTGCTGCTACCAAGTTATTAGTAAAATGTTTCTCTAGAGATGTTTTAGATTGGTATAACCAACTCAAATCTCATTCCATAACTTTTTTGTAATATTTATTCAATGCTCTAGTCCAAGAGTTTCAAAATAGTGACCTTCCTAAAAATACCTTGGCCCATTTTATTAATTATAAGAAACTTGAAACAAAAACCGCACAAGATTTCATCAAATGATGGAAGACCTTGTCTAGCATGTGTCAATACAATATGGAAGATGATAATCCCTTTCATCTATTTACTAATACTCTTTATCTTAAGTTGTAATATCAGGTATATAATCTCTCTCCACATACTTTAGAAGAGGCCATTGACCAAGCCAAGTGCTAATATTTATTCATGCATCAATTTGATCCATCCCAACCTTCTATAGGTAATCACATGTTAATCATAAATAAAAATCATCATGCTACTGATGATGGTGTCACTAATTATTATTATACCATTCATACCATTCAAGTTACTATTCCTAAATAGGTTTTTTAACAAGCTTCCCCTTCCAAACACATTTCTAATCCTCATTTATCTTCAAAAAATAACATTAATTTTCATAAACCTTTATCCTTAGCAGAGTTACAAAAGCATCTACTAAGACCTCTTCCATGAGATCTTGATCCCACTCATCCCATGAAATCTTGTTATGATCCCAATAAATTATGTTGTTTTCATTTTAGTTGGGGTCATTCTCATGACACTTGTAGATAATTGCATAATTTGGCTATATATTTTCTCCTTGGTCCCAATTTTGACCATGATTCTATCATTTGTAAACATCAACAATCCTATGACATTACCTTCAAAGCCTATGAAATACAAATTAAATATCAATATTTAAACAAAGATCATTCTTATTTGGATATCTATAAAGACCCTCTTCCAAATCACTAAGACAATAATGATAAGCCTACTCCTTCTACAAAAACATTAATAGTCTTATCGACCCAACTCCTGAATAAAATGTGGTTAATATGACTAATATGTTAAGGGTAGTTTCCTTCATTGATTCTCATCCCATCCACACTCCTCAATCATCTTACACTTTCCATGTTATCTAAGACTCTTCCCCAACTCACTTAACAAAGTTGGGGCAAGAAGACCTTATACTTTTGATGAACCAATTCTAACACCTCCCCTAGATAACATTATCATACCATTTATACCACTCCTCCAACTTATTTACCCATCACCAATGATACTCAAACTTATATTAACACTTGTTCCAATTTATCTCAAACCATACCTGCATCCACTACCCCATCCTCTCAAGACAATAGACAAAATTGTCCTCCAATTAAACCTCTTACATCCTATAAACAAAAATTCACTTACACTTTTGCTCCTCCTTCAGTGGACCTCCTTTAACACTATGCACCTCTTTCCAGAAATCCCCTTATAGGATATGATTAATGGGATCCTATCATAAAAATTACTAACCTCCCATCTCAAATACCATTTCTATAACTTATGAAGATTTATATGCATCATTGTAATTACCTTATGTAGCTCCTATTCAAAATGAACATCCCTCATCCTCTCCTAGTAGGACGTAAATACACCTTATCTAGATTAGAAGATAAAATTTTACAATAATGCAAAAATATGTCCATATAAATTAATGAAATAATGGACACTTCTCTCTCCCTCAAAATCCCCATGACTTCTATGATCCCTGATGAGATTTTGCTTCATGTGGATGATCCTCCCCTTTTTATTAGTGTCTAAATTAGTGATATCCAATTCAAGTGTGCCTTGATTGATGAGGGTTTAATTACTTCTATTTCCTCTCTCAATTTTACAAAAACCCTTGGATATTCTAAATGTAATCTTAAGTTCACATGTAGCACATGTCAAGGCTATGACCAAAGGTAAATGCCTCCCTTAGGCTGTGTGTGGCTCCCTATTAGTGTTCCACCTATCATTGTTAGAGTAAAGGATATAATATTCAATTTTCCTATATCTTATAACATTTTTATTGGTAGACCATAGACTCATTGCATGAGAGTAGTTACCTCTTTATCCTACCAATGTGTTAAATTTCCTCACAATGTAGTATTCTATAAGATTTAAAGTGACACTAACCCTTATAATTTAGAATAATTTCAAGACCATGGCATATTCAATATTCCAACCCTTGAACCCTTTTTGAGCATTTCATTTCATGAATCTTAATGGTTTAACTTTCCTATCAACTCTATATGTGGTTATAATGGTCACCCTAAACTCATCCAGAATATACCACCTAACCTCCTATATTTAGATGATAATGAGCTAGACAAGATCAAAACCTCGAATCTTATGCCTTATCTCATTTTGTTGTCTTTCTCCTTCTCTAAATCCACATTCTTGTCAACCACATAGTGATGATATACCCATTTTTTTAACTAAGACTTGACACTCCATTCATCACACCACATTCGATGATAAGGTCATCCCTACCTATGCCATTGATCTTTATACACTGAACTTTGATGATGGATATACTATAGACAATCCATTATTATGAGGTCTTTTTTAGGCCTAAGATGTTAAAATTATCCATTATCATTCCTCTTTTCTTTATCCTTTCTATATATCTTATCACATTTCATCCTATATAATTCCTAATTTTAGCATTTTCCCTCTTATTCTTAGGGTAGAGATGGTTCACACATCTCTAGTTTTTTAAGAACCTCATAGGAGTATGCTTATGGATCATGTTATGACTAGTCCCTATCACTTTGCTATATACCAAGATCCCTCTAGTCAACTTGTCTCTGAGATGTTTATGACCTTTATTTAGCCTTCTCTGCATCTTAATCCTCTCTCAATTAAGCATATTTTGAATACTAATCCCACGTACTCTTTAGCTAAGTCTATTCTTGTTTTCAATCCTATTTTTCGTTAAATCAAGCCTTGCCTAGTCTCTCTACCAGTCCCACCTTCCCTTGGGGATGGTTTATTCCCTTTATTTCAATTTTATCCTTTGCTCACCAAATGGGTTGATTAACCATATTGTGATATTCATAAAATTATCAATCACTTGACTAGAAACTATTCTTTCAGCCAACCCACTTCAGATTCCATCTCCACTCCCTCTATTAGTATACCCACAAAGTGTACTAATAGGTGTATTTGTTGATTTCATGGCACTTCTAATCACTCCTCTATACATTGTTGTAAGTTGTGACAATATATAGACACTTTGTATCCTACTAATCTGTAGCCCATAGACAAGGCTATACCTCCCCTAAAAGTATTACCTAAATATCTTCCCAAATATGGAGAGGTATATTGCCTCTAGAACTAATGTGGTACTCATCACATTGAGCATTACCACATCCTTTAGTATCATATCAAATATCATCTCATGACCATTCCTACACTTACCACTCTTCCTAACATAGATCACCCTCATAATAAGGATTCCACTTTTCCCATGTGGCCCTTTATCCACCTAAAGTTTCTCCACCTATGATTCCCTCACCTGTGGCCCCTTATCCATTGGTGATTCCCTCACTCATGGATCCTTATCCACTAGTGACCCCTTCATCTCCTATAGAGTCCATTCCCATTATTTCTCTTGAGCTTCCCCTACATGATAACCCTCATCAGCACAATCCTTTAGGAATTCCTCCATTTTCCATCAAGGATATTTGACACAAATTATTTTCTCAAATTTCCCTAAAGATCAATGAGACTTTGGCTACAGTCCAATTTCAAATCCATATAGACTTATTAGATGTGATGGATAATGTGTGTGTATAAATCTACCAGTATTTATGAACACAACCATGGTGTTATTTCATTTATTTATTTATTCTTTATTGGATCTGTGCTCTAAATTTATATTTATCTATCTTATATATCATTTGACATTGTGTCAAATTCTTATTTATCTTACATGATGAATTTTGTTTTGCACAATAGGTTTCTTATGATATCCTCTTCAAAATCACCAAGATAAAAATTATAAACCTACTCCTAACAACAATTTAGATAGTCTTACAAACATAACTCCAGAATAAAATGTGGTCAATATGACTAATATGAAAAGGGTAGTTGCCTTCATTGATTCTCATCCCATCCACACTCCTCAATCATCTCACACTTTTCATGTTATCTAAGACTCTTCCCCAGCTCACTTAACAAATTTGGGGTAATAAGACCTTATACTTTTGATGAACTAATTCCAACACCTCCCCCAGATAACACTTATCATACCATTTATACCACTCCTCCAACTTCTTTACCCATCACCAATGATACTCAAACTTCTATTAACACTTATTCTAATTTATATTAAACCATACCTGCATCCACTACCCCATCCTCTCAAGACAATCAAAAAAAATATCCTCCAATTAAACCTCCTACATCCTATAAACAAAAATTCACATACACTTTTATTCCTCCTTCAATGGACCTCCTTCAACACTATGCACCTCTTTCTAGAAATCCCCTTATGGGTTATGATGAATGGGATCCTATCATAAAAATTACTAATATCCCATCTCAAATACCATTTCTAGAACTTATGTAGACTTTTATGCATCATTGTAATTTCCTTAAGAAACTCCTATTCAAAAATGAACATCCTTCATCCTCTCCTAGTAGGACGCAAATCCACCTTATCTAGATTAGAAGATATCATTTTAAAATTATGAAAAAATATTTCCATACACATTAATGAAATAATGGACACTTCTCTCTCCCTCAAATTCCCCATGACTTCTATGATCCATGATGAGATTCTACTTCATGTGGATGATCCTCCCCTTTTTATTACTATCAAAATTGGTGATATCCAATTCAATTGTGCCTTGATTAATGAGGGTTTAAGTACTTGTGTTTCCTCTCTCAATTTTATTAAAACCCTTCGATATTTTGAATGTAATATTAATTACACACGTAGAAAATTTCAAGGCTATGATCGAAGGTAAATGCCTCCCTTAGACTATGTGTGGCTCCCTATTAGTATTCCACCTATCACTATTATAGTGAAATAAATAATATTCAACTTTCCTCTATCCTATAAGAATTTTCTTGGTAAACCATAGACTCATTACATGAGAGAAGTTGCCTCTTTCACCTACCAGTGTGTTAAATTTCCTCATAATGGAGTAATCTATAGGATTTAAGGTGAAATTGGCCCTTAGAATTTAGAATAATTTCAAGACCATGGCATATTAAATATTCTAACTCTTAAACCGTTGTCAAGCATTTCATTTTGTGAATCTCAAAGGTTTAACTTTCCTATCAACTCCACATGTGGTTACAATGGTTAACTTGAACTCATCAGGAATATACTACCAAACCTCCTATATTTAGATGATAATGAGCCAGATGAGATCAACCTTAAGATCAAATCCTAAAATCTCATGCCTTATCTCATTTATTATCTTTCACCTTCTCTGAATCCATATTCTTGTCAACCACCTAGTGATGATATACCCATTATTTTAACTAAGACTTGAAACTCCATTCATCACACCACAATCGATGACAAGATCATCCTTAACTATGCCATATATCTTTATACAACCAACTTTGATGATGGCTATACTATAGATGATCCATTATTAGGAGGTCTTGTTTAGGCCTGAGATGTTAAAATTATCCATTATCATTCCTTTTTTCTTCAGCCTTTCCATATATCTTATTTCATTTCATCCTATATAATTCCTAATTTTAGAATTTTCCCTCTTATTCTTAGGGTAGAAATGGTGCCCACACATCTAGTTTTTGAAGAACCTCATATGAGTATGCTTATGGATCATGATATGATTGGTCCCCATCAATTTGTTAGATACTAGGATCCCTCTAGTTGGCTTGTCTCTAACATGTTTGCGACCATTTTTTAGCCTTTCATGCATCTTACTCCTCCCTCAATTAATCTTATTTTTAATAGTATTCCAACTTAATCTCTAACTAAGTCTCTTCTTATTTCTCATTATATTACTCCTTCAATCAAGCCCTACCTAGTCTCTCTAATAGTCTCACCTTCCCTTGGTGATGTTTTGTTCCCTTTATCATAGTTTGGTCCTTTGCCTACCAAATGTGTTGATCAGCCATATTGCGATATTCATAAAGTTATCAGTCACTGTAATATAAAATCTTCTTTAAATCAGCCTTCTTTAGATTCCATCTCCACTCCCTCTATTAGCATACCTATAAAGTCTACTAACAAGTGTATCTATTGTTTTCATGGCACAACTAATCACTCCTCAATGCATTGTCATAAGTTGTGACAATATATAGTCACTTTTCATCCTACTTCTCCTCAGCCCATAAACAAGATATACCTCCCCTAAAAGTATTACCTAAATATCTTCCCAAATATGGAGAGGTATATTATCTCTAGTACTTATGTGGTACTCGTCACATTGAGCATTATCACATCCTTTATTAGCATATCAAAGATCATCTCATGACCATTTTTGCACTTACCACTCTTCCTACCATAGGTCACCCTCACAATAAGGATCCCACTTTTTCCCCTATGGTCCTTACACCTATGGTCCCTTATACACTTATAGTTTCTCCACCTATGATTCGCTCACCTATATATCCTCCTTCACTTGTGGCCCCTTCTCCACTGGTGATTCCCTCACCCATGGATCCTTCTCAACTAGTGACCCCTTCATTTCCTCTAGAGTCCATTCCCGTTCCTTATCTTGAGCATCCCCTACATGATATCCCTCATCAACACAATACTTTAGGAATTCCTACATTTTCCATAGAGGATATTTGACACAAATTATTTTCTCAACTTTCCTTGAAGATCAATTAGACTTTGGCTATCATCCAAATTTAGATTCATAGACATATCAGATGTGATGGATAATGTGTGTTTATAAATATACCAGTATTTATGAACACAAGCATGATGTTATTTCATTTATTTCTTCATTTTGTATCAGAGGTGTGCTCTAAATTTACATTTATCTATCTTATATATCATTTGACATTATGTCAAATTCTTATTTATCTTACATGATGAATTTTGTTTTGCACATGTTTCTTATGATATCATTTTATTCCTTATGATCTATTATGGATTCTTTTTCATTATTACATACTTATTCTCGATGCATTCATTTTCTATGATTATCTTGTTATTTCTTTCATGATTATTTGCTATCTTATCTCTCTAAAACATGGATAATTGTTATTGTGACTTGGTTATACAAACCTTGCTCCCTTTAGTCATTCCTTATTTACCATGTGATCAGTTGAAAAATAATTCATCTCATTATAATATCCTTTACCAATCCATATTGGATCTCCCTTTATTCCCCTTATTTCCTTTTACAAACTAAGCATACACATGGTTGAGACTCAAGATAACATGTTGGTTCATAGGTAAACTTAAGTGTTTTAGTTAGTCACGTCTTTTAATACTTAGATTCCTTTATCCAAGGTCTAAAGCTCATTCATGTGTATCACTTTATCTCTCATGATGGTCATTCCAATTTTGTATATATGAAGAATCTTAAAATCCATAAAAATTCAAAATCCAAATAATTTAACAAAAGGCAATGATCTAAAAGGCAAGATTCAAATTTATTAAAAGTCAAATCACACTAAAAGATGTGATTTTAAGCACATCTCCTTTTTATAATTTAATATCAAACTCCAAAATTAGCCTCATGATAGATTCTAGGTTTGTTGGGGTGAAGTACACTAGTAGATTGGAAAAGAATAATAAAAAAATCTTTTAGTGCTACCTACTTTCTCACACAAGTACCCAATCTTCACAATAGATCGACAGCTCTATAAGAGGTCCTGAGGAAAGGGGAACACAATTTGGGAAGTTAGGTCTATTTTAATTTTCTTTTTTAAACCAACCAATATGAGTTTATATTATAACTTCACTTATTTGTCTACATAATTTTGTGCCTATCGTGAAAAAGTATCCTTTGTATATTGATGGTCACTATTCACTCAATATCTTTCTATGTCTATAGTGTGCCTTATGTTTCCTAAGGTCTTCTCATTAGATGCCTAAATTATGATTCTTACATTCCCTCTTTCATTACCTATAATCATAATATTTCCCTTTGATTAATATTATTTTATTTACGGATCACTCCCCCTAGGGATCCCATTTGTGAGTTTCAATGTAAGCCCTTAGGTAGGACCAAGCCTTCCTCACAAATTACCAAATTTACACATTATCAATTCAAGAATCCCCTTTTAACATACTTTTTATGTTTTTTCCACCTCATTGGTGTTCCCTTTGTGAGTTTTAGTGTAATACCATGGATAAGACCTGGCCTTCCTCACAAAATTTTCTAATACCCAAGTCATAATGAAATTACATGTGTCAAATTTGAGATAAGTCATGATTGATTATGAGTTACACATCATTGACATGTTTCCCATATTGATTTAGTATGTTTTATGCTTACTTCATTGATATTTCACTTTTATCTTCTTATTCTATGATTTCATGGAATAATATAACCATATTTCTTAAGTTTTTCATACTTCCCATCTTGAATTAGTGTAATTAATTTCATTTCATTTTGCCAAATTTTATTTCTCTTTCATACTTCCCAAGATGATTTAGTATGATTGATTAACTTAATTGTTTTGTTTTTATAAAATTGTTTTATTTTTATACCATTTGTCTTCCATGTGCTTTCTATTTTATTACATTATTTTTCATACTTACCAATGTGATTTAATATGATTTTACTTGTTTTAATGTGGTGCCAATATTTTTCATGGTTTAAAAACATTTTGTCCTCTTTTTGGTTTATTATACTTAGTCATCTTTTATCTTCCATGTGCTTTCCATTTTATTACATTATTTTCCATACTTCCCAATGTGATTTAGTGGGATTTTTACTTGTTTTAATATGGTGCCAATATTTTTCATGGTTTAAAAATATTTTGTCCTCTTTTTTGTTTATTAGACTTAGTCATCTTTTCTCTGTCATACTTCCCAACATGATTTAGTATGATTGATTAACTTATTTTTTTTGTTTTTATATAATTGTTTTATTTTTATACCATTTGTCTTCCATGTGTTTTCCATTTTATTACATTATTTTTCATACTTCCCAATGTGATTTAGTGTGATTTTGCTTGTTTTAATGTGGTGCCAATCTTTTTAATGGTTTAAAAACATTTTGTCCTCTTTTTGGTTTATTATACTTAGTCATCTTTTGTTATTACACATTTCCAATCATGAAATAGTGTATAGTGCATTTATTTATGATTAATTATACTTTTCCAAGTCTTTTTGCTTATTTATTTTTAACCATGCATGTGTAATTCATAATGCTAAAAAATAAAACACTCCACATATATTTCCCATAGCATATACAAAAAAAGTAAAATACATGTACTATAAATAAATATATACATACATCAACAACCACAACCAAAATATAACTCATGAGACCAAAATCCAACTGTCAAAACAATATCTCTCTATATGTCATGTGTTTTATAAAATGGTACAAAATACGACAATACATAGCTCTAGCTCTATGGGCTCCATCATGCCTATCTCATGGCCTAGCCATACTACCCATAAATGCCTTGGACTATCCCCTCTACAAGTGCACTATAATGAGTTAGTCTAAGATCTTAACCCTACTACCTATCCCTATAGGTTGACCACCTAGGCCTATACCTATCTTAGTTTGATCATGGTAGCCATATGTGCAGATCTCTCCTAAATTAAGGCCTACCAAGCTCATACTTCTCTTGTTCCCACCCATATCAATTTCTACAATCCATCCCACATGTTTATAGCTACCTTGTGGCTTCCCCCACTAGTCTAAACCACCCCACCTAAGTTGGGGAAGATGGTACCATAGGATCATCCAATGTGGTGGGGTTGTATGGTATTAGCATCATGTCTAAAATGTCATGGTGTGTTGCCATGACTAGGGATCCCAATCTAACCTCTTTTATCATAAGGTTTGTAAAACTAAAACTAGATGGATATCAGATCACATATATATCTTAAAAACTATCTTTCTATTTAAAATCATATACAACTAATATTCTATATCAAAAACTAAAAATTATAACATTTCTTACTTGTCCCAGTGTCACCAACCACCATCTCCCCATCTGCTCATCCATCGAGCATGGTATCTCCATTAACCCATCCCCCAAGCACCTTATTTATGGGTTACCTCCCTATCAACACAAAGCTTAGAGTCATCAACCATGCATGCCATGACCCTCTCCTCAAAGGTGTCTCTATTAACCATCTCTACCTTGGGCTGATTGTTAGATCATCTTATGTAATCACCCTCATCTGTGCTTGATACTACTGATGGAATCTCCATCAGTGGTGTGTTAGATGTGGTCATTATTCCTCATATTATGGTGCATGTTGTGGTACTTAGTGTACCCATGTATCCATATCCATGACCTATCCTCCTCTAACTACTACCTATCATGATCAATCAGTCTATAGTTTCACATGCTATGGCCTAATCATCAGTCTCTTAACTGATTTTCCTCCTCTCCCCCTCATCTCTCTAGCATATCATGCCCAAAAAGTAGGAAATACTAGAGGATATACTAGGTGAAGGAGTCCAAACTACCCTAGTAAGCATGCCATTAGATTTGGCTCTACCTACCAGGTATAGTGGCCTAAGATCTATAATTAAGTCAGGCCTGACACCATAGTCACCCAACTAGGCCAAATAGTATCAATATGTGTGTATGACTACCACATGATATCTCCTCATGTAACTATCTATAACATTGGCATGTGGGAAATGGTCCATGCTACCTGGTCATGTCTCTATCTAATAACCTAAGGTAACCTATCATTGACCAGATGGGGCAACCTAGCTGGTTGATACATCAAAAACCTCTCATATATACATGCGCTTAGCAACATCACTGGTCACATGGCCTTTTACCCTCTAGACAACATCCCATACATAACATGCATGAGCTAGACCTAGATGATAAACCCAAAATCTTAGATCACCCCCTAATCCAAAATTGACTGGCATAAGGCTATTGCATATAGCAGTACCTTATCATTTGACTTATGTCAAAGTGTTCATGTTATCACAAATTTGATCATAGCCTTCTAAATATCTAGAATATATGTAATATACACATTAAATAAGCTCACCCTAAACCTTAGGTAGATCTTATCTGAGTATGTCACCCACCTTAATAGAGATGTTCTCTCCCCCAAATCATCCAGTATCCCTATGATCACCACTATCCCTTCTATAGGCATTCCAAGCAATGTAGACTAAGTCAAACTAGTTGACTCTATTCATCACCTATGATGACTATTTGATTAATTTCCATAAATGTCTTGGGCATTTATTGGTTTGACTCCTTTCTACCCAATACCCTGTTTGACCCTTAGTGTCTCTAAAAATTATTAGGGTTCATTCTGGTGTCTAGATTCTACCTAGGAGTCAATTTTATATAAATCACTCAATTTCAAATAAAAATAATCAAAAGTGAAATTTTTAATTACTTACCTATTTTACATTCATTGTGTCACTATGCATCCTCCCCATTTCAAATATCATCTCCTCACCATCCTGGCTCTCTATGCTCTCACTAGGTCTATCAGATCTGTATTTTCTCATAATAGTAAAAATACCAAATGAATTATTTTTCACCCTATTTATATTTACTATTCAAAATTATTTATCCTTAAAATATTTACCACCAAATTTATTATTTTGATCATATCTTTATCTCCAATCACTATTTTTATAAATCATAAAAAGTTTTGGAATCTAGACATCATAGAGAATTTTTTGCTAAACTCTATAGGTTCACCTAATGTTCCTCACATTGGAAACCTTCACATTTCTCGCATCTCATTCTTTATATACAATACTAAGGTAAGTAAAGATATGTGTTTTTAAATTTTGTCCTTTTATTTATCTTATTTTCTCCTCAATGCACTTTATTTAGCTTTAGCATTATGTGTTTCTATGTTCTTTTCTTGAAGCACCATCCCGTGTTGCACCTATGTGACATGTGATGAGCTTAGAGTGGGTCATTTGTATACACAATATTTTAAAACTTTATCAATTATTGATGTTATCTATCTTGTAGGAACCCATCAAGTCTAAATATATTTGAGTCTATGCCTTAAGGGGTGCATTATGAAATGGGTGGGCAAACCAATGGTGTTTCGTAAGATTATTATCCCTTGTTTCCAATTATTATCTACAAACTTATCTCTTAAAACAATTCCCCTAAGCTTTTCCTCTTATTTTTAAACCTCCTCTAGTTATTTACCACCTTTATTATCCCTTCCCTAACTTAAACCCCTTTTTTATTGTTTACATTACATACTCAGCCCCATTGACCTTGCACTCTTATTAATAAAAATTATTAGGGTCTAGGTCATCCCCTGGCTAACCTAGTCCATGACCTAATTTTTTTTGTCAACTCTGATACCAGGTCCATTGGTTCAACCTTATCAACCTAAACTTTTGGAAAGGATTAGGGTTAGATCCACCTATATAAACACATTCATTTTTCTATTTTTAAGAAAAGAGAAGAAAAATTAAGATATATTTTGCATCTTATTATCCACCATTCTACTTGAGAAGCAAGCTTAGGGTTTAATATTATGTTTGGAAATACAAATCTTATCTTATGGAGAAGAATTTTAGATGATTTAATAGGTTATGTATCCTAGAGGTAATTTATCCTTATCATCCTTACATACCATAATAACCTATTTCAAATCACCTTGGCCAAATGAGAGATTGAGGCTCGGTAGGTTCATCTTCAAAGGTAAGTATTCCTAAATTTTTTCCTCCTTTGTAAGAATAGATAGATATGGATTTTTACTTGTCTTTCATGCATTAGGATTTTATATACATTTATATGAGTATATGTATTCTATTAATGTTTAATTTTAATGTTTATTATCCCCACTTTGTGACACAAGCTCTGGTGAGCACTAGATTATAATTTTCTTTACTTGTTATTAGTTTAGTGAATATGAAAACATAGGACCTAGTTAGGGTTATTGCATAGTTTTGCTTAATTAATGGATTTGGAACCCTCCCTAGTAAATTTATTATGGTAATATATCCCTTAGCTAAGTCTAGTAGATCCATATTAGTTATGACCTCGATTATCTAATGTATCCCCAATCAGAAGTGTAAGTACGATTTATCTTCTCCAATCTAGGATTGATTTAGATTTAAAGATATGTTGCATTTCCCATTGCATATAGAGTGCAGAAATATATACACTAACAAAAAAAACACATAATTGATATAATGATGTAATTTTGGTACATTTTCACCCATGAACATAATTTTGAATATATAGAATATGGTTTTTGGTTCAACTATGCCTAGTTTCATTAAAAAATTAATTAAAGAATCAAATATTTAAATGGTGGAGATAATTCTAGGGCTAGTTTAGACCCTTAATAAATTAGGGGAAATAATTCAATTGTATCAATGTGACTTGGGCCTTAATAAGATCTAATTTCATTAGAGAATGAATAAAATAGTCATTTGATTCAATGATAGATTCAATTTTCCATTATAAAGGATGTGGTTGCATGCTCTATAAACTCCAATGTCATCATGTAATGAATGAAATATTCAATTGATTCAATTTTTGAGGAAATTAGGGTCAATATGAGCCCTTTGAGCCTAATTTTGACTATAAAATGTGATTTAAGGTTAAATTAGCTTTGATTTCATCATAGATTGAGGCAATTAGTGAAATGGTGCAACCAATGACATGATTCTAGAAAAATTGGGCCATATTCAAATGTAGTGTGAATTGTATATGATGTGATTTTGAGTGAAAATAACTCTAATGTCATCATATAATGAATCAAATAGTTTTTTCACTCAATCACAAAGGTAATTGAGTCCAATTTGAGCCCTTTCAACCTAATGTCAAGAGTAGTATGTCATTTGGGGCTAAATTAACTTTGATTTTTCATGAATTGATCTAATTAATAAATTGGTGTAATTACAAACATGGTTTGGGATAAATTAATCCTTGTGGGCCTAAATTATGGGTTATGGTTTAGGGAAATAAAATTATTCAATGCAATTTGGATGAAATTGAACCCCACGAACTTAATTTTGATTATATATGATGTAATTTGGGGTTAATCAAATTGAATATCATAACAAACTAAAATAAATAATCCATAAATTAAATAACAAAATAAATTAGGGCTAATTTGAGCTCAGGTTCAACCTAACTACAAGAGGAAGATGTTATTTGGGGCTACATTAGTCATGAATTTATCCAATTAGTGAATTGGTGCAATTATAAATGTGATTTGGGTCAAACCGATCCCCATGAACCTAAATTATGGCTCAATGCATTATATAGGATACAATATATGGCTTAATTTCCCATTTAATTGTATCAAAAATTCAAATATGGAGGTAATTGGGGTCAATATGAAATTTTTTAACCTAAATGTGAATATAGGAGGTGATTTAGGGATAAAAATGACCTCATATTTCCTTATGCATATCGATTTAATTAGTCGATTATTATAAGCAGTGGTATAAGTTAGATGAAATTCAACCCCTTGAACCTTGTTTTGACTATAAGGATGTAATTTTTAGATTAAATAAGCCACTGTCATAACACCTTAAACCAATTATACTCCACCTAATCAATCAAAGAGGAAATTAGGGCCAATTTGAGCACCTTAAACCTAAATACAAAAGCATAATATGATTTTGGGATAAAGTATCTCTAATTATGTCAATATTTGATCTAATTGGTCAATAATTAAAATTAAATATGTGATTTGGGCCATATTGAGCCTTATGAACCTAAAATTATGGCTTAGGGTTTAGGATTTAGGGTTATAATTAGTTGATGAAATTGAACCTCTGGGATGTAATTTAGGGGTCAGTCAACCATGATATCATAAGAAAATAAAGTAAATATTCCACCAATTCAATCATGGAGGAAATTGGGGCCAATTTGATCCCTTTCAACCTAACTAGAAAAGAGGACATCATTTGGGGATAAATTAGTCATGAATTGATCTAATTAGTTAATTGGTGCAAGTAGAGATGTGACTTGCGGGTAAATTATTCATGATTTGATCCAATTAGTCATTTAGTTTAATTAGAGACATGATTTGGTCCAAACTAAACCTGTGAACCTAAACTATGGCTCAATCCATTCTATAGGATGTAATGTATGGTTAAATTGGCCCTAGAATTGTATCATGTAAATGAAAATATATAAGTACATGTATAGGATTACATAACATAATAATATTGCATAATTTGTATTGCATCACATAATAATATAACATAGGATTGTATCACATAATATGATCATCTATCATATCAATATGATATATTTCTATATAAACATAGTAAATATAACACCTATGTGTTATTATTATAATAGACAAAAACACTTTGTCCAACATTTATTTTTAGGTTGTTTTAAGATTTATGACACCACTTACATTATCTACACATTATTTTATTTTAATGATGAATACAAAATAAATTAAATTTTTCTTTGGGACCCTACCATCAAAAGGAATAAAATTATTCTTTTTCGAGTCATAGATGATGGTTCTCATTCAAGGAAGAGGAAGTAGTTAAAGAAAAACATTTACTAGAGTTGAGATAAATATAAAAGGTTAGAGTTCAAAAATTTATCTCAAGAAAAGATAAAAATAATATACATAATGAACCAAATTTTACATATAATGATGAAATTGACAATGATAAATTGAATAACAATGACGATTGTTTACCTAACAATCCAAAATATGTTGTAAGTCCAAATTCAAAGTATAAAGTTTTTTATTTTCTTGATGATAAATCTATGCATGATGATTTACCCCATAATAATGAATAAAATTCCATGGAAACACACAATATTGAAAGTCGCAATGAAAAAAATACCATGAAAACACTAAATAATGAAAGTAAAAAAGAAGAAACTAGTAGTGAACATAACGATTTTAAAACACCCAATGAACAAATTCCACCATTAAAAACACCTCCAAGGATTGTTCATATAAAAATCAAGTAATTAATTGAAGTTGATGAAAATATTTTTAAAACAATTCATAACAAAATGTTTGACCACCATTCAAGAATAATAGCTAACTTTTTTTGGGATAGTTTATTTGATAAATTAGATTTTGATAGTCAAAAATGTCAGTTGTTTGTTTCGTTGATAAAATTAATTAAGATAAAACCTAAAATGTATAATATAGGACTAATAACATCTAGCATTGATGATGAAAACAACAAAATTATTAAAAATCTACATGATTCATATCATACTATAGGCCCAAAATCACACAACAAGATTGTAATGCTGCTTGTATATAATTATAACTTGTGTTGTATCATTGATTATATTTACATTATAATTATTCATAAATTTTAATTTATGACCACTTAATGATGGGTTGACATATATAATAAACTGGTAAAATTTGTCTTCTCATCATTTTCTTGGATCTAACTTAGGGTTCAATTCCTAATAGTCATTTAATAAATTTTTTTAATCTATTTTGAATTGAATGAATAAAACTAATAAATATAAACTATTGAGATTGATGTATTTATTATATATAGATCTATTAGGCATAATCATCATGAAAATTTTAAATTTGGGTTCCTCATAAATGTTAAAGATGGCACACACATGTAAAGAAGACCTCGTAAATAATTTACGATGATCCTCATGGGGGATCATGAAATATGGAGCATCAGATATTAATCGCTAGGGGATGGGTAGATAATGGTCTTTTAGAGAATGTTTCAAAAACAAGGAGATCCAGGGTGTGGACACTTGGTAACAATATGAGCCACTTGTGCCAATGGCACTTATTCAAAAGGAAATAGAAACAAAGAAAGGAAAATGAATGAATAAAGGGAAACAATAACAAAGAAGGGAAACTAGATAATTATATACAAGGGGAAGGCTGGTAAATTAGTTGAAGTTTTTCAATTTGATTTCATTGAGTAGAATAGCTAATGCATTTCCTTCTTCATATTTAAAATTTAAAGCATTACCTTGCCTATTTCCAATGATGTAAAATGGCCCCCTCCAGAAAGAATCAAACTTTGCATGTTGGCTTGATTTCATGGCATTTTGATCATATTTAAGGACCATGTCCTTGGGCTTAAATCCTATGTCTGATGATTTATTATCAAACCACCACTTGAATACTTATTTTTAGGTGACCTTTTATCACTTTCTCACTCTCTCACTTCTTTTAGGTTGAGTAGTTCTACCAGCCTTACCGCCATCACCTGGTTCTCCACAATATCAATAGCCTTTAAAAGTTGTAAAGCAGGGATTTCCATTGATATGGGCATGACCACTTCCTTATTGTAAACTAACTCATATAGGAAGGTCTTAAAGATATACTTATGAGTAATGTGATCAGCCCATAGGGTCATTCTCACATGCATATTCCACTCCCTTTGTTTGTTAGTGCCTATCCTTTTGATCAGCCTAATAAGATTCTTGTTTGTTGATTCGATAAATCTATTTCCTTATGGGTAGTAGTTAGATGAAGTATTCAAGAAGATACCATTTTGGATCTCAAACTAATAAATCTTGGAACCAAGGAAACCTTTTCAATTATTCAAAATTATTATTTTAGGTGGGCCAAACCTTGTTATTAGCTCCTCTAAGAAGCTGAGGACCATGTTTTTAGTTACTTCCTTTATCAAGGTTGCTTCAGTCCACATAGTGAAGTAATCGATGGCTATAAGTATCCATTTGTGGCCTATGTTAGAGATAGGATTAATCATCTTGATGAAATATAAGCCCTACTAAGTGAAGGGATCATTGGTCATAATTAGATTTGATGAAATGGTCAAATTCTTTTGCTTTCCCATGAAGAATTGACATTACTGGCATTTTTTGATTACCTAATGGTAATCCGTAAACATGGTTGACCAGTAGTATCTCATATGCATGATCTTGGTTGTGGTGGTCTTGGATGAGAAATGTCCACTTAGAGGGGTAAAGTACATAACTTTAAGGATCTTCTCAGCTTGGCAATTATCCACAGGTCAGAACAGATCTCTATCAAAATTTCTCTTAAACAAGACTCCCTAGACTAGTGTGTAGCTAACCCCTTACAACCTATAAAATTGCATTTTGTGTGTGGGGAAACCATCAAGAATCTATCAGTTTATATGAATTAGTTTTTATCAGTGACCCAAGGTTATTAGTTTCATATTGATTAAGTAAAACTATTTATGATGTATTATTTTCTTTCATCAGGCCATCTACACATAGGACCAATTATTCATAGAGTCCTCTTCCCCAAATCACCTTGGTTAGCTTGATTTAAATGTCATACTCTAGGATTTTTGTGATCCAATTGGCCCTTTTTTCATTGATCTCTCTTTCCATTATATATTTCATAATACTAGAATGAACCACATAAACCATTATCTTGCTTCCTGTCATAAGGTGTCTAAATTTTTTGAGGACCTTAACAATGGTGAAAGCCTATTTTTCAATGAAATTGTACTTAACCTCATACCCATGCAAGGTTATTGAATAGAAATAAATGGGGTGCTCACTTTTCCCCTCTTCTGCCTTTTGAGTTAACATATCCACTAGGTTATGTTTTCTCCCATAGACATACATTATGAAATCTTTGGAGAAGTCAGGATTGACTAGAATAGGGGTAGTTGATATCACTTATTTAATTTTTTCAAATGCTAGTCTTCTTTCCTCAATCCATTTGAAGGTTTGGTCTTTATTCAGCATCAGTGTGATTGGCCTCACCAACTCTACAAAGTTAGATATGAATCTATTGATGAAATTAATATTTCTTATGAAAGATTGGACCCCCTTCTTATTTATTATCAAGGCTAAATCCTTGATGGCCTTTACTCTTTCTATATCAATGATGATCCCTTATTTAGATACCATGTATCTAAGCATATTGCCTTATGGGACTTATAAAACACATTTATTGAGGTTAAGAGATACCCCA
Organism: Torreya grandis; assembly: GCA_037957365.1. Taxonomy (NCBI): domain Eukaryota; kingdom Viridiplantae; phylum Streptophyta; class Pinopsida; order Cupressales; family Taxaceae; genus Torreya; species Torreya grandis. Next base: position 3,706,630 of record JARHVA010000433.1, on the reverse strand, counting down.
AACTCTTAACACTTCTTAAAACCCCTCTCTAGATGATCAAAGTGATCTTCTATCTTCTTGGAGAATACAGTGAGGTCATCTAGATAGATGATGATCTTGTTGATCAGGCCCTTAAAATCTACATCCATAGCTCATTGGAAAGTAGCACCTGCATTTGAGAGGATGAAAGTCATCTTTTCATACATGAAGGCCCCCCACTTTGTGGTGAAACTAGTCTTATGTTGGCCTGCTTCATTGACCCACACTTAGTTATATCCTCATAATCCATCTAATAGAGAGAACATTTATATGTTTGCCACTATTTAGACAACTTTCTCTATAAAAGGGAAGGGGTAATGATCCTTTAGGGATACTTTTTTCAAGTCCTAGAAGTCCATGCATATCTTGATCTCTCCATTCCTTTTCCTCACTAGAACTAGGTTAGACACCCAAGTTGAATTCTTGATTGGGTATATTATTCATGAGTTGATCAATTTTCTCAACTCCTGAGCCATGAGACACTCAATATTTAGATTTACCAGCCTTTTCTTTTGCCATATAGGTTTGGCTACTTTTACCAAGTCTATGTTTTTTTGGATAACCTCGTGATCATACCCTTTCAGATCATCATAGGTCCATGCCATGGGCCTTTTATACTTGTTGCATAAATAAATCAATCATTCCTTATCTTCTTGGGGAACATCCTTCTCAACCTTGAATTTTATTCCATCTTTGATATCAAGCTTAGAATAATCATTTTTATCTACAAAAACTTTTGTTTATCATTCCTCACATCATTAGAATTAAATATATTCTATAGGGTGATCAGCCCTTTTAGAATTTTTTTGGATTTTAGTTGCATGATCTAGTCCCCATAGGCTTTATTTATCTTTGGTTATAACTACGCTATAAATTTTCATGATTATTAAAGGAACATGACAATTTGGGCATCATTTTAAAACACTTGCCAATTTTGTTCATTATATAGGATGGTGATACTGATAATCACCCATACTACTTGCTCATTGGTAAACAAATATGTCATCAAATCAAATTGTTAGTTGATCACTACCATCCTATCAAATTCCAAATTCATAGATCTAAGAATCATCTAGATATTGAATGCTTAAAATTATTTAATCAAGTCCCATATCTAATGTCAATAAGATCTGATGTGGACATTTTTTGTGTTTATGATTCCTCTTACCTACTTTATAACTAGCTTGAAATCATTGAACACTTTTATCCTTTTTACGCCCATACACTCAAAAAGACTAGGCCATAGACCAAGGCTTTATATTTGGCTTCATTATTTATACAAGTAAATTGGAATAGAAAGGCTCAGAGTATCTCTTTCCTAGATGGGGACATCAATCAAGTACTAGCCTCAGAGCTGGTCTTATATTTTGCACTATCAAAATGTAGAGTCTAAAATCAAACTCACTTTAGGCTCTTCACTTTGATCCTCTTTCTTTTTTATGACCTTAGGAATGGCTTGGTCTTCATCATGAATCACGTGAGTCCCTATATTAGTGACATCAAAATTCATGAATGGATCACTCTAGATGAATTCATTAATAAGGACCTCTTCTTTTAGGGTTCAGTTGTATGCTACCCTTTCTTATTCAAGTATTTCTACATGGTACATATCTTTTGTGGAGAAATATGTGTGTGTTGCTTAAAATGTTATAATAGAATCTTCCTTATGTGTTTTATGTGCATTGGTTTAGATAATACCTTCAACTTCAAACTTATTTAGTCTTTAAGATTAAGAGGGACCAATCCAATGATAGGTATCTGCCTATCTTGGTAGTGAAATCTCTTGACAAGCATAGCCAAAAGACTAGCAAGATGTCTATTACTATAAACTCCTATGATACATTGATTTTGGGATAATAATATAAGGTGAGGGGAATATATTTGATGATACATATGGTTTTAAATTTATTCCCATCCAACTACATTACTCCTTTATTCAAATGTTCATAGTGCAGTTGTAGTACATCCATGATCTACTTAGGTATCACCGTGGTGCTAGAATCAAAATCGATCATGGAATTATGAAAAAAATTATTCACCATGATAAGTGTCAAATATAATGGGGTAGGTTTTGTCTTACTTACACCTTCTTTGGAGTTGATGAATTCATATGGTGCATGGGGTTGTGTACTCATGCTAGTTTCCTTTCTATTTAACAAGGACTAATACCAATCAAGATCTCTCCCTTTGAAACAAGTAGCTAGTAGCCTTAATTCCATGTTATAATATGTAACATAGTGCATAGTGTATACATTCACAAAATCTTAAATATGTTACACTATAATTTTCAAGTCTTCCCTCAAGAATTTAAGGAGTGATTTTAAGGTGTTAGTAAGATTAGGGTCCCATATAGCTGACACTACTAGAGGGATGAGTGAGATATTGATGTTTCATGCTAAAACATTTCTTGGTAGCCCTAGTATTGCCATTTATTATGGTTGTTGTGTTTTACTAGATACTATGGTCTTTTGGTGAGTTGAGGCTACCAGAGGTGGTGTTAACAAGCTTGGATTCTTTGTTGTTTGTGACCTCCTAATGAACCTATGGCTCATGAACTATAAATTTTAGTCAATTAGACTAATAGTTTCATCCCATTAGGTTTTCTATAAAATAAAAGTTTTTGATGCCTAAAACTCTCACTCTAGGCAAACAACCTTCTATGGGAAACTTTACAAGTGTGGGATTTGAATGTGGTCTGTAAAGCAACCTTTGAGATTTTAGAAGTTGGCTCTTTGAATTGGTTTCAGGGAAAAGGGTTAGGAAGAAAAGTAAGTAAAACTTAAAATAAGGACTAACTAAGGTGATGCCCTGAGACCTATAATTTCATAAATTAGGTAGAATTCTTGATCATTACAAACTATTAAAAGAGCATATGCATGAATTAAAGTCCATAACATAGACAAGAATTAATACTATAAAAGTAAAGAAATGAAGATAAAAAAAATATATAACTTTCCACTCAGTATGACATGAAACACCACATCATCTTCATTTTTAGGTGGAGAAAAAAATATAAAAGGCCTCTATGGGCACAATATACAATATTTAATCCAAACCTTGAGGGGTACCTGCTAAGGTCAAAGAATGAAAATGCTAACTATTGATACTTCTATTATAGAATAAAAACTTATTAAAATGGATCATCTAGTACTAAAAAATATCTAAAATCCCCCTTATAAAAGAAAATAATCATGCTTATATAGGCACAATGGCCTCTTAAGGAAACAACACCTAGAACCAGGCACTCGTGCTCGTGATGAGGCCATTGTAGTTAACAGGAGAGCTCTAACTCATGAGTGTAGTTAATATTTAGACATATCTAATATGGTGTGACTTTAATGCCCTATCATTCCCATGATGCTTATTATAAGTGTGGTGGTGACATGTGGTTGCTTCCCAAGCTACCCTTGTAATATTTTTAGGAAGGTGGGACCCACTACTTTCATCAAATGGTAATTCTTGAAGGTATGATAGGAAAAGTTTGCTTAAGAGGAGAATTAGGATGACATGTGGTGGGTCTACTTTTTTAATTATAACTTATTTTTAGGTCCCCTTCCAAAATCCATTGGCTAATAGTGTGATCTTGAGTCCTAACAAAATAAAATGTTCTCCCAAGAAGCATCATGACACCACATGGCAAACTAGCACTTCTCTTAGAGAAACTAATTGTTTTTTTCCCAAAATGATCATAAGGGTGTCATGTGTAAAATCCATACCCCTCCTTATAATTAAATTATGGGCCCTTTCTATTATCCCATCATCCAATGGCACTACTTTAAGCTCTGATAAAATAAAACCAGCGTTGGATGAGCATTGGGTCTCCATGTAGAATGTTGGCACTTCTCCTGGGCAAGCCAAAAACCTTTAGCAATAAATGAGCACTAGGATGCCATGTGGAGAACTTGGAAGGAATATAGGATTTATCCAAAAAATAATAAGGGTAACACAAGGGATAAGAGGAGGTAAAAATCAATGCTAAACCTTATCAAACATGTCTCATATTAAAAGCTGATTTCTCCAAAACTCAAAAATGTGGATAATGATCCATAATCATCTTCTTGAAAATTTCCCTTATTTTTATATGAGAGTGATGAATGTAATTTTTCATCATTAATTTTACATTAAATAACTTCATACATCTCATTTTACACCTTGATTTAATTTTTAAACTCCCTTGACTGACATTTCAATGGGATTCATCATCTATATGCTTAGGTGTCTTGAAACCCATTTATCTTCCATGCCTAAACTTGTTCAAGTGGCTAAAAACTTGAGTTAATCTTATTCAAGTAATTATCTCTCCATTAAATTAATTAAAATACCTTATTATACCTAAATCAATCCATTTTGGTTCTGATAACAACTCCTAAGACTCTATTTTGCTCCTCAAGTTCTCATTAGGCCTCTTTTCCTTGTAGCCCTAAAATCATGTAAACATCCTTGTATAGGGAAGTATCTAGATTATAATTACAAAATAAGGACATATTTGATGACCTATTATGGATTTCCAACTCCATGCCAAGTTTTAGGTCCTGAGAGTGAGTGTAAGTGCCTTTTTCTATTGTTTTCTTCTCCTAATTAGGTCTCCTTACCTAGAAGACTGATTTTCTACTCCATATTTCTCACACACATGTGAAACAACAAAAAATCATATGATTCACATTCTCAATCCTATTAACAACCTCCATGCCAAATTTGAGGCTCTAATACCCTATGTAAGCCATGAAATAGTCTTTAAACCTAATCTCTTTTTGAGTCTGTTAAAGACTACCTTGAAAAATGAGGTTTCTTTGATCATTTTTAGGATATCCTTTACATATTTATAGGTGTGAATAGATGTAATACATCCCAAAACACCTTTCCTAATATTTTTCAAGTGTCCAACTTTCCAAAATCCTATAAAATAATAAAAAACCTTTTAAAATAATGTATTTAATGTAGTCCATATAGTTGTAGGTATAAATAAAGTACATGGTTGGAACCTAATTGGAGTATAGAATAATTTTTAGGAGGTTATATGATCAAAATAGGTCATCTCATGTGATTTTAAGACCAATATTATACATCAAGTTCTTACTAGGGTTTTAGGAGGGTTTAGAGTGACTTTGGTTCTGAACGATTGTTCATAAACCCTAGGCACTCAAAACCTAAACCAATGCCACAAATATAAAGGGTATAACCCTCCTCAACTTTACCTAGGTTATCAGGTTCCCATGCATATTTTTCATATATTTGTGAGTGCAATAATTTGACTCTTAGGTTACAAATAGGCCATTAGAGATGGGTTGATAGTCTTAGGTATCATTCATTAATGTGATGGATCTAATATAGTAAAAAAATACACAATATTGAAGTGAGAGGACTTGGTTACCATATCTAAAAGTAATTTGATTCCATGCACATGGTCATGGCCTCACCAAATAATATAATATTTGGTCTTCGATAACAATCAAGCATAAAAGTAGATCGAAGAGGTCTTAAGGCCAAATTGGAACTTTTCTTGCTTTCCCCTACCTTTGGATGGTCTTTTATGGTTTATTACAACATTATAAACTTTAAAAATCCCTCATATCTTAATTTCACTTTCATTATACTATCCTCTTCATGATTGTTATTGTAGGTTTTCTTGTGTGTGAGTTAGGCTTTATAGGCTTAGATAGGGTCTTCAAATTTGATTTCAATTTAGATGAGTTTTAGAGTGATATGGAGTTATATCATCACTATGAAACCATTATCAAAATGATTTACTTCCTTCAAGTTTCTTAGATACCTTTAACTCTCTCAAATAAGTAAATGTCTCTCATAAAAGAGGCCTATAAATTGTCTTGAAGGTTCTATGTTTGCAAGGTTTAAAGAGCTCTATTTAGTCATTTTTTTAACTTACTTTAGGTATATTCAATTATTTGAGATCATATGGTCTCATTACCTAGTCATGATCTCAACCAACTCCTCTGTCACTAACTTTGTATGACATTCTCTTCTCAAGGTTTGAACATAGCTTATCTTGCTTAGGCCAGCCTATAGGTGATCATGAAGGTTAACTATTTTCTTGGGGTTTCAATGAAAATCATGGAATTTAAGAACCTTTTGCCACTAAACTAAGAATTAGCTACCTTATTTTAAAAAAATTCACCTTTTTAATGACATTGTATCTCCAAAATACCATTCATGTGTTTCATGCTTATCCAAGAGATGGTTATAGGTGACTATTTGAGAAGACTTTAAACATGATATTTGAAATTGGTATTATCCATTAGGAACATAAATTTTTAGATTTAATAACATAATGGGAGGTTATTTCATACTATCTCACAAATTTCATTAGCCTTTTATGAAGTTTTAGACCTTACCTTCTTATTTCCATACAAAGACTTGTGTATGAATATTAGGCTTATAAACCAAATCATCTCAAATATTTTTGGATTTAAAATAAGTTAGGTGTCTATTAATCTATGATTTGTCTCATTTATATCTACAATGAGTCATGTTTCCACACTTACCTTCCTCTCAAGACAATTATCCTTTGTCCAAAAAGAGGAGCTATAGGCCTATAACATGTAGATCTCTTTTCCTGCTTGTATAAACTATTAGGAAGTAATCTCTTGAGTCTTTTGACACCTTGAGACTATAAAATATTATCCAATTTCTTATAACCATATCCATAAGCTTATATACCTCTAACCAAACATTGTATCATCTCAAAATTTGTTCCTTTATGCGTACAAGATTATGCATGCATTCAGTTCCTAGCTAAGGTTATACATGGAAGTTAAATTTTATTTATTCATTCATGTTTCTTGATGATCTTAAATGGAGTAAATCATTTTCCAATGAGTATCTATGAGTTTATGATCATCTCTCCATTTCCAAAATATTTTCAAAATCAAACCTAGGTCTATGGATATCCACCTACAAGTTTGCAAACCTATGGGTGGATGAAATTTGTCTAAGTCTTTATTATAGAGTGTATTGAGATTCATGCTCTTTCCTTGAGCTTCAAATCATGTTAAATAATTATTTCTCATACATCAATTTGATTTTTCATTTCCATTTTTTATAAACATATCGTTTAGACCTATAGTAAACCATTTATGATAGATCATGCTTCCAAAGAGTGTAAAACATGATGTCTCTTGAAAGACTATTTGAAAAGTTATATTATTCAAGATAGAAAACATGAATCATGGGAGATTAAGGATAGTTTACATGAATTTTTAATCACCTTAAAACCCACTGAATGTAACAACACTTAAAACCAACTAAAAACACCTACAAATGGGGTGATATGTTTCACATGTTTGAGGCACTTATTCCTTTGATGAAGAAACCTCATGAGATTTAATTGGTTGATGAAACTAGAATTGAAATTAGTAATTTATCATCTGAAAAAATCCCATAAAAACATTCTCCTCCATCAAATTCTAGCATGAAAAAACATGAGCAAAACTAGACCTTGCTTGAATGGACAAGGCATAATGACATGTTATCACTCTTAATGATTGTTCATAAAGGAGGGTCTATGAATATGAAAATAAATTACACTAAATTGAATCTCATTATGACCCCTAATATTTCCCAAATTTTTATCCTCTAAATTTCTTTCTCTTGGTCGTATCATGCATTTGAATTTTGCCTTTTTGAGTTTGTGAAAGAAATATTGGAAGAAAGTGTGATTTGTTTGAAAATGTTTTACCTAAAACTCGATCCAAATATTTAAATTAACTTTTGGAATCCCAATAAACTCTATTAAACCATTTTCACCTACAATTTGATCTTTCAAGGCTGTACAAATGCTCAAAAGCATTGAGCACGAAATATACTGAGAGGGGGGGTGAATCAGTATATTATATATCTTATAAAAATTTCCATTTATCAAATTCCACTTAATCAAACATTAAAGATATGCAATAAAACTTAAACAATAAACATCACACAAGATAGAGAGAGACACCAGATATAACATGGAAACCTAATGTGGGAAAAACCATGGACAATCAATCTCAAATATATTTGTGAGAACAAACCCGTAGGAGCACCATACCCCTTTGCCAAGTACAAACCTTAACTACAATTCGTGAGCACCAACCTATAGGAGCTTTAAACCCCTTTGCCGAGCACCAACCCATCACCTATTCGTGAGCACCAACCCACAAGAGCACCAACCCCTTTGCCAAGCACCAACCCAGCAACAATTCGTGAGCACTAACCCACAGGAGCACCAACCCCTTTGTGTATACTACACACCTATATCTCAATTTTTCTATCTCAAAAAATGATAGATCAATACAACATCTCCTTCCTCTCTCTCACCTTTGCTCTTCTAAGCTAGATATAACAAATACAAATCATATTCATCTCTCACAATTGCTCTTCTAAGCTAGATATTACAATATCAAATCAACCTCTCACTTCCATATTACAAATGGCTACTCAAGCCTTTATTTATAGCTTTCCAAATGACCTTTGGCATTCCCCCTTTGTGACCCTTCAATCCTCATGGAAAAATAGCACCAATCTTGGATGACCCTTCATATTCAAGCCTTTGAAAAGTCATGTGGTGACCCTTCATGACCAAAAATGTCCTTACCACTTTTGTCCTTATCTTTGGTGACTTTTCATAATCCTTAAAGTGTCCCTTCATGAGAAATTCGCCCTTACTCTTTTGTCTTCACTTGGTGACTCTTGGTATTCCCCAAAATGACTCTTCATGGAAAAATGCATCTCATCCTTCTTTTGTCTTTACCTTGTGGCTCATCGACTTCTCTATGGGCCCTTATTTTGTCTCATATGCAACCAAAAATATATTCGTTAATATTAAATAAATATTAACTCATATTAGCCAAGATATATTTATTACCAATAACATTAAATGTAATGGGGCCTTTATCACCAATAATGCTAAACCTTTGACATCAATGACAATATTTCCAACAATCTCCCCCTTTGTCATTGATGGCAACCTCAATCCTGAAACTGCCACATCCTGTCACCTGCACATCCTATCATTTGGAAAGATAAAGTAACTCCCCCTTACTGTAACAACTTGTACCTATTCCCTATACCTATTTTTTACACTTGTACCTGTACCTATTATTCTCCCCCTTTGACATCAATGGGAAAGGGCCTACTTGGAGCTAACACTTAGCTCCCCCTCACTTGATGTTGAACATCAATGGCAGGAAGTAAATAAAAATTACTCTGAACTCCTCTCGCATGTCTTTGAGAAGATATTTGATTAAAACATTACTTGTCCTTTGAGAATCTGCAATCAACTCATTTGAATATTTCCTTCTAATCTCACAACCTTCCACATGAAACTTTAAGGTGTATCCTTGATCACATATTTGCCTTACACTTAATAGATTATGTTTATAAAACATTCTTAGTCTTGGTTCTACCATTATCCAAAAATAAAGTACCTTTTCTAGCTATCCTGGCAGTGGTTTTATCTCTGAATCTCATTGTACCACCATTGAACTTCTTTACTCTTATCTCTTGTCATATGCCTTGAACATCCGCTATCAATGAACCATGGCTGATCTTTATCTCTTACATGCAAAGCTATTTACACCAACATAGAATCTTTAGGTTATTTCTTCTGCCATGAACATGACTGAACCTTCTTCCTGATGAATGGAGCTTTGAAACTTTGATCCTTCTTGATTGAATCTGCATGAGTATTCTTTTCCTTCTTTCTGAAACTGTTATCTCTTTTTCAACATTCTAATTTCTTATGACCATAATTATTTGAAACACTGCATATGCAAGAATCATTATAATAGCCTCAAACCATAATATTGATGCAAAATTTTCTTCAAAAATATATTCCGTCAAAAGATATACAAATTAATTTTCCAGCTCACCTTCTTGTCATGCAACATAACAAAGACCCAATAGCATCCACCATGCTTTAATTTTTAAAAGTGTCTCCTTAAAGCCTAGAAGAGACACCCCACACAATAGGGTTCTAGAAATAATTCTCAAGAGATTCCCATATCTCCTCTATTTCTTCCTTGATCATCTTGTGTTTTTCTTTTAGAATCCGTTTAAGCATGTCTAACCTTTTTGACTTACTAGCCTTATCATTTATGATTTTTTTTCTTTTTGTCAACTTTTGCAACTATCTTATCTTGACAAAGCTCATGCTCAAATATAATAAGAGATTCTGCACAATCCTTCTTATCTGATTCTTTATCTACTATAGCAAGTAATTCATTTTCATTCTTGAACTCAACCTAATCAACCTTTACTATTTTAGGTCTCCAAACCTTAATTTGACTCTTCTCATATCTTTTAGGGGCTCTGTAACCTTTGACATACTTTGAATATCTCTTTACTTTATTTTGGCATAATTTAGCAATATGGCCAACCTCATGACAACAAAAGCAAACAATATTTCTCATACCTTTTTCTTGAATTTGACTGAGATCTCCCTTTGACTGATTGCTTCTCCTCATAAAGTCTCTTGCTTTATGACCAGCATGATGACAAACAAAACAATGGCCATGAAAAGAATTTGAAAAGTTTGAAAGCATTGGGCTATCCGATCGACTTCTTTGATTTGCCTTCAAAACCTGCATCCTTCTTTCCTTGGACTAATATTTCAAGATCTTTCTCAACCTTGATTATAAACTTCTCATGATTATCCTTTAAATAATCTAACTCAACCTTCAACTGATTACACTCATCTTCTTTTGATGTTAAAATTGAAGTTGTAACCTCTTTCTGATTCTTAAGATCTTGAATAAATATCTTATTTTCTTTTACTTCTATAGCCAACTTAGAATCCAAGATACACACCTTTTCCTTAAGAGTTTCAACCATAGATTTCAATTCTTGATTCTCCTTCTTTAGCTACCTGGCCATCTGTGCTTTTCCTTTGATCTACCTTCAAGCTATTAAACCCTTTCTAAAGGAACCTGCTCTGATACCTGTTAAGCACAGAATATACTGAGAGGGGGGGGTGAATCAGTATATTATATATCTTATAAAACTTTCCCTTTATCAAATTCCCCTTAATCAAACATTCAAGATATGCAATAAAACTTAAACAATAAACATCACACAAGATAGAGAGAGACACCAGATATAATGTGGAAACCCAATGTGGGAAAAACCACAGAGAATCAATCTCAAATATATTCATGAGAATAAACCCACAGGAGCACCATACCCCTTTGCCAAGTACAAACCTCAACTATAATTCGTGAGCACCAACCCACATGAGCTTCAAACCCCTTTGCCGAGCACCAACCCAACACCTATTCATGAGCACCAACCCATAGGAGCACCAACAATTCGTGAGCACCAACCCAGCAACAATTCGTGAGCACCAACCCAGCAACAATTCGTGAGCACCAACCCCTTTACCCAGCACCAACCCACAAGAGCACCAACCCCTTTATGTATACCACACACCTATCTCTCAATGTTTCTATCTCAACAAATGATAGATCAATACAACATCTCCTTCCTCTCTCTCACCTTTTCTCTTCTAAGCTAGATATAACAAATACAAATCATATTCATCTCTCACAATTGCTCTTCTAAGCTAGATATACAATATCAAATCAACCTCTCACTTCCATATTACAAATGGCTACTCAAGCCTTTATTTATAGCTTTCCAAATGACCTTTGGCCTTCCCCCTTTGTGACCCTTCAATCCTCATGGAAAAATGGCACAAATCTTGGATGACCCTTCATATTCAAGCCTTTGAAAAGTCATGTGGTGACCCTTCATGACCAAAAACGTCCTTCCCACTTTTGTCCTTATCTTTGGTGAATTTTCGTATTCCTAAAGTGTCCCTTCATGAGAAATTTTCCTTTACTCTTTTGTCTTCACTTGGTGACTCTTGGTATTCCCCAAAATGACTCTTCATGGGAAAATGTGTCCCATCCTTCTTTTGTCTTTACCCCGTGGCTCTTTGACTTCTCCATGGGCCCTTATTTTGTCTCATATGCAACCAAAAATATATTTGTTAATATTAAATAAATATTAACTCATATTATCCAAGATATATTTATTACCAACAACATTAAATTTAATGGGGCCTTTATCACCAATAATGCTAAACCTTTGACATCAATGACAATATTTCCAACAAAAAGTGCTTATAAAGGAGTAGTTTCCTTAATTTGGGCATTAAACTACATTTTTTCTAGTATAGGACCATTTGTGACCCATCCTTGACATAATTTATTCTATGAGACTTATTTATAGTTTTTCCATTTATATTTATTTGTCTAACGTCTCCAAATTAGCTCAAAAGGTGACCAAAATGACTTTGTGGTGCATAGGAACATAATAAAAGATTAATACATGATAATAACACTTTAAATACATAAGGAAAACATCATATAATTAATCATCACCATGATAAACACAATGACTCACAAAATACCCTTAGTACAATACAAGCACATATGAAACCAAACCTCAAACAAAGCTAGTTAAGGACAAATATGATCACATGGAGACCATTTTGAAGACATTACATGAGATTAAAAGACAATATATATTTTTTAATAATCCTATGAAAAATTTCAACCTGTATAGGTTGACCATTTTTTACTTGGGGTCAAAAATTAGTCAATAGGAATGATTAGGGATGATGAGGGATGACGAAGGCCACTGAGGGAGTGATAAGGAATGATAAAAAATAATGAGGGATGATAAAGTGACTATGGATGATGATAAATCATGAGGGATTGATTAGGTATGATTATTTCTAATGAGGTAGTTATTAGGAATAAGGATGATGAGGAGGGAGTGATTAGGGATGATGAGGGATAATGACAGATGATGAGGGATTGAATAGGGATGATGAGATATGATGAGGGGTGATGATTAGGAATGATGAGGGGAAATGATGGAATGACTAGGTATGATGAAGGTAAATGATTTTTTGATTATGTATAATGAGGGACATTTATGTAGTTATTAGGGATGATTATGGATGATGAGAGATGATGGAGTGATTAGGGATAATGAGGGAGTGACTAGGCATGACTAGTTATGATGAGGTTGATGAGAGAGTGATTAGGGATGATAAGACATGACAATATATTATGAGGGATAATTAGGTTCTATTAAATGTATATGAGGGATGATGATGAATGATTATGGAGTGATTGTGATGATGAATGATGATTTATGTGCTTGACCCCACTCTCTCCATATGGTTTGGGGAGAGGGAGATAATGATATGAGTGATCTTGATATGATCTTGATAAAATAGGGTTCAAAATAACTTATTTAAACCCCAAATAGTATTGTTAGTTTCTCATGTGAGTTTGGAATGATTTAATATGACTCTATTTTATACATGTTTGGACTAAAGTAGTTAGGTCATGCATGTGTGAGATTAGAATTGAAGTAGACATGATTTGACCCATCTATCTGGCATTTATTTCAGAGTGAAAAATATATTTTTGGGATGAATATTGAATGGTGTTTCAATTCCTTCTATTCTAAATGGAGTGTATCAGGGTGATTAGATACATTCATATATTACATGAGTGATTGTATCATGACTATAGGTAGATGTCATGTATGAGTGACTACACACCTATATGTAGAACTAGGTATGCAGTAGATATCATATATGAGTGACCATATAATGATAAAAAAACATGTATATTTTCATGAGATACTATTTTATAAATGGGTTTTAAGTGAAAAATATACACTTATTAATCATTTTTGACAATACTAATGATAGATGGTTATCAACAATGTCATCAGGAAGACATATGTACATCAATTGGATTGATGGGACTACCTAAATCCTTATGTGTCATGATTAAAATTATTTTATCATATTATGATATGGTTATGAAATCATGTAAATAGTGTATCTCAATCCAAACACGTTTACCCTTAAATTTTGTAGTTGTTATGTACATGTGTAATTGAAACATATTGTGCAAACCCCCACACATCATTGTGCATTTAACAAAACTGATAAACAGTAAGTCCACTATATGTAAATAAATTTTTTGTGTGATATTAATGTGTTTATGTCATGGTACTAGTATGATATTGTGTTATTATATTATTTAGTGTTGTGTTTTGATATTAACCATGCATATATGATCTATTAAGTGGGCACTAATACAAGTGTGGGATTGGATGGTGGAGTATAAATATGTTTATATCAGTTTAAACTAGGTAGGGGTTAGGAAGTGGAACTTCTCATAGGCTAAAAAACCTAATGTTCCCCTTTCCATGAGGTATCCTCCTAAATATTTAGGGTGTGTGTACCATGAGTTCCTTAGGAACCATGGGCTCTTCATGAATACTTTTGACTTTATGCATGATGTGTTCCTTCACCCACATATTAGTGGTTGTCAAAAGAGCAATTCATGATTTATACTCAATGCAGCCTTGTGAACCTTTGGGAGATATATAAAGAGTGATGATTTCCTCTTACCTCTAGGAGGTAATTGAGGATTATTTTATTCCTTCTCCCTTGGGTTAGATTTATTAGCCACACAGTGCCATAATGAGAACTTTTTGCTAAATTGTTTTGCCTAAATTTACCTTGATTTTGTTGCCATTTTAAGTTGTTTTCTAAAACTAGCACCTTTATTTCTCTTGAATATAAATTTTATATTACAAATATATTTCATTGGTTTTCAATTACTTTATTTGAAATTTTGGTTTTTATATTGTGACTACTTATATTTCAATTTGATACATAATTGTGATTATGTGTTGATATTTAGTATCTCTTTTGAAATTACTCCTTAAGGCCATTTGGCATTTGTTTTAATTATTATGTTATTTTATGGTAAGGTTTTAACTTCTTTGTTTGAATTTTGGTTTCATGAATGTCATCATGTAAACATTGTATGCCTATTGCATGTATGGTAGAGAGTAAGTAACTTGGAATATAGATAGAGGGTATGATGGGATAACTTGCAAGGATAAGTCTTGAGCCATCATCCCTCCTACCAGACATGGTAGTTACATATAGGATTTAACTAAACCACTTGTTATCCTAATTTTGGGAGGTCTAAGTAGCATTATTCTTGGGAGGTCTAACAAGCTTATGTGATCTTATACTTGACTTGGATATAGAATTTTCTTCATTATTTATTGGGAGGTCTAAGGAGATTAATTATAGAGCATAATGACTACACTTGTACTTTAACATTGACATTGATTCATTCATATGGTACTTTATATTTTTTCACTAAGATCACTTTTACCATAGGATGACATTTAGCTTTGTCACTATGTTATCACAGCATAAAAATATATTTGTTGCACATGTTACTTACCATAATTATGAATCGATAGAATGTCTTGGATTCAGTTGGTTTGGATAGATTTAGATGATAGTATGACATTTTGATAATATAGGATATGACTTAAGGAAATTAATGTTAACTATTAACTTAAAAACCTTTGTAATTGTAATAAAATCAATTTCACCATAATAATAAAATATGTTGATATTTAAAATGTAAAAAAAAAGAGAAAGCCTTGAGGTTACTTTTACTAACATAAGAACAGTAATAATATATAATTAAATTTATGGTATTTTAAAAATAAAATCTAAAAATTTTTGTTGTATTATTGTTGGCTTAAGTTTAATTATTTGTAACTTGTTATATTTTTAGAAGTGTGTGTTTTTTCAACCCCTTGTGTTGTTTTGGTACATTGAGGATGATGTTTTTATAAGAGGGGGGATATATAATATCCCCATATGTTTAAACCTTTGTGCCCTTATTATCGACATATGTTTCCCTAACATGTTGATCCTTTAGATGCATAATAATTTTAATGTTGTTATCACCCTTATTTTTAAAGCTTTATTTGTTGAAATAAAAATAGAACAGTCTACTTTTTTATTCAAATCCTAAAATAATAAATACTTAAATCCACATAAATCATGAGCAATTTTATAATAGATTTATCACAACTTGTGTCTAACCTCTCTAGGAAGGCTATAGAATATATTATTTAGGCCCTATATTAGGATGGGTGGATGTGTAATGTAGAGAAACTAATTCATTCTCTACTAACCTTGACTCTAACACCTATAATCAATAAATATTTTTTTCAATCTTCACTATTTCTCTTATACATCAACTCTTCTCTGGATTTATCATCAATCCCTTGCATGATTCAATTAACTAGGACTCTTTTTAAGTCACTTACTCTTCCTTTATAAACTCTTAAACCCCTCATATTAATCCTTTTAACTCATTATATTCACTCTCTCACTTCTATTCATCAATCTGTCACACTAGATTACATTAGGTCAAAGGCTTCTCAAGGCCAAATCACATCCATTCTTGTATTAGGCCCCTTGAAAAAATTATTCATCTTTGATAGTCTCTCAATGGTCATAAAAACTTGTCTTGACTCATTCCAATCCCTCTTTTAATCTTGATTAGGTTCACAACTTCTCAAACTATCAAACCCTCATAACACCTAATAGCCTTTTTTTGACAAATCCTCAAGGTATGGATGGTAAAAAATAGTAATTAAAATTCCAATTATATTCAAATATCATCTATCTTTTTTTGTCTCTCCACAATGTTTCATATTCAAACTCCTTTGTCTTCATTACTTTATCAACCCTTCTTCTCAATTAGCCCTTTTAGGCCTAATTGCCTCTATCTTGAAACACAGCCAAGGTTTACCATATGTATGGATGTCACACCAACATAAAGTCTTAAAAATATCTTTCCAAAGCTTAAATCCCAATAACCTACCAAACTGTATCTAGTTTCACTAGTTAATTTCCTCAAAAAATAATTTTCAAGCTTTTTGCCTTAATTTAGGGTTTTTAGGTTCCACTCAAACCTAAGAGGGATTAATGGGAGTTTTAATGGGTATTTATTATTTATAAACCTCAAAATACCTGTATAATATATATTTCCACTAATTTAAACTTATTCAAACTTTGGATCTTCTTTACCAAACACCAATCATTCTCTAAATAGGATTTTGAGTGTATTTTGTGCACACAGTCTGACTGTTATAAATTAGAAAAGGGTATTAATGTTTATTAGACTTACCTAAATATGTTAATACTTTCCTCAAAGGTTAATTTATATTTAATTACATCATTACCTCAACTCTTCAACTCTAAAATACCTAAAAATGTATCAGGAATATACACAGCCTTCTTGACTGTCTCATGAATAAAATATAGATAGGGTTTGTTGTGTTTGAAATTTGGAACTATGGGAAAAAAATAAATATTTTTATAACATAATACACCATATAAATTTATTTATACCTCTTATATTCACATTGATACACCCTATACCTCCACTTAGATATTTTCAGCCTCTTGGCTTCAATAAATAAACACATAGTTCTTGAACAAAATCACACTCTTTACAGCATACACTACAGAATGATATTTTACATAGGTTTTAATTATTAAAACATGTCAATTACATCCATAAAAATTATCAATGAAAATATTACCAAGTATTAATTCAACTCATTTACAACTTTTATTGATTCAACATATGTACATTAAGGACTTTGTCTTAGAACAAAGATACATAGGTCTTTGTTTTCTCGCATCTTCATCTTTATTCCATACCTATGATTCTTTCAATCTATAAATTCAAAACTAACTTCCTAATCTAACTTCTATTCTGAGACTAACCCCTAAATCTAATCCAAAACTCATTTCATACACAAGAAAACTACCTTCCTAGATAACTAACTCTTCGTAATCACCTTCATAGAGACATTACATTAAAATTACTAGGGTTTATGCCATATTATTCATGTTTTGTACATAAATAATATTTATTAACTCTCCTATACTCCATTATGACCTTTAAATAACACTTACTAACCATGAAAACACATCAAAATGCTCCTAAACACACTAACATAGTTTAAATATTCAAATTAAGGTTTTTGTAGGAAAGTTCCCAAGACAAAGAACACTTAACTCAAGGATACCTAATGACTTATAAAGACTCAATTGCCTTATAAGGAATTATACAAGACCTAATACACTTGTATTTGATCAAATTTATACAAATTACTTGATGCCCTTGCATCAATGTTCTTATGGAGTGTAAATTTGGACAATATAAAATAAGTTATTGTTGAGTTTAAAGAACCCTTTGACTTTGTACTACGTGGGTGACTTGACCAAGTAATCCAACATGGGCTTGTAAGGTCATTAATTAGAATTATGGGATTTTAATACAAGAGGTGATTCTTGTTATAAAAGTATCCTCCCATTTATTGAGTTGGTGGATAATCCTTGGAATGTGAAATTTAGACCGTATTTTATTTCCCACCCTTAGTCTTATTTTGGGGTTATTCATTGGAGTTCATTTGGTGGAAGGAGTTGAAGTGGAGAAGGAAAAGATTGGAGGAATTTATAAATAAAAATATTGGAGGTAGGATTCTTTCCTATTTTATTATTGATTTTTTGATTGAAAAGTGTATCTATATTAATATAAAAAAGTAAAAGTACAATGCTACTCATATTAAAAAATGGGTGGAAAAAGTCACGTCCTATAAGCACAATCAAACAGAGGTGAAAAACCCACAGGAGAGATAAATTATAGAAGATTGGAGGTAGGATTATTTCCCATTTTATTATTGATTTTGATAAATGCTTGACAAATTAATAAAATGTATCTCTCTCTCCCCTTGAATCTTAGAGAAAATAAATGTGCAAGTATAAATTTTGTTCATGTAAAATGGTGTGTTGCTTGTTGAAGAAGATCTCTCTCTCTCTCTCTCTCTCTCTCTCTCTCTCTCTCTCTCTCTCTCTCTCTCTCTCTCTCTCTCTCTCTCTCTCTCTCTCTCTCTCTCTCTCTCTCTCTCTCTCTCTAAGAGAATTAGTTGTCTGCATGTTGAGTGTGTCATAAATAATACTCTTCCTTTCAGTCTCTCTTTTTGGTCAAGAAAGTAATACTTGGGAATGAAAATAGTAAGATTAAAAATGTATTTGTTGTAAAATAAATGTGATAATTGTCTACACACCTGCATATACAGTCCATGGGTAAGTGCACAAAGCTGGCAGATAAAAAGGGGCCTACCCATAGACATGTTTTTTATAAAAATTGAAAAATCTCAACTTCTATAGATTATTTGAGATGGATACACTCAAAATTTTAAGATGGTATAAAAAAATGAATTGTAGCATTTTGAGTCTAGTTTGTATTTTTTTTAAATGGTTAAGTATAAATAGGTTAAACATGTAAAATTTAAAGAGTAACTCATTTTTAATTAAAATAGAGTAGATAATCATCTGTACAACTCAACCTTTTTATAGAAAAGTGTAGTATTTTTTGAAACCCTTTTATGGAAATTTAGATAAGATCATGTAGTTTGTGACTTATATTTTATTAATTTTTTAAAAAATATTTTTTTTAATTAATTTTACAAGTAAATAAACCCTAAAAACTGACAAAAAAATGGATGGATGATATAAATGATTGTTTGGGAATTAATTAAGGTTTTTTTATCATAAATAATATAAATGGTTTTATGGGAATTAAATGTGTAAGGAGTTTTTATCAAAAATATTTACATAGATAATTCCCAAAAAATCATTTAGATTATTTATGGACTATGAAAAGATAAAATATTTTAATGGATAGATGGTTGTACAACCTCCATAACTAATTTTTAAAAATGAATATTAATTTTTATTTGAATGTGTATAGAATTAGGCCTAGTTTGTGACCATATAATTTTATTTATTTGGATCAACCAAAATAAAAATACTTAAACATATATAGGCATGTATATTTACATCATGTAGTGACCTAAAAAATTTGTATATAGAAATCAAAAAAGATAGAAACCTTAAAATAGTATAAGCCTTATATATTTGGAAAGGGGAAAACATGCTCATCATCACAATAATAATTTTATGAATTGACTTGTTAAAACTCATAGTGTATTTGGTCATGAAATTTGAATTTTGCTATTTTTTCTCAAAATTCTCAAATTCGGTTGTGTTGATAGGTCCAATCCTTTGGCTTGGGAATCTAATCCATTTCTAAGACAAAAGACTTGGTTTTTAAATTCAAAAAACATAGTTCGTATATGATATAATGCGTACACATTATAACACATACGTATTATGTTAAAATGGCACTAAAAACAAAAAAATATCTATGTATACTTGTTTATGTTTATGTTTATATATAGAATCACATTGTATAATTTTATATTTTTATTTTAAAGTGGAGTGTGTATACACATAATATTTTCAAACTTTATCAATTACTTATGCTCTATATCTTGTAAGAAACCATCAAGCCTCAATATCTCTAAATGCATGTCTTAAGGGGTGTATCAAGAAGGCAAACCATTAGTGTTTTGTAGGATTTTTGTCCCTTATTTCCACTTACTATCTACACACTTATCTCCTAAAACCATTCTCCTAAGATTTGCCTCCTATTTTACACCCTATTCTATTCATTTACCACCTTCATTAGCCTTTCCCTAACCTAAACACCTTTTTGACTGTTTACATTTCATATTCAGCCCTATCGACCTTTTATTATTATTGATAAAACTTATTAGGGTCTAGATCAGTCCCTAGACAACCTAGTCTATGATTTAATTTAATTTTGTCAATTATGATACTAGCTCAACTGGGTCAACCTTGTCGACCTAAACTTTTGAAAATGATTAGAGTTATATATGCCTATATAAATACATTTATTTCACCATTTCTAAGAGAAGATAAGAATAAGTAATATATATTATGCATCTACTTATCCACCATTATACTTGAGGATCAAACTTAGGGTTTTATACTTTCTTTGGAGATACAGATCTTGTCTTGTGGAGAAGTCTTCTAGATCCATTGATAAGTTATGTAGCCTAGATCTGATTTATCCTTGTCATCCTTACATAACCACAACAACCTCTTGTAAATCACCTTGGCCAAAGGAGAGATTGAGCCTTGGTGGGTTCATATTCAAAGGTAAGTATTCCTAACTTTGAGCCTCCTTTGTAATAGTAGATAGATATGAATTTTTACTTCTATTATATACATTAGGATTCTATATATGTATGTTGTTTACTTATTATTAGTTTAGTGAATATGAAAACATAGGACTTAGGGTTATTACATAGTTTTGCTTGAATAGATGCTTTGAAACCCTCCCTAGTGAATTTATTATAGTAAGATATCCCTTGGATAGGTCTATTAGATCCATCTTGGTCATGATCCTGGTTATCTCATGTATCCCCAATCAAAAGTGTAAGTAGGATTTATCTTATCCAAGCTATGATGGATTTATAGATCTGTTGCATTTCCCATTGTATACATCCTAGTGAAATCGACGAGAATCTTGTTATAGGTATAATCACTAAGAGGGGGGGTGAATCAGTGAGCCCAAATAATCCAAATTAAATTCTGATCTTTAAAAACACTTAACCAGTTACCACAAGTATTTATGAATCATACACATCATTCATATAAATAAGCAAGAGAGATAATGCAAGATCAATCACATAACACATAACATACATAAGAAACCCTCTTAGGGAATAAAACCCACTAGAACCTAAATTAGAATACTATCCTATAATAATAATATCAAATTTATATCATATAAAAATTATCAAGGAACTACAATCCCTATTTAGTGAGGCTCTAATCCCATAAGGTGTTGCCACACCTATCTAGTTGAGTTGCAATAATAACCAAAACTTTTAGAAAGTTTCACTTTTCAAGGAGGTTTAAACCATATTAGATGTTGAGCTACCATAATAACACCTATAAACACATCCACCTTTGCACTAATGTCTTTAACACCTAATGATGGACCTCTGATTATCACTCTTTACCTTCGCTCACATGAGCACTATTCTGCCAATAGACTTATGACCAATAGGTCATACAAATAGTCCTCAAACTAATATAACATTAAAATCACCCATAGAGTACTCAACACTTCCTTCACTCCCCAATTCACACTCACAATCCTCTCTCAAATCTCTCCCAAGTCTCTTACTCACAAGTCTAGAAATCACCATCTTTGATTTCACTATTTATAGAGAAATCTTGATAATCACCACCTTGGTTATCCATTAGGCATGTATTAAACCTTAATACATCTAGCATACAAATAAATAGCTCAAAAAAATCTTCATAGGTTGGCCATAGCATCTATGGGTCACCCTTAAGGAACTACACATTTTAATAAGGCCCTTGTAGCCCTTATAGGTCTCATGTGAACCCATCCTCTCCTTTAACACTTCATTGAAAAAAACAAGAACATAGGACCACTTTAAAATACATGGTTTTAATACTTATGTCCCCTTTGACATACTCAAATGATCACATTCATCTTATTTCACCTCTTTGTATGCTTAAAAAACTCAAACAAAGACCTTATACATAGGAACACCATTACCGAACATACAAGCAACTTCTTAAGCATTGTTCATACTCAAGATAGATTGATCACACCTCAAAATTACTCATATAACATCCTCATTGAGTCCATAACACTCCCTAATAGCCAATTCATCAAGAGACATTGAAATAGTATCTATATAATCTCAATTACTCTTCTTGGGTCATTTGTGAAACAAGTACAAACACATAGTCAACTTTGAACATTAATATTTTTTACTTACACACTTTCAGATATTCAAATTAGGTTCATTAGATGTGCCATGAAGTCCTCTTCATCTTTTATTTTTACAACACTAATAAATTTGACTTTTATCAAAATATATGGATAAAATATAGAGCTCTAGTTTTTCCCTATGTTAAATTCAAATATTTGAATGACAATGGTCATAGTTATCCTTCGAACACAAAGATTTTATCTCATGTTCTCTCATCTTTGGATCAATCTCACACCATTGATCTTGTCCAAATTTTAATGCATAGGCACCAATGCTCAAACATTAAACATCTAACTTTTGACCTCATCTCATGCAATCTTAAAATGTTGACTCAACATGCTCTGTTAATCTTTGTAGATCAGTCAGTTCTTTAGCAATCAACACTCATTAGTTGATCAATTTATACAAACACCCACTCATTTTTGGATCTTTATCCTATACCTTTGATTATTCAATAAAAATCATGCACTTGTCATCATCTCACTGCTTCCTAACTTCTTGGAAAAATGCACACCATCAATCTTGCTCGAACTTTAACTTATGCAAAAATCACTAAGTATGGGGACTTTTCAATATGCCTAAGTAACCATTTCTGAACCTTAATAACTTCTTCTATGATTTGATGCATGATCTCAAATTTGGACTAGATGATCTCTTTCAATAAGTTAATCCAACCATGTGACACACTTATCCTGAATCTTTCACATGTGAGAGATATATTGCCATTAAAATGCCTTCTCAAAATCTTTTGTCACGGAGCCAACTATGCTTAGAATTTATTTGGGAGACCAAATTTGCTCCTGCATAAATTTTATCATGCTTTGGCACATGATCTCAAATTTAGTGAAAATCATCTGTGCTCAAAATTGAACAAACCCACATGATTAATTTCTCTTGAAACCTTCACATGTGTAAGATATAACATCATCAAACTGCCTACTCAACTTTTCTTTTCACATGCAAAATTGACTATGGAAAAACATAGTCAAACTTCCTAGAATCCCAACTTTGCATATGTATATATTTTGATGTGATTCATCACATGATCTAAAATTTAGCACAAATAAACTAGGCACAATGATGAACAAACCCATATGATCATTTTGTCCTGACACATCCATGCATGTAAATGTTGACCTTATCAACATGATTACAAATCTATTTTTGGACAACTATAAATTTGGCTAAGTATGGGAAAATAATGAATTCTAATTGAGAAGCCAACTTTTTACCCTCATATCTTTGACCACACTTCTTTGCATGACGTGAGATCTAGTGCATAAAAATTAGAGACTAATGTGATCATAACCATATGACTAACTCCCCTTAACTCATTCCCACGTGGTAATGGTGATGTCATCAAACTACCTACTCAAATTTTTTGCCATTGGACCCAAAGTGTCTATATGAAAACTATGGATAAATAGATAAATTCCACTTATGCACACAAGATCTAAAATATTATAAAACATCTTAAGGACATTTTGAACATGTTCAATGCTCCATACTCATCCTTGAACATCTCTAACCATGCCAAAACTAAAGATCATCGAATCATACTTCAAGCATACAAGAACAAGCACATTGCATACTTTGGCATTATCACATAGAATATCAAGGCTTTACACTCACTCACCAAGACACCTCCATGACATCATTAAAAATACTCCAACAAATCTAAACCTTGTATGTTTTCTTTCATGCTTTCATTTTTATCAACTTATTATTTTTGTATATTTATGATACTATATCAAACCAGTTGGTATAATTCTAACTTTATGTTTGCAAGTTTAACACACAGTCACATCCAAATGACTATGTTCTATCTATGTATGTCTTCATAAAATATAGGTTACTAGATTGAATAGGTCCACATAGTACTCTTCTTCAATTTTAAATAAGCATACAAGGTCAAACAAGTCAACTTTATCATCTTATTCTCTCTGTTAGCATTTAGATCAACAAACTAGGTAGAATAGGTTGACTTAGTCATCTTATCCTTCATCAACACATAGAGTTTTGTAGAAGTGGGTCAAACCAGTCAACTTCATTTGTAAAATTTTGAAAGCAATATTTAAGGAACTTCAACATAAAATTTATAATCTTAATCATCTTCAAACCCACCAAGGTTCCTCTCTTTCCATACTTTGTCCTTTCAGTACTTCTTTTTAGTTTTATTTTGTGTAAGTTAGCAGCCTTTAAAACTACAATACTACAGCTAACTAATTTGACCTAGTTGAATTAGTTTTGTATCATATCTTCTATCTAAAATACTTATTCAATCCCTTTGACTTTATTCTTAAATACTTTTACTTTCACATAATAGTAGCAACCCAGTCAACTCTATTATGTTCTATTTTCCTAAAGTGTCGTCTGAATTGACCCTATATTATTTTAAATTTTGGGAATTAATAACTATTTGATAGTAATTAATTCACAATTTCATTTTTAGTTATTTTCATGCTTATAGTAACTCACATAGTCTAAATTGGTGGTTTTTCAAACTACCATTTAGTTACATTATTTTATTCTTTTGCACACACTACCAAATCACACAATATTCAAAATGCATTTAACTCTTATCTTCCAAAGGCCTACCAAATTCAATTTCATCACCAAGGGGGAAGTCAACTTGGTTTTATATCCAAGTATAAATATGTGATTGATAGTATATATTGGCAAAGCACCCAACATCCTTATCATTATAGGATTGTGAAGTGAGGGGGTAGGCCCCAATACCAAGTGAATACAATTGACAACACATATCCCTTTTAGCCTAAACATCCTGAAACCATCTATAGATTAATTTTTAGTTCCCTATTTTTATCCAACTTTTCTATCACACTTTAATCAATACTTTCTAATAATCTAATAACACTTAGGATGACCACGTAGTTAGTACTTACTTTGTAGTTGATTGCTTGCTATATGATTGTTGTGTGTTGTATTACAAAAACTTACATGGCCAGCATTGGTGCAAGGTTTTATGTTATGTTCCCCTACTAAATCACTCACATTGATCCAATTGTTTGTGTGTTTTATTTCACTTATTACATCACTTATATTACTAAAAAAAAATACTTATTTTAGCAAACTAAAATTATGTTCAGTATAGTCTCTTATATAATGTGTTTTCCCCTATCCACAATACATAATTGACCTATCTAAGTGTGTTTTCTTCTCTTCCTAATTTATTTCCTAGTCTATAATATAAATTCAACCTATATGATTCTTTATCCTTTTATGTTAGTTAAGTTACAGTACTAAGTTGACTAGTTTTACCCTGTATCCTTATCAACTTATTTTCATATCATATCTATAGTACAAAGATGACCTATATGAATCTATACTCTTATTTGCCTATTATATTATAGTACACAGTAAAAAATTTTGACTCTATATCCTTTATGCCTCTTTGCCTTTGCATCATCTTAGTCTTAATCTTTCTCTCTCATCATGAACATCTTATTTGAGGACAATAATGAGTTGAACTTAATATATGTGATGAGCTTTACCAACCTCAATAATCTCTCCCATATGCATCTTCTGGCTCCTACCCTATATGAAAGTAATGTGCATGTAGCCACTCACACTAAAAACTATATGACCCCTCCCCATTCATCTTCAGTTTGCAACCCTCTTTTTTCCTCAAAAGATCAGCTAGAATTGCAATATACTCTAAAAATGATCTTATCCATCAATGAATTTCCTCAACATCGAGGAAATGATCCTTATACCATATACTATCTTATGATAAGTGGTCAAACTGATAAACCCAAATCACCTTCCCCCATATTCTCACAAGAATTTGGTGACACTAGCTTCTTTGCCTCTTAACCTCTTCCTTCTCTTTTAACCCCTTCTCACACTATGACATCTTCCTCTTTGATTTCCTCCACATCCATGCCAAGTATCTCTACTAAAATGGTAATTTATACATCTAGTGGGCCTCTTCTAAGACTCATTCTTCTCAATTCTTCCACTAGTGCATCATTTTCTACCCATGGTAATCATGCCTCTAGTGTTGATTATTTTCATCCTTATACTAGTGCATCCTTTGCCACACATGAAAATCATGCTACTAGTGCCTCATTTACTAAAAATTCATCGTAAGTTACTAATAACACTCATAGTGGTACCCAAGCCACTAATACCAATACCAATGCTTTACATAATGCAAATAACACCATTCAAACCCATCAATTTATATTGCAAAATCTTAATCAAATGAATGATTTTTAACCTAATGATGCAAATTTAAAATCATTGTATCCATCTCCAAAATCACCCTCAATAGGTTCTATGGGTAATGCATAAATAAAATTCCCCCCCCCCAACCTCCTTTTTGAGATTCCCATGGTAATCTTATCCCTCAACCTCCTCTTGTTGATAAAAAATCAAGCACCTTCAAAATAAACCTCTTACACCTCAAATTATTAACATCGATATAATAGGTATCTCCTACCATTAGTTACAATGGGTCAGCTGATCCTACTCTACACTTAAAAACATTTGGAAATCTATACAAATATTGGGTCAAGTTAAATACTTTTGTTGCTACCAAGTTATTAGCAAAATGTTTCTCTAGAGATGTTTTAGATTGGTATAACCAACTCAAATCTCATTCCATAACTTGTTTAGAATATTTATTCAATTCTTTAGTCCAAGAGTTTCAAAATAGTGACCTTCCTGAAAATACATTGGCCCATTTTATTAATTGTAAGAAACTTGAGACAAAAACCGCACAAGCTTTCATCAAATGATAGAATACCTTGTATAACTAGTGTCAAGACAATATGGAAGATGATAATCTCTTTCATATATTTACCAATGATCTTTATCTTAAGTTGTAATATTAGGTCCAAAACCTCTCTCCACATACTTTGGAAGAGGCCATTGACCGAGCCCAAGTGGTAAGATTTACTCATGCATCAATTTGATCCACCCCAACTTTCTATGGGTAATCACATGTTAATCAAAAATAAAAATAGTCATGCTACTAATGATGGTGTCACTAATTATTATGATACCATTCATACTATTCAAACTATTATTCCCAACCAGGTTTCAGAACAAGCTTCCCCTTCCAACCACATTTCTAGTCCTCATTTATCTTCAAAAAATAACATCAATTTTCATAAACCTTTATCCTTAGTAGAGTTACAAAAGCATCTACCAAGGCCTCTTCCATGAGATCTTGATCCCATTCATCCCATGAAAACTTGGTATGATAACAATAAACTATGTTGGTTTCATGTTAGTTAGGGTCATTCTCATGAAACTTGTAGATAATTGTGTGATTTGGCTATGGATTTTCTCCTTGGTCCTAATTTCAACCATGATTCTGTCATTTTTAAACATAAACAAGCCTATGACATTACCTTCAAAGCCTACGAAACACAAACTAAATATCAATATTTAAACCAAGCTAATGCTTATTTGGCTATCTATAAATACCCTATTCCAAATCACCAAGACAAAAATGATAAGCCTATTCCTTCTACCAACAATGTTGATAGTCTTATAGACCCAACTCCTAAATAAAATGTGGTAAATATGACTAATATGTGAAGGGTAGTTTCCTTCATTGATTATCATCCCATCCACACTCCTCAATCATCTTACACTTTCTATGTTATCTAAGACTCTTCCCCAACTCACTTAACAAAGTTGGGGCAAGAAGACCTTATACTTTCGATGAACCAATTCTAACACCTCCCTTAGATAACACTTATCATACCATTTATACCACTCCTCCAAATTCTTTACCCATCACCAATGATACTCAAACTTCTATTAACACTTATTCCTATTTATCCCAAACCATACATGCATCCACTACCCCATCCTCTCAAGATAATCAAAAAAAAATTCCTCCAATTAAACCTCTTACATCCTATAAACAAAAATTCACATACACTTTTTCTCCTCCTTCAGTGGACCTCCTCCAACACTATGCACCTCTTTCCATGAATCCCATTATGGGTTATGATAAATTGGATCCTATCATAAAAATTACTAATATCCCATCTCAAATACCATTTATATAACTTATGTATATTTATATTCATCATTGTAATCACCTTATGTAGCTCCTATTTGAAATGAACATCCCTCATCCTCTCCTACTAAGATGCAAATCCACCTTATCTAGATTAGAAGATAGCATTTTACAATAGTGTGAAAATATGTCCATACACATTAATGAAATAATGAACACTTCTCTCTCCATCAAATTCCCCATGACTTCTATGATCCCTGATGAGATTTTACTTCATGTGGATGATCCTCCCCTTTTTATCAGTGTCTAAATTGGTGATATCCAATTCAAGTGTGCCTTGATTGATGAGGGTTTAATTACTTGTGCTTCCTCTCTTGATTTTATTAAAACCCTTGGATATTTTGAATGTAATATTAATCTCACATGTAGCACATGTCAAGGCTATGACTGAAGGTAAATGTCTCCCTCAGGTTATGTGTGGCTCCCTATTAGTGTTCCACCTATCACTATTATAGTAAAGGATATAATATTTAAATTACTCTATCCTATAATATTTTTATTGGTAGACCATAGACTCATTGCATGAGAGTAGTTACCTCTTTCACCTACCAATGTGTTAAATTTCCTCATAATGGAGTAATCTATAATATTTAAAGTGACACTAACCCTTAGAATTTAGAATAATTTCAAGACCATGGCATATTCAATATTCCAACCCTTGAACCCTTTTCAAGCATTTGATTTCATGAATCTCAATAGTGTAACGTTTCTATCAGCTCTACATATAGTTATAATGGTCACCCTGATCTCATCAGGAATATACCACCTAACCTCCTATATTTAGATGATAATAAGCTAGATGAGATCAACCTCAAGATCAACACTTGAATCTTGTGCCTTATTTCATTTCTTATCTTTTTCCTTCTCTGAATCCACATTCTTGTCAACCACATAGTGATGATATACCCATTATTTTAACTAAGACTTGACACTCCATTCATCACACTACATATGATGATAAGGTCATCCCTACCTATGTCATTGATCTTTATACACCCAACTTTGATGATGGATAAACCATAGATGATCCATTCTTAGGAGGTATTTTTCAAGACTAAGATGTTAAAATTATCCATTATCATTCCTTGTTTCTTTAGCCTTTCCATATATCTTATCGCATTTCATCCTATATAATTCCTAATGTTAGCATATTCCCTCTTAATCTTAGGGTAGAGATGGTTCACACATCTCTAGTTTTTGAAGAACCTCATAGGATTATGCTTATGGATCATGTAATGGCTAGTCCCTATCACTTTGCTAGATACCAAGATCCCTCTAGTTCACTTGTCTTTGAGATGTTTACAAACTTTATTTAGCCTTTTGTGCATCTTATTCCTCTCTCAATTAAGCCTATTTCAAATACTAATCCCACTTACTCTCTAACTAAGTCTCTTCTTATTTTTGATCCTACTATTCCTTCAATCAAGCCTTGCCTAGTCTCTCTACTAGTCCCACCTTCCCTTGGGGATAGTTTGTTCCATTTATCATAGTTTTCTCCTTTACTCACAAAATGGGTTGATCAGCCATATTATGATATTCATAAAGTTATCAATCACTAGACTAGAAACTCTTCTTTAAACCAGCCTACTTCAGATTCCATCTCCACTCCCTCTATTAGTATACCCACAAAGTCTACTAACAAGGGTATTTGTTGCTTTCATGGCACATCTAATCACTCCTCTATGCATTGTTGTAAGTTGTGATAATATATAGACACTTTACATCCTACTACTCCTCATCCCATAAACAATGTTGTACCTCCCCTAAAAGTATTACCTGAATATCTTCCCAAATATGGAGAGGTATAGTACCTCTAGCACTAATGTGGTACTCATTACATTGAGCATTACCACATCCTTTAGTAGCATATCAAAGATCATCTCATGACCATTCCTGCACTTACCACTCTTCCTACCATAGGTCACCCTCACAATAAGGACTCCACTTTTTCCCATGTGGCCCTTACACATGTGGTCCCTTATCTACCTAAAGTTTCTCCACCTATGATTCCCTCACCTATGGATCCTCCTTCACTTGTGGCCCCTTCTCCATTAGTGATTCCCTTACTCATGGATCCTTCCTCACTAGTGACCCCTTCATCTCCTGTAGAGTCCATTTGCATTGTTCTCTTTAGATTCCCCTACATGATAGCCCTCATCAGTACAATCCTTTAGGAATTCCTACATTTTCCATTGAGGATATTAGACATAAATTATTTTCTCAACTTTCCCTGAAGATCAATGAGATGTTGGCTATAGTCTGATTTCAAATCCATAGAGACTTATCAGATGTGATGGATAATGTGTGTGTACAAATCTACCATTATTTATGAACATAACCATGGTGTTATTTCATTTATTTATTCATTATGTATTGGAGGTGTGCTCTAACTTTACATTTATCTATCTTAAATATCATTTTACATTATGTCAAATTCTTATTCATATTACATGATGAATTTTGTTTTACACATGTTTCTTATGATATAATTTTATTCCTTATGATCTCTTATGGATTCTTTTTCATTATTACATACTTATTCTCTATGCATTCCTTTTCTATGATTATCTTGTTATTTCTTTATTGATTATTATTTATCTTATCTCTTTAAAACATGGATAATTTTTATTGTGACTTAGTTATACAAACCTTACTCCCTTTAGTCATTCCTTGTTTACCATGTGATCAATTAGCAAACAATTCATCTCATTATAATCTCCTTTTACCAGTCCATTTTGGATCTCCCTTTATTCCCCTTATTTCCTTGTACAAACTAATCATACACATGGTTGAGACTCGAGATAAAATGTTTGTTTATAGGTAAGTCTAAGTGTTTTAGTCAATCATTTATTTGGATACTTAGATTATTTTAGCTAAGGCCTCAATCTCATTCATGTGTATCACTTTATCTCTCATGATTGATCATTTCAAGTCCATATATATGAGGAATCTTAAAATCCATAAAAATTCAAAATCCAAATAGTTTAACAAAAGGCAATGATCTAAAGGGCAAGATTCAAATTTTTAAAAAGTCAAATTACTCTAAAAGATGTGATTCTAAGCACATCTCCTTTTTATAATCAAATATCAAACTCCACAATTAGCCTCATGATTGATTCAAGGTCCATTGGGGTAAAGTAGGCTAGTAGATTGGAAAAGGAGAACAAAAAATCTTTTAGTGTTACCTACCAAGTACCCAATCTTCACAATAGATCGATAGCTCTATAAGAGGTCCTAAGGAATGGGGAACACATTGTGGGAAGGTAGATCCATTTTAATTTTCTTGTATAAACCAACCAACATGATTTGATCTTAGTACTTCACTTATTTTCCTACATAGATTTGTGCTTATCATGAACAAGTATCCTTTGTATATTGATGGCCACTAGTCACTTAGTATCTTTCTATGTCCTTAGTGTGCCTTGTGTTTCCTATGGTCTTATCATTAGATGCCTACATTATCATTTTTGCATTCCCTCTTTCATTACCTACAATCATAATATTTCCCCTTGAGTAATATTGTTTTCTTCATTGATCACTCCCCTAGGGATCCCATTTGTGAGTTTCAATGTAAGCCCTTGGATAAGACCAGGCCTTCCTCACAAATTACCAAATTTACACATTATCATTTCAAACATCCATTTTTAACATACTTTTTATTTTTTCTCCACCTCATTGGTGTTCCCTTTGTGAGTTTTAGTGTAAGACCATGAATAGGACTTGGCCTTCCTCATAAAATTTTCCAATACCCAAGTCACAATGAAATTACATGTGTCAAATTTGAGATAAGTCAAGATAGAATATGAGTTACACATCATTGACATGTTTCCCATCTTGATTTAGTATGTTTAATGCTTACTTCATTGATCTTTCACTTTTATCTTCTTCTTTTTTAATTGTATGGATGGATACTACCATCTTTCTTAAGTTTTTCATACTTCCCAACTTGAATTAGTGTAATTAATTTAAGTTCATTTTTCCAAATTTTATTTCTCTTTCATACTTTGCAACATGATTTAGTATGATTGATTGACTTAATTATTTTGTTTGTCAACCATTTGTATTTCATGTTCTTTTCATTTTATTGCATTATTTTTCATACTTCCCAAAGTGATTTAGTGTGATTTTACTTGTTTTAATTTGGTGCCAATATTTTTCATGGTTTAAAAACATTTTGTCCTCTTTTTTGGTTTATTAGACTTAGTCATATTTTGTTATTACACATTTCCCATCATGCATTTAATTATAATTAATTACACTTTTCCAAGTATTTATTACTTGTTTATTTTTAACCATGAATGTGTAATACATAATACTAGAAAATAAAACACTCCACATATATTTCCCATACCATATACAGTAAAAGTAAAATACATGTGCTATAAAGAAATATATCCATACATCAACAACCAAAACCAAAATATAACTCATGAGACCAAAATCCAATTGTCAAAAAAATATCTCTCTATATGTCATGTGTTTTATACAATGGTAGAAAATACAACAATACATAGCTCCAACTCTATGGGCTCCATCATGCCTATGTCATGGCCTAGCCATACTACCCATAGATGTCTTGCATTGTCCCCTCTACAAGTGCACTATAATGAGGTAATCTATAATCTTAACCCTGCTGCCTATCCCTATAGGTTGACCACCTAGGCCTCTACCTATCTTAGTTCAATCATTATAGCCATGTGTGCAGATCTCTCCTTATCTAAGGCCTACCAAGCTTGTGCTTCTCCTACTCCCACCCCTGTCAATTTCTAAAATCTATCTCACATATCTATAGCTACCTTGCGGCCTCCCCAACTTGTCTAAACCACCCCACCTAAGTTGGCACATATGGTACCATAGGATAATCCAATGTGGTGGGATCATATGGTACTAGTACCTTATCTAAAATGTCATGGTGTGTTTCCATGACTAGAGATCCCCATCTGACCTCCTCTATCATAAGGTTTGTAAAACTAAAACTAGATGGATATCAAATCACATATATATCTTAAAAACTATCTATCTATTTAAAATCATATACAACTAGTATTCTATATCAAAAACCAAAAAATATAACATTTTTTACTTGTCCCAGTGTCATCAACCACCATCTCCCCATCTGCTTATCCACCGAGCATGGTATTTCCATTAACCCATCCCCTGAGCACCTTGTCTATGGGTTATCTTCCTATCAACACAAAGCTTAGAGTCACCACCCATGCTTTCTATGAGCCTCTCCTTAGAGGTGCCTCTATCATCCATCTCTACCCTGGGATGATTGTTAGATCATCCTGTGTAACTACCCTCATTTATGCTCAATCTTACTGATAGAATCTCCATTAGTGGTGTGTTAGATGTGTTTGTTGCTCCTCCTATTGTGGTGCATATTGTGGTACTTAGTGTACCCATATATCCACATCTATGACCTCTCCTCCTCTAACTACTAGCTATCATGATCAACTAGTCCATAGTATCACATGCCATGGCTTGATCATTGATCTCTTGAATTATGTTCTTCCTCCTCTCCCCCTCATCTCTCTAGCATATCATGCCTAAAAATTAGGAAATACTAGAGGATACACTAGGTGAAGGTGTCCAAACTACATTAACAAGCATTCCACTAGATGTAGCTCTACCTACCAAGTATAGTGGCCCATGATCTCCACTCAAGATATCCCTAGTACCATAGTCACACAACTAAGCCAAATAGTATCAATATGTGTGTATGACTACCACATAATCTCTCCTCATATAACTATTTACAACATTGGCATGTGGGAAATGGCCCATGCTACCTGGTCATGTCTCTATCTAACAACCTAAGGTAACCTATCATCAACTAGATGGGCAACCTAGCTAGTCACTACATCAAAAACCTCTCATATATCCATGCGCTTAACAACATCACTAGCCTCATAGTATTTTTCCATTTAGACAACATAACATGCATGAGCTAGACCTAGATGACAGACCTAAAATCATAGATCACCCCTAATCCAAAATAGACTATCACAAGGTTGTCATGTATAGCATTACTTTATCATCTGAATTATGATAGAGCACTCATGTTTTCATAATTCTATTCATAGCCTTCTAGATAACCAAAATCTATGTAATATACACATTAAATAAGCTCACACTCAGCCCTAGGTAGATCCTATTTGAGTACATCACCCACTTTAATAGAGATGTTCTCTCCTCCAAATCATCTAGTATCCCTATGATCACCATTGTCCCTCCTATAGGCATTCTAATCAATGTAGACTAAGTCAAACTAGTTGACTCTTTTCATCACCTATGATGACTTTTTGATTATTTTCCATAAATGCCTTGGGCATTTATTGTTCAACTCCTTCCTAACTAATACCCCGTTTGACCCCTAATGTCTCTAAAAATTCCTAGGGTTCATTCTAGTGT
Source organism: Torreya grandis (assembly GCA_037957365.1). Lineage (NCBI taxonomy): Eukaryota > Viridiplantae > Streptophyta > Pinopsida > Cupressales > Taxaceae > Torreya > Torreya grandis. Next base: position 3,671,532 of record JARHVA010000433.1, on the reverse strand, counting down.
CTATATTCTACCTAGTAGTCAATTTTCTATAATTCACTCAATTTCAAATAAAAATACTCAAAAAAATGAAATTTTCAAATACTTACCTGTGTTACACTCATTGTGCCATTATGCATCCTCCCCATTTCAACTATCATCTCTTCACCATCCTGGCTCTCTAGGCTCTCACTAGGTCTATCAAAGCTCTATTTTTTCATAATAGTAAAAATAGAAAATGAATTATTTTTCACCCTATTTATATTTACTATTCAAATTTATTTACCCTCTAAATATTTACCATCAAATTTATTATTTTGATCATATCTTTATCTCTACTAACTATTTTTCCAAATCATAAAAAGTTCTAGAATTCAGATATCATTGAGAATATTTTCAACTATTATATGTCTATATTGTAAAAAATTTAATTTTTTTCTCCTTTTTACAAATCTCTATAGGTTCACCTAATGTTCCTCACTTTGGACACCTTCACATTTCTTTCATCTCATTATTTATATACAATACTAAGGTAAGTAAAGGTATGTATTTTTCAATTTTGTCCTTTCATTTATCTTATTTTCTCCTTACTGCACTTTATTTAGCTTTAGAATTATGTGTTACTATGTTATTTTCTTGAAGCATCATTTCGTGTTGCCCCTTTATGACATGTGATGAGTATAGAGTGGGTCATCTGTATACACATTATATTTTTAAAATTTATCAATTATTGATGTTATTTATCTTTTAGTAACCTATCAAGTATAAATATCTTTGAGTGTATGCCTTAAGGGGTGTATCAGGAAAGGGCTAGGTAAACCAATGGTGTTTCATAATATTATTATCCCTTAATTTCACTTATTATCTAAAAACTTGTTTCTTATAACCATTCCCCTAAGCTTTTCCTCCTATTTTTCACCCTCCTCTAGTCATTTACCACCTTAATTATCTCTTCCCTAACTTAAACCCCTTTTTTTATGGTTTACATTACATATTCAGCCCCGTCGACTTTGTAATCTTATTGATAAAACTTATTAGGGTCTAGGTCATCCCCTGGTTGACCTAGTCCATGACCTAATTTTTTTTTTCAATTATGATACTAGGTCCACTAGTTCAACCTTATCAACCTAAACTTTTAGAAAGGATTAGGGTTAGATCCATTATATAAACACATTCATTTTTCCATTTTTAAGAGAAGAGAAGAAAAAGTAAGATATATTTTGAATTTTCTTATCCACCATTCTACTTGAGGAGCAAGCTTAGGGTTTAATATTATCTTTGGAGGTACGGATCTTATCTTGTGGAGAAGTTTTTTGATGCATTAATAGGTTGTGTAGCCTAGAGATGATTTATACTTGTCATCCTTATATACCACAACAACCTATTACAAATCACCTTGGCTAAGGGAGAGATTGAGGCTCGGTAGGTTCATCTTCAAAGGTAAGTATTCCTAAATTTGTTCCTCCTTTATAAGAATAAATAGATATGCATTTTTACGTGTCTTTCATGCATTAGTATTTTATATACATTTATGCGAGTATATGTCTTCTATAAATGTTTATTACCCCCACTTTATGACACAAGCTTTGGTGAGCACTAGATTATAATTTTCTTTACTTGTTATTAGTTTAGTGAATATGAAAACATAGGACCTAGTTAGGGTTATTGCATAGTTTTGCTTTATTAATGGCTTTAGAACCATCCCTAGTGAATTTATTATGGTAAGATATCCCTTCACTAAGTCTAGTAGATCCATATTGGTTATGACCTCGATTATCTAATGTATCCCCAATCGAAAGTGTAAGTAGGATTTATCTTCTCCAATCTAGAATTGATTTAAAGATATCTTGCATTTCCCATTGCATACAGAGTGCAGTAATATATACACTAACAAAAAAAACACATAATTGATATAGTGATGAAATTTTAGTGCATTTGCACCCATGAACATAGTTTTGACTATATAAAATATGGTTTTTGGTTTAACCAAGCCTAGTTTCATTAGAAAAAGAATTAAAGAATCAATTATTTTAATGGTGGAGATAATTCTAGGGCTAGTTTAGACCCTTAATCAATTAGGGGCAATGATTCAATTTTATCAATGTGACTTGGGCCTTAGTCAAATCTAATTTCATTAGAGAATGAAGAAAATAGTTATTTGGTTCAATGAAAGATTCAATTTTGCATTATAAACACTGTGATTGTAGGCTCTATAAACTCTAATGTCATCATGTAATGAATGAAATATTCAATTGGTTCAATTGTGGAGGTAATTAGGGTCAACATGAGCCCCTTGAACCTAATTTTGACTATAAAATGTGATTTAAGGTTAAATTGGCTTTGATTTCATCATAGATTGAGGAAATTAGTGAAATGGTGCAACCAATGACATGATTCTAGAAAAATTAAGCCATATTCAAATGTAGTGTGAATTGTATATGATGTGATTTTGAGTGAAATTGACTCTAATGTCATCATATAATGAATCAAATAGTTTAATAATTCAATCACAAAGGCAATTGAGTCTAATTTGAGTTGTTTCAACCTAATTTCAAGAGTAGTATGTGATTTGGGTCTAAATTAACTTTGATTTTATCATGAATTGATCCAATTAGTTAATTAGTGTAATTGCAAACATGGTTTGGGCCAAATTGAGCCTTGTGGACCTAAATTATGGGTTATGGTTTAGGTAACTACAATTAGTCAATGCAAGTTGGATGAAATTGAACCCCGTGAACTTAATTTTTATTATATATGATGTAATTTGGGGTCAATCAACTTGAATATCATAAAAAACTAAACTAAATGGTCCATAAATTATATCACAAAGTAAATTTGGGCTAATCAGAGCTCAGGTTCAACCTAACTACAAGAGGAGGATGTTATTTGGGGCTACATTAGTCACAAATTGATCCAATTAGTTAATTGGTACAATTACAGATGTGATTTGAGCCAAATTGATCCTCATGAACCTAAATTATGGCTCAATGCATTATATAAGATACCACATATGGCTTAATTTCCCATTTAATTGTATCAAAAATGTAAATATATAAGTAATTGGGGTCAATATTAACCCATTGAACCTAAATGTGAGTATAGGAGGTGATTTAGGACTAAAAATTACCTCATATTTCCTCATGAATATCGATCTAATTAGTCAATTATTATAATTAGTGGTGAAAGTTAGATGAAATTCAACCCATTAAACCTTGTTTTCACTATATAGGATGTAATTTGGGGATTAATCGACCCACTTTCATAACACCCTAAACCAAATATACTCCACCTATTCAATAAAAAAGGAAATCAGGGCCAATTTGAGCACTTTAAACCTAAATACAAAAGCATAACGTGAGTTGGGGATAAATTGTCTTTGATTATGTCAATATTTGATCTAATTAGTTAATAATTGTGATTAGAGATGTGATTTGGGCCATATTGAGCCCTGTGAACCTAAATTATAGCTTAGGGTTTAGGATTTAGGGTTATAATTAGTTGATGAAATTGAACCCCTAGGATATAATTTAGGGGTCAATCAACCATGATATAATAAGAAAATAAAGTAAATAGTCCACCAATTCAATCATGGAGGAAATTGGGGCCAATTTTATCCCATTAAACCTAACTAAAAAAGAGAAGGACATGATTTGGGGATAAATTAGTCGGGTATTGATCTAATTAATCAATTGGTGTAAGTACAGATGTGACTTGGGGATAAATTAGTCATGAATTGATCCAATTAGTCAATTGGTGTAATTAGAGATGTGACTTAGGGATAAATTAGTCATAAATTGATCTAATTAGTCATTTAGTGCAATTAGAGACATGATTTGGGCTAAATTGAGCCCGTGAACCTAAACTATGGCTCAATCCATTCTATAGGATGTAATGTATGGTTGAATTGACCCTAGAATTGTATTATGTAAATAAAAATACATAGGTACATGTATAGGATTACATGATATAATAATATTTCATAGTTTTTAATTCATCACATAATAATATAACATATGATTGTATCACATAATATGATCATCTATAATAAAAATATGATATATTTCTATATAAACATAGTAAATATAACACCTATGTGTTATTGTTATAATAGACAAAAACTCTTTATCCAACATTTATTTTTAGGTTGTTTTGAGATTTATGACACCGCTTACATTATATACACATTATATGATTTGAATGATGAAGACAAAAGGAATTAAATTGTTCTTTTGGAACCTACCATCAAAAGGAATAAAATTGTTCTTTTTCTAGTCATAGATGACGGTTCTCATTCAAGGAAGAGAAAGCAGTTAAAGCAAAAAAATTACTAGACTTGAGATAAATAGAAAAGGTTTGAGTTCAAAAATTTATCTCAAGGAAAGATACAAACACAATACGTGATGAACCAGATTTTGTATATAATCATGAAATTGACAATGACGATTTGAATAACAATGACGAATGTTTACCTAACAATCCAAATTATGTTGTAAGTCCACATTCAAAGTATAAAGTTTTTTATTTTCTTGATGATAAATCTATGCATCATGATTTACCCAATAATAATAAATAAAATTCCATGGAAACACATAATATTGAAAGTTACAATGAAAAAAATACCACGAAAACACTAAATAATGAAAGTCACAATGAAGAAACTAGTAGTGAACATAACGATTTTAAAACACCCAATGAACAAATGCCACCATTAATAGTACCTCCAAGGATTGCTCATAAAAAATCCAAGTACTTAATTGAATTTGATGAAAATATTTTTAAACCAATGCATAACAAAATGTTTGACCACCATTCAAGAACAATAGCTATTTTTTTGGGATAGTTTATTTGATAAATTAGATTTTGATGATCAAAAATGTCAGTTGTTTATTTAATTGATGAAATTGATTAAGATGAGACCTAATATGTACACTCTAGGACTAATAACATCTAACATGGATGATGCAAAAAACAAAATTATTGAAAATCTACATGATGCACATCATACTATAGGTCTGAAATCACACAACAAAGATTGTAGTGATGCTTGCATATAATTATAACTTGTGTTGTATCATTGATTATATTTACATTATAATTATTCATAAATTTTAATTTGTGACCACTTAATGATGGGTTGACATATATAATAAACTGGTAAAACTAGTCTTCTCATCATTTTCTTGGATCTAAATTAGGGTTCAATTCCTAATAGTCGTGTAATGAATTATTTTTTAATCTATTTTGAATTGAATGAATCAAACTAATAAATATAAATTATTGAGATTGTTATATTTATTATATATACATATATAAGTAAAATATAAAATTTATAAAATTAGAAATTTTATAAAAATAGTAAATAAGCCTATAAATATCCAAACCTCCCCAAAAGAAGTATTATGGTTATTTTGTAGGCTAACTATGACTGGAGACTGGTTAAAAAGACATACAAATGATATTGTGTCAAAAATTAGGATTTAAAAAATATCGAGATAAGTTTGTAGGATAAGCATAGGAGCATAATGTGACCTTTTATGTTGACCACTAACATATCCATGTTGACTATGAGATTGAATTTCTTATGAAAGAACCTACAACTATCAATGAGGGTTTTTCTATTTTTTGTTGGAGCTAATGTTTCACATGGAGAGATACAAAACACAAAACCCTATATCCTACTCAATAAACACAATATATATCAAATTCTAAATGGTGGAATATGGTTATAATAATAGCCAATATATCCTCAAAAAACTAGAGGGTTATCTAAGTGTTGCCTACATATCCCAAATGGGCCTCAAGCTGACATAGTTATCCCTCCTAAAGTGAGCTTGCAATTTGTGATTGTGTAAAGATATGAATATATCTAAAATATTGATTGAAATAATTGATAATGGATACCCTTAACCTAAAATAAAATATATTAAAACTTGGCTTATGACTATTATAATTCAGTAGAATTAAAATTGAAAAAAAAAGTTTTCTTTTACTCGGTGTACAATATAATTTATGAGTGATTGCTAGATGTGTTTGGATAAGCCTAGATTTACTTATATAAGGTAATATATAAAAAAATTCCACAAACTAACCTTGATAAATGTACGGGAGGGGTTAAGTCAAAACTCTCAAATTTAAAAAGTTATTGTTAGAATATGAGGGGCAATGCCTCACTAATGGACAAGTGTGTAGTGTTGGGGCCCCTATCTAGGGAGGTCGAGCCCCTATTTAACCTAGCATTGTCATGTCCTAAAAGGAAATAGAACACTATAAAATATATAATATGTGTTTTTAATAATATTATGAATGTCAACATGATGTTATGAGTGATTTCAAGATATTTTTAGAGTAATGAGTTCTCCCATATAGATTATAAGTTAGGATAATGGTGAAGGGGCCGAGTGAGGGAAGGATGTCAATTTAAACATTGTCAATCACTTAATGATAAATTTTTGTGTCTACATTTCCTCACAATTTATTCTAGTGATGAAACAAAGTGAAATTTCTAGAGTAAAGTATATATAAATTTAACTTTGTATATGCACTTTATATTTTGATGCAAATCTTGATTGTGTCATATGCCTTAATAAAAAATTAATCAATGTCCATATTTGAAAATTAAAAATATAAAATTTGAAATTTTTAAAGAGATCAAGGAAACTATACACCCAAAGGAGTATGCCATATAATTTCCATGTAACTTGGAAATAGAGAAGTAATTTCCATTTTGTTGAGGCATTTTAGATAAGTGTTGAACTTATGTCAAATTGAGATTGATAAAGTATCAATTTGGATACCTTTGAATCCTCTTGAGCTGGAAATATAATATGCCCCAACTCTCATTTGACTATGTAGAGTACTTTGTAGAATAATTGAAGGGGTGCAACCACCATAGCTTACTACATATAAAAATTACAACCATAGACATTGAGTGTCAATAGACTCTAACATGACCCACTTAAAACATAAATATGAATTACACCATTGCAAAAAGATCTAGATTCCATTTTAATTTTTTTAACTTTAAAATGTTTTGAACTTGAGAAATTTGAAATTGTCATGTACTAACTTGAACATGAATGAATATCATTGCCACTATACTATGTTATATTAATATTGAATACAACTTAAACTTGTAACTATTTGAAAATTATAACTTATAACTATAGGAATGAGTGCACATGCATGTCACATGCCCCCATAATCTAAAAATTATGAATCATGTTGTAATTGTAAAAATTATATAGTGTCATAAATGTAAAATTTGCTCATGAGGACTTGACTTCTCAAGACAAGACCATTTTGATTCCCCCATTTTGAGATGATAGATATATCATACTAGTTAATTATCTCAAAATAAAGAATATGTGAAAGATAATATATTTTAATATCACTTGAATCATTATAATTACATCATAGTATTGAACATGACATTGAGTTCTATATAAAACATGTGTTAGAGAAATATAACATTGAAACACATAATAAGCATGTGCATGATATGTATCATGGAACCAAAGTAAGAGTAGAGAATAGGATTAATGCATGATATTAATCATGGAACCATAGTAACAAGCAATGAAAATATAAGCAATGTCACACAATGGCACACAATCTACATAATATGTTAGACATAAGGCCCAAAGGCCACATACAAGGGAAATGCAAATATCGCATAAACACACAAGGAAAAAGCCTACATGAAAATGGCATGATGATGTCATATAATCAAAATAAATCACATACAAGGCCATGGGCCACACATAATAAGAAATCAAATTAATCTATGTGTAGAACTTACACAATGGAATAAGCTCCTCACTTATTTCTCTACACACAACTCACACCTTATGCACACTCCTACACACTCCTCTTCACAAACCTTACACTCTTATGTATAAATATTTAACTTATTCACATACTTTTGTACTCAACTCGTAGCTCTGTACACCATACTAGTACTCACTCATAACTTAGGTGCCTATATATCATCTCACTTCAGTATATCCACATGTCAGCCTACTCTAAATGCATGGATTGTTAGGTGGCACTTCAACCTTAAACATTATTATTTGAAATGGTATTCACCACCAACTTGGAATATCAACCATAATCAATCAAGTAAAATGAAACAACTATTAACCATCTTATTTATAACTGATAATAATTGTAACTACTCTTTTATTATTCATGTTAAATATGTAACATATACATCCGACTAAATGGGGATTCTATACATATTTATAACATAGATAGAATTATCCAAATATATATATTATTTAACACATGATCTATAGCACATTGTACCATTTTTACTATTCTTTATATTGAATAGAAGTTGTATTTCTTACAAGTAAATACTTTTGATTCATTGAATGTGTTTTGATTATTTTATCTAAATACATATTTATGCAGTCACTCTACACAACCAAAATCAAAATTTTCCCACACACTTGGTTATGGGCCCCATGGTGGGTATCATTGATATCAAATCAAAATATCTCTTTCCTTTCTATGTTTGTAAACATGCAAGCACAACTTGAGAAAGAAGGTCTATCAATCGATTTTGTTTTAGAATATTTGGAAGAATGTTATAGTAAAAGTAATAGGTTGACACCCCTAGGAAACTTAAGGTAGCCCTAGAGGTTTAGATACTTATTACCAATGTACTAGATACACAATGCACTACAATTTTTGGCTAATTATGCAAGTTGATGATACATGTTGTATAAAAGCACTCACAATTTTGTCTTAGTCAGTTTTGGGCTTATTACACTCAAGAATAAACATGGGATATTCTTTTTATGCTCAATAATTTACACTCAACTACATCAATATCAATTTACATAAGGCACAGGCCTTATGCACTCACCTAAAGAGCAGCTTAGAAGGAACTAGGGCTTGTGTTGTGCCAGTTTTGCCATGTAACAAGATTTCACTTGTGGGATTTGATCAATTCATAAAGGGATTAAGTATATCCATTGGCACAAGCATTATATGGACTATGCTCAGTTGTTTATAGGTTCAATAAAATTTGGGGGACTAGTTCTAGATTTATAGGGGCACAAGTCTTAAACAAACTAAGCTTAACATCATATAGGCACTAGAAGGTTCAAGGGACTTCTTTCACTTTAAGAATTCATATTAGGACCATGCTTCTAGCAAGGGTAAGAACACTTGGAAAAAAATTCCATATACTTAGTCAATATGCGAGTTACGTCTACATCATCATCTATTATAGGGACACCATTAACGACATGAACCAAAATCTCTCATGAACATAATATACATATTTTTAAATTACAACATTTATAATTAATATGAATTCAAGATGTATATAAATCAAATATTCATCACCATTAATCAAATATTTATGTAATATAAAGTTTATAACAAGAAATATACCCAAGTTTATACTACTTAAAGGCCCAAAGGCTCACAAGCAAGCTTGGACATATTCAAATGGAGCCTTCATGGCATCCAAGATATTCATAATTCTAATGGAAATCATTAAAATTCATGTAGAACTAATTTTAATTCTCTAGAGCTTTATTTCACTAAGTTCTACTCATCTGCATTTAATGGTTTGATCTCATTTTATATCTCTATAGGAAGGTCTCTATTAGGTTGGAGTGTACACATTGGGTTTTGAGTTGGAGCCTTCATGATCATTACCACCAGCTCCATCACCTTAAAAGCTTCACATTGTAGTCACCACATATCACCCAACATGTAAGATTCCCCAAGAATCTTGAAATTGGTTAATTGCCTACCAATTGGTGCAAGGCATGTGTTGATCCCTCTAGCTGATGCTATGATGCCAAAAAGACATCATCATAAAAAATTATGCCTCGTGTTAATGTGTCTATCATTATATAATTAATCATATACTTATGAAAACAAGGGACCCAACATTACCCCATACAAAATTATAGTCCATCCTTGCACTAGGTTGTCAAGTTCTTTTGCATATAGAACTCAAGCATGCTCTCCTTAATCTCGGTGTTAAAGTCTTTAAATCCCTTTATTTAAATCTTGATTTCTTCAGTGGTGCTATCTATTTTAGTGGAGTTCATACTAAGTGTGAGCACATTGGTCTTATCTATCTCCTTCCTGAAGGCTTTTAGATTTGCCTTAGCTTTAGTCACATTCTCATTTAGGATTGTTCCTTACTCATAGGCCTTAATCTATAGAGTGTGTAAGAGTACTTAAAATATCTATTCTTGGTCCTTTATTTGGGTTCTTATTACATCAACATTTCCCATGATCTATGCATGCTCTAACCTACTCATCAAGTACACCTATGCCATCATCTTCTCATTCTCCTCTTTTACCTACTTGAGGCATGCATTTAGGACTAACAGTTGGTTGGAAAAGGTTAATAAGATGGAATACACTACATATTCACCCTCTTATAGCTTCACAAATATTTCATTTACCTCTTTGGGCTTAGTAACAAGTTCCTTCTATAGCGTGGTGCAGGGATCTTATTTTTCTTGCACCAGCTCAGGTTTCATTCTTGGGAGCATATGTTCTACTATCATAAAAATCTTATTGACCTTAGATAGGTTTAAAGTATTGACACTGACTAGAAAGGATGGTTCAATCATCTCTATGCACTCACATAGCTACTTCATCTTGAATTTGGTGGCCTATACTTCATCTTTAGTGTCTTTGTAGAGCTTCTTGCATTTTATTTCCCTTCCATCATTGATGATATTTCTATACACAAATTCATTGGCCATTTTAATAACCACATTCATAGAATAGATTGGGTTCATGGTTTGAGGGTTTATGAGGAGGGATTCATGCCCTTCCTCATGTTCTTTTGTGCCCAAAATTTTTGCTTTAGGCAACTCAAAGTGATTCTCATCCATGTAATCATCAAATATAAATGCAAGTTTTTTGTGTGTCCTAATTGTGGTAGCTTGGGGGGCATGATATCAAACATGTAAAGGTCTTCATCCTCTAGTCCCCTTTATACCCTCTCTCTTATGCTCAGTTCCTAGTCATCCTTCTCAATAATATCTACTTTTGTTTTTTCTCCTTCCTCTTCACTGGTGCTATCCCTCTCTTTGACACTTTCCTTAGAGGACTCTTCTACTTGTTCCTTATGGGTTTCCTCCTTAGAATTTTCTCCTTCATCCACTTATTCTACCTAAGGATTCTTAATATTTACCTCTAGGTTAATCCCATTATAACCAACATCACCTTATTCTTGCTAGGGTTCCTCGACTATATCCATTTTTTATTTTGAGGCATCATTATCACCTTCTATTTTTTAGGTGCCCCTTCACTACTCGAGCATGCCTCTTATGCAACTTCCTCTGCCTTCTTGGTGGGGATACTGGGCATTTTCTTGGTTATTTACATAATTGGTCTTGTACTTTAAGGAACCTTATTGGCCCTTTTTATATCTTGGCCTCTTCTTTTTCCTTGTCTAATTTGTTCTTTTCTTCAAGTGCCAGTGCCTTCTCAATGTTTACATCACTTAAACCCATTTTCTTCCACACCATTCTCTTCTCCTCTTCTATTTGTGAAGGTGGTGTGGAGGGTTCTTTATTAGATAAGGATTTTGTCAGCTCCTCTACTTCTTTGATCATGGAAATTGTGCCATTTTGAAGGGTCTCCTATACATCCTTGGCATTGGGATCCTCCTCCTCTCGTTATTCCTGCATAATGTAGGTTCTTGTTCCTTCTTCTTCCATCTCTTCCTCTAGTCCATGGATGGGGGCCTCCTCTTTCTCCATTTCTTCTAGAATTATTGTAGGGAGTGAAAGTGGTCCCTTTATCTTCTTATTTTTGTCCTTTTTTTTGGAAGAAGCATTCTTTAGCGTGAAGGTTATACACTTCTTGGGAGCTAGAGGTGTAGCTTGTTCACCATAGGTAATCTTCAACTTGATTCACTCCTCTATCTCCTCAAGTGTCTTTCCCCACTTCTTTTGGGGGGTATTCTCCTATGTATTTGGTACTAGCTTCCCTTTATTACCAATTAGGAGGGGGTGATCATCATCTTTTTTAGGGTCAGTTCCCTTCTTTTGTGGTTTCATCTCATAATAGAGATTGAAGATGATCTTAGTTATTATTTCCCTTTGGAGGGGATAGAGGTCCATTCACTCAGATTCATCCTCCTCATCCTTTATGGCCTTGGCCCCATGGCACATATACTGATGCCTTAGCCTACTCATTTCTTGATCCATGGTCTTCACCAGGATCTCTAGTTTTTTTGTGTTGGGAATCCTCCTTAGCACCACCATGAAAAATTTAGTGGGAAATAAGTAAGGAAAATTCAACCAATTGGACAAGTTTCTATCTATAAGCACTAGGTGAACTACACATATTTATTGCATGATGGTGAAGGTCACCAATCCTACTATGTGTTGGTGGATCTCCTTTGGGATGCACCATTCAATCCCAAATGCCTTGATGTATCGATCACACCACCTTTGTACCCTTGTCTTATATGTTTGTGAAAATTTAGGTGAGCATATGAAGTCTTGATACTTCAGTGTCAGGGATTCATTATGGGGTGGGAACACCCACATATTATTGTCATCACCATTTGGCATGCTAATCTCCTCCATCATTATCAATATTAGTATGGACCTCCACCTAAAGGTCTCATGTACCTTGTGGCACTCCAACACATTTTTAATAATCTCCTTCATAATAAACTTGGAGATGTTTAACTTTTCCCCTTATTTCATGTGGTGGGTGATGCATAAGTAAGTCTTACTGATGTCAGACCAATGGCCATAAGGGAAAATCTTAAAGATAATAAGTTACATCAATGCCCTCATGTTAGGGTCTTAAATGTCCTTGATCAAGAATGTGAAACATACCTTGTAGCATCCCAACATTTTCACAACCCTCTCCACCTTTACAACATCTTCCATTATTTGGTGGATGTCTACTCCTATGCGTAGGAGCCCTATGATTCTATTGATGAGGCATGCCAAGATCTGTATGCACTTCCCTAAAAAATAGAATTTGTTTCCATGGACACATGAGAGAAGGAATTACACCTATTCCTTCAACTTACCAAAACTCGGTAGTTCATACAATTGGGTCGTGCCTATTGTTACCACCTTGTCTTGGATGGAGATGTTGAATAATGTCATTCCTGCCTTTGTCTTCTTTATTCTATCAACCATCCAGTCTTGGTTGAGTTTTTATGCATTGCTTGGCATCTGATGGTTGTAATCCTTTAATATAAACATGTCTATGAAGGACACCCATTTCTCCCTCACTATGACGTCAGAGGAGAACTACATTTCTATATAAGCAAGCTTTGTGCTTGCTTCTAGGTCTACCACCTTGATGCTAACACTTTATACTAGTTATGCCTCTTTATTTACAATGTCTACTTATTTTACCATTTGTGCCTTTTTGGCATCCTTTTATGCTTGTGGGGGACCTAAACGTAATCATTTCTTACCCATTCTAAACTGATTAGTAGTAAAGCATGGTTGGTTGATTTTTATGAAGACGTTAATCTTTCTTGGTATTTCTTCAAAGTCATGGGATCTCAACTAGGAGTTTATCTCTTGATCTTTTGACACCATTAATAGTGACATTAGTATTTTGTAGAATTTCTACTACCATATTCTCTCATAAATATACTCCACTCACCTCTTTCTTTATTCAAAGTAGAATTCAATTTCACTCTCATTTCAAACATTCTTGCTTGGCAGCTATAGATGTTTAGTTTTCACTATGGTATCATTTTTTTGGCTTAGCTTTGGTTCAAATTTGTGTTTATCTTTGTTTAGGTTTGAATTCTCTCAAGTTTTATAACCTATTGCAATTTGTTCACATATTTATACCTTAATTTCAGCCACCTTATTAATGATAGATGAGTAATGGGGTGGCAGCACGTGGATTTATTGAAATTTACTAAAACCCATAAAATCCACAATAATCCATCACCACATTCTCATTTATTGTGGATCTTTATGCCTTTACCATCACTGCATTAAATTTTCTTAATAGTGTATTTTGTGAAATGATAGGTGATTCAAATAGTCATCTCCCACTAACCATTAAGTGGGTGCCAGCTATCTCAATGATATCTCTTATGGTTTATTCACCTTGGCATGACCTTTGCCCTTCTTATGTTAACCTAGGTATAGCACTTCACATGTGCATGATTCAAACTCCTTAGTTCTATCTTATCTTCATGCTAAACTTCCTTACAAGCATGCCTTTCTTTCTTAGTCAATTTCTCTATGCTTTCATCTCTTGCTTCAACCTTCCCTACCCCATATAAATCCTTGTGTTAGTCCTCTAGTGCTTCAATCTCTCTACTTGGTTTCTTGTGTACTAGCATCTTATGTGCCTCATTTTTTGAACTTTATACTCTTAAATTTCCAAACTTGGAAATTTTCATGTGCCCAAAATCTTAGGTGTCTAGCCTTAGGTGCTTAAAGAGCAACCGCACTTGACTCACTCGACTAGATTTATGCATAAAAGTACTAGAAGAGTTTTATTGTAGGCCTAAAAGTGACACACTTTTCTAATATAACACAAATGAATCAAACATAAGTAAATATGTGACTTATCCCAAACTTATTATGGTCAACATAAAACAATTGATTTTTTATCAAGAAATCAATGTCTAATGGTGCTAGCACCATCCTAATGACTATAGGGTTTCAATATATTATCATTGAAATGCTCATGGAATATTACACCCATTAATGTGTGTAACTTACATGCATTAGTCTCCAATATATTATGGATGACATAAGGTCCCATCCACCTAATCTATAGCTTCCCTGGGTGCTTGTGGTACTTTGAGTGATATAGCAAGACCAATGCATCTTTGATAAAAAACTTGCATTTGATATGCTTGTCATGCCATAACTTCTAACATGCCTTTTATATTTTCTAATTCCATCTTAATTGGGTGTGTGTCTCATATGAGTACTCCAAGTCTTAAAGGTGTACTCTTAAAGACTCTTGGTCATCCAATCAACCAATATGCATAATGTGCAATAAGGGTACTATGAATTCCATTGATAAAATGGCCTCTACGCCAAACACCAATTGAAATCATGTAGCCTTATTCAAGCATTTACACATTGTGCAATATGCCCACAATATTGTTGACACATGGTCATCCCAATATTTGTAACCAATATTGCATATCTTTATGAGGCATGTTCCCAATATCTAATTGAATGCCTCAATTGTGCCATTTTCTTAGGGATGATAAGGTGTTATCTTATGGTGTACCACCATGTATTCAGTCAATAGGATCTAAATGGTTTAATTGATGAAGTGTGCACCATGGTTGTTAGTCAAGCTAAGCAGGCATCCATAATGACTGGTGATATTCTCATAGATAAAACTTATTATAGTGGTGGCTATACAATCTTTGGTTGGTGATGTCTTAGCCCACTTAGTGAATTAATATATGCTTACTAGAATGTATCATGTACCTATGTGCCTCACAATGGGAGTAATAATCTCAACAAAGTCAATGGCCCACTTTTTAAATGGTGTCTAGGAAAGTATGGAGATGAGGTGAATATCATCCCTATGGTTGTACTTTCTCATGCACTGACATATGTCACATGTTTTGGTTCAATATTTTATATCTTAGAAAAGAGTTGGCCACCACAAGCCTAATTGTAATAACTTGCACATTGTATCATCTCTAGTATAATGGCCTCTAGTAATCCTTTCATGCACCTCTTAAAAAATTGAGTCCTATTCATGCTCTAGGATACATCATCATAGGACCTCATCATGTCTCAACTTGTATAGTTCCCTTCCAATGAATTAAAAAGGGGTAGCATGAACTATGAGCTACTTCTTCTCCTTGATTATCATTATTTAGGGTGTAGTTCTAATTATCAAGAATACAATGATCTCTGCAAAGTCTTTTGGGATGTGTTAGACCTTGTAAAGTTGTGCATTAGGCATATCATCTTTAATTGGTACTACTGCATCGCTAGAGTTGATGTGAGATAGATGGGTTAGGCTTGAGTTTTGTTTTTCAGGTTTTACTACAATAAAGAACTAAAATTATTGAAACAAAACTATCCATCGATAAATGCACCCATAGAGAATAGGATTGTTCACCAAGTACATAAGTACCTCGTGATCAATGAAGATAATCAAGGGCGTCACAAATAAATATTACTAGAACTTCTATAGTGCATAGACCATGGCAAGTACCTCGTGCTCAGTTGTCATGTAGTTTTGTTCTACCTTGGTCAGTTTTCTACTTGTGAAAGAAATGGGATGGTCCATTTTACTTTTACCAAGTTATGCCAAAATAATACCAATAATAGTACCAGATGCATTGACATGGACATGGAATAGAGTCATCTAGTCATGAAATTGTAATATCTATGCATTGGCTAGTTTAAGCTTTAAGGTCTCAAATGTATCTTCCTACATTTCACCCCAATAGAATAGGCCATTCTTGCACAAGATCTCTTCTAGTGGTGTTGTAATCTTGGCATATCTCCTTATGAACTCCTTATATTACCCATAATGGAAAATAATGGTGTGAACTTATTTATGCAGTCTAGAATTGTAAGATGATTTTAATATTTGTTAGATCAATAAGAAAACCATCTTTATACATGTTGTGTTTGAGAAAAGTGACAAATGGCATTATGAAGATACACTTATTAAGGTTCAAAGAAATCTATAGCTACCTACACCTCTCAAACATCAGGCACAAGTTGTCATAGTGATCCTAAACTAATCCATACATAGTCCAATCATCTAATTACACTTGGAAGAACTTATGAACTAAGTCCTTAAAAATGGTGATCACCACATGGTAGAATATGGCTGGCATATTCTTCAATCCAAAGGGCATCACATTATATGCAAAATAATCCCATTATATCATAAAATTAGTTTTGGGATTGTCCTCCTCCTGATCTAGACTTGATGGTATTCTGAGAACTAATCAATGAAAGTATATATTTTTTAACCTATGATGTCATCCAAGACTTTATCAGTGAATAGAGTTGGAAATGGGTTGGTTATGTAGGTGGCATTAAATAGTCTATAATCAACACAAATATATATGTACCCATCCTTCTTGATACTGATGACCATGGGGCTAACCCCTTCATATTCTTGCATAGGGTAGATGATATGTATGACTAGCATACCATCAATATTTATTTTGACCTTGGCATGAAGGTTTGGGTTCATCTTATAAGGTCAATTCTTGATAGGTCCTGCATAATTGACTAGTTTGATGCTCATATTCCTGAGAGATGCATGTGTGCCTTTCATGTCTCAGTAATTTTGAGGGAACAAGTTTTGGAAATCCTTCAAAAGGTCCATAATGTGTGCCAACTCTATGTCAGACCAATATATGCCCAGAGTAGCAATATTTGGTTCCCCTTTTGAGTTGATATCTACCTTGGTAGTTTTTAGAAGCTTTTGGTAGGGTTCATTTTTCTCCTAATGTGAATCCTTGACTTGTCTACTAACCTTAGTCATTTATATCCAAATATGGGTAGGGTCTTCTTATTCTAGGGCACTATCCTCAACTTGGTGTACTAGCTTCCTTTTGCCTGTCAAATTTGTCCACTTGCATGCCTTCTATGTCTCATCATCCTCATCACTAGAGTTATTATTAAGGTTTTTTTCTTTAAATAAGGTTGAGATTGCTAACCCTTTTTCATTGAACATGTCTTTTAGGTGCTCCTCTAATATTGTAGTGTCCTCAAACACTGACCTTTGAACAACCTATAGTGGTTTAATCAATTCAAGGTTTTGCAAAGAAAAGGAGAAGGTGTGAACAAATTACTCTTTAAGTGAATCATAATTAGTTGTCTCATGGCACATCTCATTGACAATGTACCATTCTCACACCCATAGCTTCAAGGTCCTATAGAAGGCATGCACCCCTAGATTCTTAGGGCATTCTCACCATAGATAATCCATGTTTTCTCATAAAGGCACACATGTGTTATAGGGATATATTCACTAGCGTAGGTTGAGATGTCTATGTCCTCATTACTCTTCCAAAATATAGTGTAAATTGTTTCCTTCACCTCTTTCCAAGTAGGCAAGCTAGGCCTTTACACTGCCCACCAATAAGTGGCAGTGTTATTCAATGTATACACTAGTATGCCCATTTTATCTACCTCTTTTAGGATGCATGATTCAAGGTTTTATACATACTCTTTCACTGGATAGCTCCTTCATATCTTGGGAGTGCCCCAAGTTTTCCCTTACTAAGGAAAAACACTCTCTTTCCCTTCTTCTTGGTGTATAGGACCCATATTTTATAAGTATTATCAATTTAGATACAACCTATCCTTACTAGTTTTGGTGACTTTTTATGAAATAAGTGATACCTTTGACTAGTGGTCCATATGCTTCCTCAACCCATCAATTACAAGAAACATCGGTGGTGTCTGAGGTTGATTGACCATCTTCCCAATAAATCACTCCTTGATCATTAGGGTCTAGTGTCTCAGTGCCTTATACCATGATGTTATATATGTGTTTGATCTTATCTTTGAGTTCCACACTCTTGACATAGGGTGTCTTTGGTAACTTGAGAGGGGTATAACTACCCTCTCCTTACCATTTTCAAGGGTCATGTAATACATTTTGAACACATATCTACATTATTTTCATCACACCATGACCTTCCTAAAAGTTTTGGATAGTTGTCATGTTATACTAACTTGATCACCTCAAAGTTAGCTTAGAACTCAATGCCCATGATATATACAACTACACTCTTTAAAATTATTGTATGATATGACCAGGTCTTATTGGCTATGAAGATTACATGAGGGGAAGGCCTTAAGGCTAGCCTACCCATTTTCTCTCAAGCATTCTTGGTCAATATATTGACCTCAGTGCTTATGTCTATAAAGACCTCATAGATAAACCATCCATTAATAGTGGCATTCATGAGTAATTCTTAGACATACTCTACATTCTATGTATGTCTAAACTCTTGTGCCCTCTCCATGTGTAGCATAGTGACTTAAACTAGCTTTTGACCTGCATGATCCAAGATCAAGTTATTCAATAGGGGAAACATCCCCTCTATTTGTAGGAGGCATAGGATCTCTATTAATTCTTATATCTCAACCTCTTGGCTATCCTTCTTCTTTTGGGATCTAGAAACCTAACTGTTGGGTGAATCTTTTGTCAGCCAGCTAACTAGTGACCAAAATAGTTCCTATCACCACAGCATAGGGAGATGGGTCGTCCTGGTGTGCAGCTTTACTACATCAACCAGAGACAAATCTCTCCTCTCATCAAGGGGAGGTTCCCTATTAAATATGTGGAGCTATATACAATATAAATAAGCAGAAAGTAAGACACAGGGGTGGGACAAACCATCCATATCTCTTCTTTCATAGATGATGCACATAGACAAAGGAGAAAATCTTGGCTATAAATGTTGAAGGCACTTCTCTTCTTTCAGAAATGTCCTTACAAGAAATAGCAAGAGTTTCTTTTAGAAAGTGAAATAATCAGTGATCAAAAGGGCATAGTAATAGCAAGATGAAATAGAGCGCAAAGTCTCCACCTCAACTGCTCAAATAGTATATCACAAAGGATAATGGGGGCACAAAGTCACCCCAGAATCCTCAACACAAAAAGAAAAGGAAAACACAGATTGAAATCAATTGTGAAAGCACAAAGTCTTCCCACAGTTGGTTTTAGGAAACTTCCCTATTACCTTCACTAATTCTACGTACCAAATTAAATGAATAAGGACACCTTCAGATGACACAAGTCAGAATAGCACAAAGTCTGTGAAAAACTTGCTTTCTCATTCAGATAACAATGGAAATGAAATTACAACTTGAGCTCAAAGTCTCAGTCTTTCTCTTTCAAAATGGGCAGAGTTTCACTCTTGTAAAATGAAAATTCACTTTGTAACAAATGAGAGATTACAATATATAGCACTCCAAGAAATACTTGGGCACTTGTTTTCCATAGAACGGCCCATGTTGTGCATTCAATGCCTTGAATGTATTTCCAAGTTTGTCAAAGGACTGCATTGAAAATAAGGCAGTTGTCTTAACTATGGTGTGTCATTTCATCCTATATGTCTTCTCCCGAGTTTGGATCATCTGGTCTGTCCCCTTTGATGTATGTGCAGCTGTCTATTTGTATTTACTTCATGGAAGGAAAAAATAGGCTGCATCCTTAAATTGCAAGCCAAAATACCTCCTTAGTGGACTATTCCACCTACTGAAATTACTTTTACGTAGACATTTCAAGCTTTTCCCTCTTTCTGCTTTTGTCTTTTCTAGCTTTGTCTCTTCCTGCTGTGATTTGAGCTATCAAGCTATCTTTTCATCCAATCGCTTGGTTCTTCCTTCAAGTTCTGCACTTTATTTGAATTTCAACAGATATTCCCTTACCTTAAATTTGAAATTTGTGGGGACATCATTGGTTGACTATTTTAATGGTTTGGGTGGCCTTCTCAGCTCCTTGGTTCAATCACTTTCTTGCTTCAATTGCTTTATTTGTTTAATCACTTTCTTGCTCCTTGGTTGAACCATCGCTTTCATTTGAACTTGCCTTTGGAATCATCCATGTTGCTTCTCTCTTTTCTTGAGGCCACCTTTGAACTTTTGAACCATGTTGAACCATTGAACTTTGAACTCTTTTAGTTCAAAGTTTAATCAGTTCATTGGTTTATTCTGTGTCTCACTCAAACACTTCTTCCTTTATCTTTCTAAGCTTTGGTTAAACCTTTGAACCTACCGATTGAACCAACTTTGGTTCAACGGTTCATTGGTCCAATCAATCCATTCTTCATTATTTGGCTAAGTGTTGAACCCTTTTCTTTCCTATAGAGTCCGTAGAAACAAACCTTGAGAGTCCATAGATTTGAGCCTGCCTACAGAGTTCATAGATTCAAGCCTGCAAAGTTCATAGATTCAAGCCTGTAGAGTCCATAGATTTAAGCCTGCAGAGTCTGTATATTTCTAAAAAGCTTGAAAAATGAAGAACCTAAATGCTCAGAACAATTTTTGAAAGGGGAAGAGAGGATTTTGGTCTATAGGACCAAAATAGTTCAAATGTTGTTCCAAAAATGAGTGATATTTTTGGGGGACAATAGTTGGCTCTAGTTGGGGAACTTCCTTCAAATGAGAACTTGGAATAGTTGAGGGGAGTAGAAACTAGAATCTCCAGTGCCTTGAAGTGTGCCATTGGGATACAGAGTCGATCTACCCAAAAAGAAAGGTTCGAAAAAAAAGAAAATGAAATGAACAAAACAAAGCAAAAGACTATACAAATATACATATGTATAGGGGAACTCATCTGATACTTCAAGAGTTGAAATGCTTCAGATGTTTCCCATTGTGAGGTAGAGAGAAGAGAGTACCATCTTGATACTTCAATAGGAAACTATTTTTACCATTGAGCTGATGAATAGTAAAAGGGCCCCTCCACAAGGAATCAAACTTTCTGTGCATCCCCTTTGGTTCTCTTCTCTTGTCCCACAGCAGGACTTGATCTCCAATCTGGAAATCATGATTCTTTGCTTTCTGGTTGAAGATATTCTTCACTAGACTTTGATGGGCAGTAATTTTATCCACCACTATAGTTCTCTACTCATTCAGCTCAGTAAGGCACATGATCCTCTTCTCAAGTGAGCTCTCATACGTTTGATCTTCAATCACCTTAGCCAATTTCGATGCTAGAAATTCCAAGGTGATTGGTATCTCAACATTGACACCATACAGAAGTTGGAAGGGAGACATACCAATTACTCTCTTTGGTGTAATTCTGTCTATCCATAGAGAACCAACCAATGCCTTATGCCAAGTCTTTTGGTTGTCATCCACCAGCTTCTTGATGATAGTCACCAAATTTTTATTGCTTGACTTAGCCTGTCCATTCCCTTGTGGAAAGTAATCAGAGGAGTGGGAGAGTGTAATTCCATAAAAAAAGTAGAATTGAGTAATCTCCTAAGAAGTGAAATAGGCTGCATTGTCAGTGACAATTTTGACTGGGACCCCAAACCTAGACATGATGTTTTCTTTGAGGAAATTGCATACTACTTCTGAAGTAACATGTTTGGTTGGAACTACTTCCACCCATTTAGTGAACTAGTCTGTTGCTATAAGGACATAATCATGTCCAGCACTTGATGATCAGTTTACAGCACCAATAAATTCAATTCCCCATTGCTAGAAAGGCTCCTCAATGACCACCGGTTCGAGAGGTAGAGCAGCTAGCTTGGGCCTTCCAACAAACTGTTGGCACAGTTCACATCTCCTGACCCACTTGTATGCATCTTGAAAGAGAGTCGGCCAATAATACCTGGCTCATAGGATTATATGGGCAGTTACAGGGGTAGAAAAATGTCCTCCATAGGCTAAATTGTGGAAGGACTTTAGAAGTCAGCTTTTCTGCTCCTTGTCCACACAACGAAGGAACATTCCATCAAGGCTCCTCTTGTACAGGCCGTTGTCCCAGAGGACAAAATTAGCAACTTTCAATTTGATGATTCTCCTTTCTTTGTAAGATAGGTTTGCAGGACATTCACCATAAGTAAGGAAATGATCAATACCTAAATACCACTCATTTGTGGTGGAGACAAAGAGGATTGTTGGTGTGTCATCCTCATCCACTTCTGGTTCTTCATGCTTTGTTCCTCTTGGCTTGTTATCAGCAATTAGTTGGCATAGCCCCTTTCCATGTACCAGCTTTGTTGGCTTGATGATCAAATTGAACTCCTAGATCTTAGCAACCCAATTGCCTCTTTTTGTCCCAAACTCTTACTGAGTCAGTATAGATTTCACTATGGTGTTAAGGACCAAGGCAGTAACTTGAGAATTGAGGATGTAGAAATGAAAATGTTTCATGGCCTTCACCACTGCATAAGCGTGCTTCTCCATATTTGAGTACTTCAGCTCATGATCTTTGAGAGGATAGATCATGAAGGAAATGGGAGATTCCATACCTTCTTTATTCCATTGAACTAGAATTGTTGAAAGCGTATGTTCTTAAGCATAGTTGTAAATGGTGAACTCTTTGTTATAGTCTGGACAAGCCAGAATTGGAGCATGGGCAATGGAAGTCTTGATATCCTCAAAAGCTGACTTGCCTTCTTCAGTCTAGTTGAAGGTGGCCTTTCCCTTCATCATGTTTACAATGTACCTTGTCTTCTCTGCAAATTCAAGGATGAATCTTCATAAGAAATCCACCTTTCCAAAGAAAGAGTGAATAGCAGTCTTGCTTATGGTCAAGGAAAGTTCTTAGATAGACTTGACTCTGTCTGAGTCAATCTTTATGCTTATTTTAGACACAACATGTCTGATAAGTTTCCCCTCTGTTACTCTAAAAACTGACTTCTTGAGATTTAAGGAAATGCCATTCTGGCGGTAGCATTCCAGCACTTGCTACAAATGGCTCACATGATCTAGGCAATGCTTAGAGAAGATAATCAAGTCATCAAGATAAACTATGATGAACTTACCCATCTCATCTTGGAAGGCAAGGTCCATTTCTCTTTGGAAGGTGGCGCCAGCATTTATCAAACCAAAAGGCATTCTTCTATATGCAAACGTGCCCCAGGGTGTGGTGAAAGCAGTCTTATGCTAGTCTGCTTCACCAACTTTGACCTGATTATATCCTGAGAAGTCATCTAACATTGATAACATCTTTGAGCCTGTCACTGTCTATAGCACTTGATCCATGATTGGCAAAGGATAATTATCCTTCAAGGATGCCTGATTCAAATTCCTAAAGTACACATAAATGCAAATTTCACCATTCTTCTTTCTTACAGGCACTATATTGGCAATCCATGTGGAATGATGGATTGGGAAGATTATCCTAGCATTTAGCATTTTTTGTATCTCAGATAAAATAGTACCTGATATTTTTGGATTATAATGCCTGGTCTTTTGCCTGTAAGATGTTGAATCAGCTTTGAGATGGATGTTGTGTGGAATTTCGTCAGGCCAGAGTGATTTCAAGTCAGCATAGGAGTACGCTAGGACATCCATGTATTCATTAAGCAAAGAGGTGAACTTGAAATTCTCTACAAGAGTACAGCATTTCCCAATATTCACCATCTTGGGGTCTTCCTTGGTTCCTAGATTTACTTGATCAAACTCCTGAAATGAGCTTGAATCCATTGGTTGTTGTCTGATGAATCTATCATGCTTATCAAATAGCTTCTCAAGGGAAACCAGGCCTTTGAAAATCTTATTCCCTTTTAGTTGCAAGAACTCCTCACCTATGTCTGCATTTGATTCAGGAGCTGTTTCACATTTTTGAGGTTCACTGCCTTCAAAATGCAGCCACTCAAAGCTATCTTTTTGCTCCAGGAAGGCAATGATTTGATCATCATTGTTAAATACCTATCAATGACTAGAATTATCAGGTACACTTGGCCAAAAGACCAGCTCAATCATGTACTTATCTCCTTTGAAATTTGGGTGGGGGACCAAGAGAGTAGCTAAAATAGCCAATGCATCTACCCGATCATTGAATTCTCTGGGAACTATAGAGATGCTAAAAGCATCAAAGTCTTCAAGCTAGTCCCAGACTAGATTATGGTAATGATGCAATCTTTCATTCTTGGTTTGGTACAGGTTCCTCACCTAACAAACCACTAGTTTGGCATCTCCTTTAGCATGAAGGATCTTGATGCCTTTGTCTCAAGTGGCTCTTAATCCAAGAAGTAGAGACTCATATTCAGCTGTGTTATTCGTGTTGCTAAATTGAAATTTATAAGATGAGGGAAAAATATCTCCTTGAGGAGATATTAACACAACCCTGGCTCCTGAACCAGTGGAAGAGCAACTGCCATCAAATTCAAGAATCCATACCTCATTTGATACTAATTTCCTTTTGGATTCTTCTTCATCTAGGAGTGGAGATACTTCCACACTTGCCTTGTGCTCACCCAATTCCTCTGTTGTTTCAGCTAACTATATTTCTAGGCTGTCATCTACAGGAGCTTCATCAGATGTCTCATGAACTCTATCTATATACAGAAAGTAGTTACCCATGCCTGAAGACTCAAATAGAATTTGAGCTTCAGGTGCTGAGGTCTGGGTAACCACATATTTTGCTTCCTTCTCAAGGAGCAACCTCTTCATAACACCCTTGACTGGAATCCTCACCTCTGATAAATCCATGCTCAATTCACCACCAACATCCCTATATAAATTTTGCCTGAGAAGGATGCCATATGATGCTGGGACGTCTACTACCAAGACAGTCATCTTGATTCTTTTGTCAGGAAAAGCAGCAAATGCAAATTGGGCATCTTTAATTTATCCCAGCAAAGGCACTTGCTTGTTCTCCATGGAAAAGCATCTACCAAAAGTTTTGGTCAATGTGAGATCAAGGGATTCAACCACTTTAGCAAGCATGACATTGTCTAAAGCTCTAGAATCAATGATGCAATTATTCAGCTGATGTCCATTTATCAACAATGAGACATAAAAAGGTTAAGTCCTACCAGGAGCAGTAGGGGGAGCGGTGACAAGGTTGTTCCTAGTGGGTGCATTTCTGGCAGCATTATGTGTCACTTTGGGAATTGCTCGCTCAATAGGGATGTTTTAGTTTTTAACGCATTGAACCAATCTGTCTAATTACTCGGGATGGGACTACAAAAATTCAAATTCAGACATTTGAATTTTGGTTCTCTTAATATGGTCAATGATATCAAATGTCTAGAATGAGCTAGGAGCAGAGGATGGGAGTTCATCCTTTTGATTTTTGAAAGGGGGAGGACTAGACTAAAAAATTGAAGTAGAAGGCGTAAGAGCATTTGAGGTATTTACTTTTTTTGAAATCACTAGGTCCTTTGGCTGGAAAGGAAGAGTGGATCCCCACTTAGCAATTGAAACTGCTAGTTGAGGTCACTCCTTTGCTTTTTCCTTATCAACTTGTTGAGCTGATTGATTCTTAGACCGGGTGAATACAGCATATGAGCCCTCAACTGTATTGCCTTCACTTCTGGGTTCATCCTGATAGTTCAGGAAACCAATATGGGAATTGCTAGCTAATTCTTCTTCTTCCTCAGTAAATAGATTAGCATCATCTTTAAGATTCAATTCAGGCTGGAGTGAGAAATCTACTTCAGCTTTAATATATCCAACTACCGAGTTATTTGGAGGTGCTTCAAGGGTGAGGTTCCTCTGTGGATGAGGAAGGCAATTTTTCTATCCCTGATTCCTGGCAGCATTGCCTTGGTATGCCTGATTCTAAAATGTCCTCCTGGGCATATCTCTGTATGTAGGAGCAGATGACATCCCTTGCACCATTTGATTTTTGAGAGCTAGCATTTCATTTGCTAGCTTTTGTACCATTAGGTCAGTGGTGACTGCAGGTGAATACTCAAAAGATGAAGAGGATTTACCTTTATTAGGGTCTCTCCTTATCTTTCCTACCAAGATAAGGTCATCTTCTACATCAGTAGCCAAGTCCTGAGTAGTAGTAAGGTCTATGTGTCTGGCCCATCTTAGCAAGAAACCCACTTTAGGCAATTGTGAATTGATGAAGAAGCATTTGAGGTTTTGAGGCATCGGTTGGGTGACCATGTGAATCTTGTGCCTCAACTTGTCCAACTTGGCAATAAAATCCCTCATAGGCTCATGAGAATCCTTCTTCATCTGTGTGAGTTGGGCTAACAAGGCATGTGCATCTTCTATAGGCTTAAACCTGGCTTTAAATTTGTCTTTCAAAGTGTCCCAGTCAGTCACTGATCTAGCCTGTAAGTGGTAGAACTAGTTTGCAGCAATGCCTTGTAGTGTCTCCATGAATAGCCTGACTGTTGTGTCTTCAAATTCCACCCCTATTACATCGCAGGCTATGTTGAAAGCTACAATGTGTTCATCAGGATGAACCTTCCCATCACCAAAGAATTTAGGGAAATTCTTCCTTGAACTGCATGGAAGCTCATGCAGAAGTGGAGTCAAGTTCAAGGGACCAAAAGAATTACCCCAGGGGCCTTGAGCCATGATTTGATTATGCAAAAGTGGGATCACTAATCCAAGTGGAGCGTGGATAGGTAAAGCTTGGCCAGCAGCAAAAAAAAAGTTTTGCCTTGTGTTGGTGGCCTGGTAGGGCTAGGAGGAAGACTCCTAGTTCGTCTAAGGTGAGGTTGTGGAGGAAGCAACTCAAAATTGCTCTTCTGCACCAACTCAAAAGGAGGGTCAACAACACCTTGGGATTTTTTTCCTCTGGTATAATGTGGAGTTGCCAGATTATATAACAAAAAATGGAAAAGAGTAGGATCTACTTCAGCTTGAAGTTTGAGACTTCAAACTACGCGTTCTTCCCCAGTGGAGTCGCCAAAAAATGTTGGGTGAATATTTGTCAGCCAGCTAACTAGTGACCAAAATAGTTACTATCACCAAAGCATAGGGAGATGGGTCATCCCGGTGTGCAGCTTTACTACATCAACCGGAGACAAATCTCTCCTCTCATCAAGGGGAGGTTCCCTATTAAATATGCAAAGCTATATACAATATAAATAAGCAGAAAGTAAGACACATGGGTGGGATAAACCATCCATCTCTCTTATTTCAGAGATGATGCACACAAATAAAGGATAAAATCCTAGCTATAAATGCTAAAGGCACTTCTCTTCTTTCAGAAGTGTCCTTACAGGAAACAGTAGGAGTTTCTTTCAGATAATGAAATAACCAATGATCAAAAGGGCATAGTAACAGTAGGATGAAACAGAGTGCAAAGTCTCCACCTCAACTGCTCAAAGAGTATATCACAAAGGATAATGGGGGCACAAAGTCACCCTAGAATCCTCAACACAAAAAGAAAAAGAAAACATAGATTGAAATCAATTGTGAAAGCACAAAGTCTTCCCATAGTTGGTTTTAGGACACTTCCCTATTACCTTCACTAATTCTACGTACCAAATTAAATGAATAAGGACACCTTTAGATGACACAAGTCAGAACAGCACAAAGTCTGTGAAAAACCTCCTTTCTCATTCAGATAACAATGGAAATGAAATTACAACCTGAGCTCAAAGTCTCAGTCTTTCTGTTTCAAAATGGGTAGAGTTTCGCTCTTGTAAAATGAAAAGACACTTTGTAACAAATGAGAGATTACAATATATAGCGCTCCAAGAAAGACTTGGGTGCTTGTTTTCCATAGAACGGCCCATGTTGTGCATTTAATGCCTTGAATGCATTTCCAATTTTATCAAAGGACTGCATTAAAAATAGGGCAGCTATCTTAACTATGGCATGTCATTTCATCCCATATGTCTTCTCTCGAGTCTGGATCATCTGGTCTGTCCGCTCTGATGTCTGCGTAGCTATCCATTTGTCTTTACTTCATGGAAGGAAAAAATAGGTCATGTCCTTAAATTGCAAGCCAAAATACCTGCTTAGTGGACTATTCCACCTACTAAAATTACTTCTGCACAGGCATTTCAAGCTTTTCCCTCTTTCTACTTTTGTCTTTTCTAGCTTTGTCTCTTCCTGCTATGATTTGAGCTATTAAGCTATCTTTTCAGCCAGTCGCTTGGTTCTTCCTTCAAGTTCCATGCTTTATTTGAATTTCAATAGATATTCCCTTACCTTAAATTTGACGTCTGCAGGGATGTCATTGGTTGACTGTTTCAACGGTTTGAGCGGCCTTCTTGGCTCTTTGGTTCAATTGCTTTCTTGTTTCAATCACTTTATTGGTTTAATCTCTTTCTTGCTCCTTGGTTGAACCATCGCTTTCATTTGAACTTACCTTTGGAATCATCCATGTTGCTTCTCTCTTTGCTTGAGGCCACCTTTGAACTTTTGAACCATGTTAAACCATTGAACTTTGAACTCTTTCAGTTCAAAGTTCAATCGGTTCATTGGTTTATTCTGTGTCTCACTCAAACACTGCTTCCTTTATCTTTCTAAGCTTTGGTTGAACCTTTGAACCTACCGATTGAACCAACTGATTGAACCAACTTTGGTTCAATGGTTCAATGGTAAAATCGATTCATTCTTCGTTATTTAGCTAAGTGTTGAACCCATTTCTTTCCTGTAGAGTCCGTAGAAACCAACCTTGAGAGTCCATAAATTTGAGCCTACCTACAGAGTTCATAGATTCAAGCCTACAGAGTTCGTAGATTCAAGCCTGCAGAGTCCATAGATTCAATCCTGCAAAGTCTGTAGACTTTTGGAAAGCTTGAAAAATGAAGAACCTAAATGCTCAGACCAATTTTTGAAAGGGGAAGAGAGGATTTTGGTCCGGAGGACCAAAATAGTTCAAATGTTGTCCCAAAAATGAGTGATATTTTTGGGGGACAACACTATCTATATCTTGTGATAATTGGATCTCTCCTTATAGGTTTTGGATTACACTTATGGCTTATTTTAATACATCTTTTTAGCACATTGGGTCTAGGTATGGTGTAGTTTTGGGTTTAGGTCATGTTATGCACTCAGTGCAACCCTTATCCTCATATTCTAAGTGAAACTTAGGTATTGGCATAACTTATGGCTGAGTGGTGAATCCATTACGAATAGTTGCTTACACTTTGACTATCTTTGTGTGGGTCAATTGCACCTTAAGAGTCCATTTCTCCAAATTTGGCTCACACTTGATCATTCTTGTGCCCTTGTTTGGGCTAAGCCTATCTTAGGTCAAATTTTTTAATAGTTCAGGGCATTCCTCGACCTTATGGGACCCTCAATAATACCCACACATGAGATGTGTATGGAAGTCATGCTGATAAGGTTCTATGGAGCCACACTTATAACATGAGCATAGGGAAACTTCCATCGCTACATCCTCCACCTCACCATTTAATACCTCATTACATCATAAATCTTGTATTTTGTTGGCCATATCCCTCATTTCCTTAGTTAGCCTACCCTCTGACTACTATAGTGGCCTACTTTGCATCTCTTTCCATGTTCTCACACATCTTATCAATCACCTGGTAATTAATAGTGGTATGGGTGTAGGTGTCGCATAACCAATAATAGATGGTTGTGTTGACCTAGCTAACATGTTTCAATAAATGGAAATTACAAATATCATGCACCTTTTGATATACTTTATATCTTAGTAGTAAGGTGCACACATTCCTTCCTGGGTAATTATTCTTATTATAGCCTTCTGCTTTGTATTCGATGCACCATAATCGACTTCGAGCATCTTGCGATGAGATAGTGGTTAGATTTTAAAGTTGTGAATCCATATATGTAATATGTTCTTCCATAAATGGGTTGATCCTAGTAGTGGTGCTTCCAACTACCTCAACTCTAAGCATGAATTCAAGCGCTTCATGAGGGTCTATAAAAGTCTTCATGAAAAGTGCTCTTTAGAATGACATGAGAACCCTCCAATGAAACGCTATGCATGTTAGGAAGGGTGAATATCATATGGGAGCTTGTAAAGGATAGTTTTAAACCTCTCATCATACAAGCACACACTTTTTAAGAGTCCTAAGGTAATTTTTTTTTAACATGGTGATGTTTTGTTGTTCAAACTCCAAAATGTCAAATTCCTTCAAGAATGCCTTCTTTAGGGTGTCATAGTAAACCATAGCCTAGTTAGGGTCAAATTTCTTATACTAGGTATGGGTGAAATAAGTGGAGTGGTCACAAATTAGGTTAACTTACACTCAGATTGGGTTATACCCTACACGTACCACTATAGTTCACATTTTAGCACATGTTCTATGGCATTTTATACACCATAATATTCTAGTAAGTGCATATCCATCTCATAATAGATTTATTATAAGGGGAAATTGGGATCTAAGGAACTTGTCCCCTCATTGTCTTTCTTGGTGGTAGTCCTCTAATGCCTCCAATCATTGGGTTAGGCATTAGTCCAATCATTACTACTAGTAATGTTGATGTCGATGGTGTTGTACTACTTGTGGTACCAAACCACTTCTTATAGGTTATTGTCACTTTAGATTACTAACATCAGCTAAGTTGGTATGCTTGTGTTTAATTTATATTGTGGCAAGCTAGTGCCTACTAGTCTAGAAGTAGTTGTGATCACCTCCTTAAATGGAATAATTTGTTCAATCACAAAATTACACTCCAAGTCTATAAAATGTCTAAAATCTATGTTCATACTAAGATCAATTATAACTTTTGTGCTTTCTTCAAGTTGGGGATCCAATGCATGATAATACATCATAGGTTCAAATGGGGTAGGTGTATCAATCATATCTTCAATCACTAAGTCTTGTAGGAACCCAATATATTCCACACCTATTAAATATTGAGCTTGATTCATCGCTTCAATATTTGCCTCATCTTCAGGTTGTTGTATTTCAAGAGATCCTTCCCCTTCCATTATGATTCACTTACACATCCCCCTTTCCCCCTTTGCACTACTTATACATGAGAGGACTTTAGCCTTCCATCCCCAAAGTTTCAAAGTTTTAATCTACCATTAGCTTTTTGAGCTTTGTGTCCAATTCATTCATAAGTGTGCATCTAAGGTCATGCAAAAACTAGTAATTTTCTTCTTCAAGGCATGAATATGTTGAGACTATGAACTCAAGTATGTAACTATTTAATGCTCCTTGCCACATTTATCTATTTTTATAGTCCAAGTTACATCTAAGGTCTCAAGCCTCTCTAGACACTTCTTTCTCTCCGCATAGCATTGTACATAACTCTTCCTTTGGTGGGTTGAATATGCAACCAACCATCGGTACACATGCTCAAGCAATTCATAGAAAAAGACCAAATATAGAGCATCATATAGGTTTTTCTAAACCTACTTTCTTAGATTTAATCCTCTACAAGTTGGATGCTTCAGTGTAAATCTATCTTCCATCTATTACAATGAATGCTTGATGTTTTTGAGGGAGAGTCAATACATCATTCTATTGCACCGTTACAATAACAAAATTAAAAATGGGTCTTGACAATGGAATGAAAATGTTAAAAAAAAATTCTTGCAAAGCTATCTTAGCCAATTTTGGGCTTATTATACTCAGGCAAAAACATGGGATATTCTTTCTATGCTCAACATTTTACACTTGACTACATCGACATTAGTTCACATTAGGCATAGGCCTTATCTTCTCACCCAAAGCATAGCTAAGAAGGAACTAGGGCCTGTGTTGGGCTAGTTGTGCCATGGCATAAGATTTCACTTGTGGGATTTGATCAATTCTTAAAGGGATTAAATAGATCCATTGGCATAATCCTGTCATAGACTATGCTTAGTGGTCTATAGTCACAAGCCTATTTGGGGGATTAGTTCTAGAGTTATAAGGGTACAAGTCTTTAGCAAACTAATCCTAGCATCATATAGGCACTAGAAGGGTCGAGGGACTTCTTTCACTTTAAGCATTCATACTAATATCAAACTTCTAGAAAGGGTAGGAACACTTGGTACAAATTCTATATACTTATTCTATATGCAAGTTATGAATGACATCATCATCTATTATAGGTATGCCATTAATGACATGAACCATAAGCTCTCATAAACACAATATAAATATTTTGAAATTATAACATTTATAATTACTATGCATTTAAATAAAAATTCAAGATGTATATAAACTAGATAGAGTACAATTTGATATAACACTCATAACCATTAATAAAAGCTTTATGCAATATAGAGTTCATAATAGGAAATATGTCCAAGTTTATACTACTTAAAGGTCCATAGGCTCACATGCAATCTTGGCCATATATAAATGGATCCTTCATGGCATCTAAGCTAGTCCTAATTCTAAGGGTGGTCATTAAAATGCATATAAAACCAATTTAAATTCTCAATAGTTTTATTGCACTAATTTTGCATTGTCTATATTGACTTGTTCAAGCTCATTTTATAGCTCTATAAAAACATCTTTTCTAGGGTAGAGTGTGTATGTCGAGTGCCGATATGGATCCTTCATGATCATTCTCACCATCTACATCACCTTGTGATCTTCACACTATAGTCTCTATGTATCACCCAACCTATAAGATTCCCTAGGAAACCTATAATTGGTTAGCTACCTGCTAGATGGCATAAGGTATGTGATGATCCCTCTAGCTAGTGCCTAGATGCCACAAAATCATCATCACACAAAATGATGCCTCACATCGATTTGTCTATCATACTAGCATGAATCCTCTACTTATCAAAATAAGGGGTCGAACAATACATCTCAACTTAATGCCTTCTACTACACCTCCATGATATGCTCAATAATGGTTTCAGTAGTAAACCCCCTTGAAAGTACAAGTCAATCTTGACATACTTATATTCAAAGGAAAGATCGATGATAAATAATTAGATGCTTGGATTCAACAACTCAAGGTATTTTTCTTAGTCAATTTTTTCACTGATGTTGGGAAAATCACCTTTGCAGTATTGAAGATGTCCATTATGGTTATTCACTAATGGGAAACCTTTAGTATATAGTATGTATAAGAGTTTGTTCTAGTAAAATCATTTAATACTTTTGTTGATGCTATGAGGGAGGATTACTACACTCTCTGACATTTTAAATATGAATTTATCAATTTCCAACAATTACATGATTGCAAGGATCAGTCAGTGGAAGATTGCACTAACATATTCCTTGACTAATCTATGCATCTATAAGATAACTTGAGTGAACAACATAAGGTGCTAAAGTACATCATTAAGCTCTCACCTCATATTTATGTGAATATAGACTTATTTAATTTTTACACGTTGGGGAAAGTATATTGTAACACTGCCAAGATCAAACCCAAGGTAAATATGAATCGGTGTTCCACCTGTTCATCCAATATAGTGTGTCAGGGTTAGCCCTTGAATAACTCTACATCACAACCTTCTATACAAAAACATAACACTTCTTGCAAAGGTGAAAAACCTTATAAGATTACATAGAATGTAAAGACTCCTATTCCTTCTAATTCAAACAAAGGAAATAATAATTTAGGTGATAAGTGGTGCCACTACCATGACTAATCCACTTAAAATGTTCCTAAATTCCATGTACAACAATCCTTGATCACACAATGTAAATCAAGACCCACACCGAAGAAAAACTATGATTCAAATGCCTCTTATCTAAGTACCAACACTATTATGATTGACATCTCTTAGGAGAACAAACATCTCTTCCACACTAAGTCTTAGGTGAAGGGTCAACCTCTTCATGTCATCATAGATAGTGGTAATCAAAATAACATTATTACGTAATCTAAAACTCAACTCCTTGGTATTGACATTATTGTGAATCCTAAGCCATATTATTCAGGGTGGATATAATAAGAGAAAGATATATAGGTATGGTGATAATTCACTTTTAAGTGAAAATTTAATCCTATTTAGGATAACATCACTTGTGACCTTGCAACTCTTTAGTTCTATGACATCTTATTGGGGAGATTGTATTTATATGACCAAGAAGCTACATATCAAGCTAAACCACAATGTTGGACTATTTATGCACATAGTCACTTCTATAACCTCTTTATGTCAACACCTAAAACTAAATTCACCTTGGTCTCTACCAAGCAATGTTTCAAACTCCTCTCACAAGCATAGAATTTTATGTTTCTCATGGTTTATCCTAACAAACCTACTCAAAATATAAATCACACTCTGGCATCACACATCACTCGCACAACCTCACAATATTAGTATCTTAGCAAGTTACTAAGTTAATGAATCAAAGTCTTTATAGAGATTGAAGGCCTTATAAAACACTACACAGTAAATCACTACATTGATTTGGTTCCTGGATCTCCTCTTTTTAATAGTCCCTTATATTATAGATCAATTTGTGAGAATGATGAAATTTAGCACTAGATACAATATCTCCTTGATTGAGGAAATATAAGACCTAGATATTCTCATTATGAGAGTCTAATAATCCTCTCACTTAATAATTATGGGTCCTATGGATTTGAATATACTATCACACACTTTAAAAAATAACTATGGAAAATTGATACCAACTACCATGCATTGATGACCTTCTAGACTAGCTTTGAGGTACATAATAATTCACCAAGATCCACTTGAATTTAGTTTACCATCAAGGCCCATTCCATCCTAAATACATCTATAATACATCATTAAAGACACATGAAGGATTTTATGAATGGTTGGTCATGCCTTTTAGTTTAACCAATGCACTAGTCACATTTATGCGCTTGATGGATGATCTAATCTAGCCTTTTTTGAACTAATTCATCATTGTCTACTTGGATGTCACTATCATCTTTATAAATAATTAGGAATAACATATATAACATGTCTCATGCATTATAAACACTTTAAATCAAAACAAGTTATAATCCAACTTAGCAAAGTGTACATTTGTCACTATGTAAATTTAGTACTTGGGCTACATCATTGATCGCATATGAATTTATGTATATCTAGAGAAGATCAAAGTGATACAATATTGGCCTACTCTATGAAATCTCACATAATTGAGGAGTGTTCTTGGACTTAATAACTACTATCATAGGTTCATCCTTGGTTTATTGCACATCTCTTGGGATCTCAACCAAATAACACATGCAAAATCCAAGTTCGATTGGACCCATGAAAAATAGTGTAATTTTGAGTCACTTAAGCAATGTATATATGCATCACCTATTCTCATAATGCTATACATTTCACATTCCTTTGAGATTCACACTGATGCATTTGACTATAAACTTGGTATAGTGGTCATGTAGCATGGACATATAGTCATATACCACTCATTAACATTTAATGACATGGTGAAAAGGTACTCCACCTATGATAAATAACTATATTATATTATTCAAGCAATCAAGTAATGGTGCCACTACATTCTAGGGAAGGAGAAAATTTCTCATTTAGATCAAAATCCACTTTAGTTCTTACAAATACAAAGCAAGCTAGAGAATGCATGACACATGAGATGCATTACTTGCCTACAATAATTTCATATCATGATCAATCATAATAAAGGGAAGGAAAAAAGGTAGTATATTGCCTTATCTAATCTCCAATTCACATGATCATCACAATTTTGGACATGCATGGCCATAAAATCATAGATTGGGTATCCCTCTACTCAGTTGATCAGGACTTCAAAACAACTTACACAAAACTAGTGCAACATAAACAAATTCAAGAGTTATACTTATTTGATCAGCTTCTCTACAAGATAGGACACCTTTGTGTTCCTAGTGGTGCACCTCACTAATGACTCATTTAGGAGGCACACTATGCCAAGACCTCGAAACAATTTAGCATGATAAATACTCTAGCCACATTGTATTCACACTTCTACTGGTTATATACTTGCATAGATATATAATGCCACATCAAGTCTTGCATTTATTATTGTATTTACAAACCCACGAATAGGAATCTAGGAATTTACACACCTCTACCAATTCCATCTAGACCATGGGAACCTATTAGCATGGATTTCATGACTAGGTTTCCTATAATTAATTTCATCATGACGTTATTTTTGTTGTAGTCGATAGGATTTTCAAGATGGTTATCATGGTATCTTGTAAGAAAGATATTGATATATCTGGCACCATGCAAGCCTTATTCAACCATGTTTGGGTTCATTTTGGGCTTCCAACATCCATCATCTACAATTGAGATCCATACTTTGTAAGTCACTTTTGGTAATCATTGTGAGACTTGAAGGGTATGCAGTTGGATCAATTGATGGATTTTTATCCACAGACATATGGGAAAATTAAAGTGGTCAATTTCACACTTTGTTCATATTTTTTGAATGTACAACCATGCACATTCTTGCACTTGGGATGAAAATCTCTTTTACATTCAACATGCCTATAATAGATCCCTTCACATCTCTATGAGGAATATTCTATTCCAGATATGTCTTGGATTTCAACCTTCAACACCTATAGACATCTCCTACCATACACTAGCCAACATTGAGTTGTGCACACAAGAATGGGAAGCAGACAAAGCTAAGAAGTTTGTGTGCCACATCCAATATGTTCATCAAAAGGTTTAGTATATTATCTCTTACACACAAGAAAATTATAAGGATTTCCATGATGCATGTTGTACACCTCATGTATTTTGAGTTAGCGATAAAGTATGGTTGAACCTTTATAAATAGCACTTCCAAGGTCCACATAGGAAAATTTAACCTCTAAGTTATTCATGTGAATGATCTATGCATAACTCTTATGTAGTAGAATAAGTTACTCACTTTTTTCTCTACACACATATTATACCTTTTGTGCACTCTTAAACACTCCTCTACATGAAGCTTTCTTACACTCTTGTGCATAAGTCTTGTACTTGTGCATAAACTTGTGTAGTTAACTTACAACTCAATGCACCATCCCAGTACTTAATCATATGACCATGTTCCTACATCTATCCTCAATTAAGTGTATCCACATGTCATCTTGATCTGATTGTGTAGCTTGTTTTATGTCACTCTTCATCTCAGAATCTTATCAATTGAACCATTAGTCACCACCAACCTGGAAGTTCAACCATCATCCAACAAGGAATATGAAACAAATATTAACCATCTTCTTTATAACTAACAATGGTTGTAACTACTCTTATATTATTCATGATAAATATGTAACATGTGTATCCAACCAAAAGGGGATGCCATATAGAGTCATAACACAGATAGTATGTTATGCGTATCTATTCTATAACACATGAAATATATCACATTGTACCATTTTCCCTATTATATACTATTGAATAGAATATGCATTTATTATAAGTAAAGGCATCTGCTCTATTGAATGTGTTTTTATTTTTTTGTCTAAATACATATGTGTGCATTCACTCTACACAACTAAACTTAGTTATTCCCTATATACTTGGTCATGGGCCTCATGGTACGGATCATAAGTTCTAACATATTATGTAGTAGTAATAAAAATGAAGCCTAAATAAAATGATAATAAGTTGCATCCACCATATGTATCAATATAATTTTTAGCAAGTAGTATATTTATGTAGCATGTGTATAATATGAGTGATTAGCAAAAAAATTATGATATACAATTTGACATGGTACACATTTTATGGATAGATACAACTTGTTGAAGAGTTCATGGATAAAGAATAGATGCCCCTAACTTACGAAGGTTTTTGAATAACAAGGGAAGCCCAACATCAAAGAACCATGTGAAATTATGTCCTCTATCACACTCAAACACTACATGAAAATCAATGTGTATTGAAAATTGAAATATGATATCTTCCTAACATATAATAAATAATATATGCAAAGTAAGCTAGCAAAAATTGAAAATGCTTTTTAGGTCCTAATTTTTGAATTTTATGAAAATATTTTGTTTTTTAATTTTTTGCATATATGATTTTTTTAGAATTTTGGAGTTATTTGAATTTAAAAGATATGAAAATGGTGCCAAGAAGTAAAAAAATAGAAGAAAATTGAAGGAATTTGAACAATCCTCAACAAGGTGATAAAACATAAAGTTGTAAGAAAGAAGGCAATCCATGTGCCCCAATGTATGTGAATGAGTCATAGTAGTGTAGCTTGAATGATTGAGATAAATAAGAATGTATATGATCCTTATGGTCAAGATATAAATGTGATCATGTTAGTATAATTAAATACATAGCACAATAGATATGTAATAGTGAACAAGTAGATTACTATAAGTGATGTGCTCTGAAGGCATTTTTAATATATTTTATTTAGATTGTTCGACTAGGTTTAAAAAAATCAAGAGGTAAAGTTCCCAAAGTAAAAAATAAATCCAAGTGATAGAATAATGTTTATATAATGGATTGAATAATTAACAATGAAGTAAAATTAAATAATTTATGTATAAAAGGAAGATGAAAGTAGCTTAATAAATTATATATGTAATGGGAGGCATATATGGATACCCATGGCATAATATTAAGGAATGACTTCTTGTGAAGAATAATTTCTAATTATAGATATCTATAAATCTGAATAAGTATCATATTCTATAATATAACCCTCTAAATCATTGTTTATATGACCATGTAAATGTATATGTAGTGGGATAAGATGTAACAACATGTGCATGTGGTGAATCTTTTTGAATAACTTGTGATGCCTTAGGAGATGAGATCTTCTATTTATTTTCCTCCTTTTCTGTAAGAGAGTGTACCATGATCTTTGGAACTATTGAATATGCTCATGTGTAACTATATTAAGGTCATAAGTAGATGTAGAAACTAACTATATAATATGCTCATACTCATAAATAGATGGAGAAACTGATTATATAATATGCTTTGGAATATTTATATCTTACTCTTGAATAGTTTATTATGCTACTTCATTACCATGTTGATCAATGAGTATGCCAAGCATCTATTCTATAGGAGAAGTAAACATCATTAGTTCTAAATGAATTCATACTAGATTCCTTGAATTTTGACCACTTTATTACTATGAATATATTTGATATATTTATGCATTGTATAAGGTACTCCTCTAATATTTTGTATCAAATGGAATCATAATATCATATATAATACTCATGTTCTTGGTATAAATAATAATGGAGTGGGCACTATGAGAGGTCACTCTTGTAAAGGTAACACTATATGCCCAAGAGTATCCTATCTACAACCATCAAATGCCTTGATAACTCTTGAAGTATCCTATAAATTTTTCTATATATATCTAAAAGAGTATAAGGGTGTTATGGTTCATATATTTTACCTTGATCTATTATCTATCATAACACTATGTATGGATTTCTTGTCAACATATGCTCAAATAAATAATGCATGTCTATCTAAATCATCATCAACAATTTCACTGTCATCAAATGTAATGAAAAGACATGATGCTTGTTTTCTTGTAACTATATTAATGATGCTATCAAGTGTATGTCCATA
Source organism: Torreya grandis (assembly GCA_037957365.1). Classification (NCBI taxonomy): domain Eukaryota; kingdom Viridiplantae; phylum Streptophyta; class Pinopsida; order Cupressales; family Taxaceae; genus Torreya; species Torreya grandis. The sequence continues at coordinate 3,631,779 of JARHVA010000433.1, read as the reverse complement.
TGTATAAGGAGGAGGATGATCATATATGAATAGAGTACTTTAGAATTATCTTTTTTAGTTTATAAATGATTTTAAAAAGGATATTTTTACAATTTGAGATTTACATTGTCATTTTTTTATGTCTTAGGCTCTTCAGTAGGTGTCCCATTGTTAATAATATTTTCATTAATGAAGTCTTGAATATTATACTTAAGCTTGAAACATTAATTTTTAGTATGACCAACACATATATAATAGTCATAATATTCATTGCCTTATAAAAAATTAGATTATGGTCTAGACTTATGTACCTCCATTGGTATAGGAAGAGTGATGAGATTACATTCAATTATCTTTTGCAATAATACATGGAGGTGAAGGCAACCTTGAGAATTGCATCTTTGGTGGAGCTTGTAATTGAAGATTTTGTGTCATTCTTGAGATAAAATTTACTCTAATATTATCTTCATTCTTTCTTTCGTTTGGTTTTCTTTTATAATTTGGCTTGAATTGAAATTTTTAATTTAAATTAGAAGGATCATTTTAAGTATACTTTAGCTTTTTAAAGTAAGCAACTTGAGCTCACATTATTTGACTATATGGCATAATTTATCAAAAGATTTGAACTTATAAAATATTATTCACTCTTAAAGTGGGGATAATAAACTGAGTGAAGATATCTTAAATCTCATTATCATCCATTTAATTTTTCATTTTTGTTAGCATAGTATTGTATATTAGCATATATTCACTAATTACTTCATTATACCCTTGTTTGATCTTTGTAATTTAAAAATATGAAACTTTTCACCAATTTTAATAGAAAAGTGTGTTAAATTTTTATCTTAGAAAGGGTGGAAATCCTTTACTAATTAAAGATAAATATCATGAAACCATCTAAGAGCATATTCTTTGAGACTTCTTGGAAATATCTTTGTCAATAATTTGTAATTATCTATATAATATAGACAAGTTGCATGGAATGCATGAAAACGTTGTTTAGGATCACCTTTACCTTCATATAAAGCAAGCTTAGGATACACAAAGACAACCAGTAATGGATAAGATGCAATTTTGGGTGCCAAAGGGTTATGTAATAACTGACATGAGTTAGATAGGATAACATGAGAGATAGTTTGCTAAATGTAATATTTATTATCTTGTAAGGTAAGAAGTGCATGTTCAAGAGTATCATTTGTAGAGGTAATTGGAGGAGTATGATTATCATGAGTAGGCATAGGCATGGATACATTTTGGAAATCGTGTTATATTCCCAAACCAGAAGTTTATGTCATATTAGAAGTAGAAACATTATAAAATATAGCTTGGGCACCTTTCTTTTGTTCATATCTAGAAACATATAAAAATGAGTATACCTTTAATGGATCCTCAAAAAAAAATTATAAAGTCTTCATCATTAGATGGACTAGATTGTTCTAGAGTATTAGATTTTGAAATAAGAGACATATTGCACCCTTCAAGAGGATGAGGAATAATCACTAGAAGATCCTTTGAAGTTGAATATTTTATACAATGTATATCATATGATTACTCTTATTCCCAAGTCAGTTTAGATTTTAAAAAAGCTATCAAAGAATAATATTGACATGATATAGTAATGCGATCATTTGTAATAGGAAAATCATGAGTTTTAACATTGTTTAGTAAAGTTTATCTATTAATTTGACATTGAATCCATGTGAAAATCAAATCAATAAAATGTTGAAAAGGAATACAATTTGTAACAAAATAAATCATGATCCTATGTAACATATGAAATAAAAATTCACTCGTTGATCCCATTATGAATACAATATAAGCAAAAATAAGGGTATGAGTGTGATCAAGGCAAAGGTTTGAATGATTGTGTCCGATCTCAAATATACTTTCTCATTTGTTGATTAATGTCAACCCAATGTTTAATATCACTAACTATAGAGGAAAAAATGTGCTTTAATCCCACTAACCTTATTTTTTAGGTTATGTTCAAAGTAACTTCCCTAGGCAATACACTCTTATCAGGTGCACCATAAATATAATTAATAAAATAATATTTCGATGGTATAAACAAAGAATCCTAGGTGTTTTTAATAGATAATGAGGTACGTGGAAACTAAAGTCTTTGTTTAGTGTTACAAAATGGCTATGAGTATTGGGGTAAACCCCTCACACCATGATATATTTAAAAATATATCATTGTGTAGCCCTTTAAGATAATCACTAAGTAGTTTTAAAATTATCATAACATAATTTCCAAAAATAAGTACAAGTAAATAGAAAATAAAAGTTATTTTTATTATTGAGAAGCACACCTTTATTGATAAAAAAATTATAGTACAATGTTAGTCATACAAAAAAAATATTGGTATAAAATTCATACTCCAAAATCCATGTAAGAAAATAAAAGGCCGACTAGAAAAAATTCATAGATGACCAAATCCCATATCCAACATATGTCCTTTTTGCCCTTTTCCTTTTCAACCTTAGTCCAACACTCTAGGTGACTAATATCTATCAATATAAAAAAAACCATTGGAAGCATAAGATTATGCTATAGTTCAAACAATGGTTGGTCCATATCTTCTGACCTAGGATAGAACCCATTAAACCTAAAAATAATTTTATAATCTTTAAATGAAGAGATTAACCCATTTAACTTAGAAAAGTAGATCTCCACTATAGGAATTTCATCTAATTTCTCCATAATATACAAATTATGAGAAATTGAAGGTAAAGCCGAGGGAGCCTTAGAGCAAAGGCCATCTTTATAGGAGAAATCAGAGTTGTGTTTCATTGGGTCATATTTCATTGAACCACTGGCTAAAATAAAACCTAGTGACATACAATCATGAGAAGGAATAAGGAGGGATGGCCATAACTTTAGACCACCATAGACCCTAGTTGCTAAAGGCACCAACTACCATAGGCTTTGAGCCTTAGGTTACATTCATCTGTTAAGTTTAATCTATGTCATCTCAAATTCCATAATTGAAGTTATTTTTTAAGATTTAAATCAATCTAAATGAAAAATATTCTTTCAAGTGAAATATTTTTGTATATAAATATGAAAAAAATTCAATCCAAGGTCGAAAGAAAGATCTTTAATGTTGGATTTATCCAAAGTGAAAAGACTCTTTATGTAATGTCATATTAAATCCAACATTGAAAAAGATTGAATCATTATGTGTTAAATTTAATTTCAAGATTGAAGGTTATTTTATTTTAGTATCAATAATTTACATAAATTTTAATGAAATCCTAAGACAAAAAAGCAATAAAATAGAAATCAATGTTCTAAAAATAATGGGTCACCAAAATGTTTAATCTATTTTGAATTGAATGAAAAAATTAATAGATCTAAACTATTGAAATTGACATACAAGAAATATACCGATCTATAAGTAAAATATAGAATTTAAAGAATTGTAAATTTGTTAAAATAGTAAAAAAAACTTTAAAATATACAAACCTCCCTAAAATAGGTCTTATGTTGTTTGTGTAGGCTAACTGTGACTAGAGACTAGCTAAAAATACCTAAAAATATGTCACGTCTGAAAGTATGAATTTACATTATGTTAGGACAATTATTTAGTATAAGGATAGGGGAATAATTGGCATTATTTATTGACTCGGTGTTTTCCAAGTTGATTGTATGACTAGATTTTATATGCAAGCAACTACAACTATCTTTGAGGGTTTGTTGATTTTGTGTTGGATTTAATTTTTCATTCAAAATTTTGAAAAACATAAATCCCTATCTCCTATACAATAAACATAATAGATATCAAATTCCAAATTAGGTAATAGAATTAGGTTAATAGTCAAACTATCCTCATAAAACCTTGTGTAATTTGAGTGTTGCCTAAATAACTCAAATGGGCCTCAGGTTGATGTAGTTATCCCTCCTAGAGGGAGTTTTTGATATGTGGTTGTCAAATTATATGAATATAACTAATATATTGATTTAAATATTTGACAATGCATTCCCTTGACCTGAAATAAAAGATATTCAAACTTGGTTTATGATTATTAGAATGCAACAAAATTGAAACTAGAATAAATAGTGCTCTTTTGCTCAGTGTGCAATGGAACTTCCAAGTGATTTCTAGATGTGTTTTAAGAAGCCCTGATGTGCTTATATAGGTGAATATTTTTGAATGTTTTGACTGACTAACCTTGATAAATGTGTATAAAGGGTTTATTACAATGTATCTAATTTAAAATTTTATTATTGGAGTGTGGGGGACAAGATCACGCTAGCGAATAAGTGCATAGTGTGGACCTATTTGAACTAACTCTCTCTTATCCTAGAAGGAAATAGACTATTGTAAAATATTTGACAAGTGCTTATACATATATTATGGATGTCTAGATGATGTTATGAGTATTTACAAGATAGTTTGTAGAGTAATGAGTGCTCTTGTATAGATTATAAGTTAGCATAATGGAAAATGGGCTAAATGAGGGAAGGATTTCAAGTTAAACATTTTAAATCACTTAATGATTAATCTTATGTGTCTAAAATTATCAATAAATTAATAAAAAATAATGAAAATTCCTAGTAAGGTAAAAATTAATTAAAAAATCAATATTTAGGAACTTTTTTGGAGTAAGTTTTCTCTCATTGAGTACAAATTTTAAATAGTGTGGAAGTATCACTATCAATTTCAACATGATTCTTTGTAACCATCTACATGTATTTCTTTAGGACCATTCACCATGGACATAATTCATTTCCCATAATTAAAATTTTATTATTTCATACTAGACTTAGTGTGTGTAATCATGACATTCATACAATTACACATTGACAACCCTATCATCAATCATCTTGATACCATTTTGGTAGAGTATACATAATTGATTAATTATGTTATTTGTATATTCAAGATCAACAACATGAAATAAAACCTATTTATACACCTCCTTACCATCAATGTTTTCTAGGCTTATACAAAACATCATACCATTATCTTGAAGTAGCTCAAGTAATAACTCACACACTTGACCACCTCCATCATAATGGACATGAGAATCCATACCAAGTTTGAAATAAACTTCATCAACTCTTGATCCAGTTATTTTATCATATTAATCAACTATTAAATATGCATACATATTTAAATCCTTAACTTTGACACACATTGGAACACCATTTGTTCGATCCCATTCCATAGTCATTTTCTCAAATTATTAGGCCCATAAATTCATATCCTCACCTGAACTAAGGATCCATTAACCCCATGAAGCACTCCGTGAGTGTCAATATGTTTTAAATACATTGAGGTCTTATGTCACATGCTTAATGCAACAAACATAGATGCTATGATATGAGGCTTAAAGTCAGTATGGATCTCATCCATAAAAATTGATTAAAGTTTTTCCCTCAATTTATCAAATTTCACAATCACTTCTTCCATTTTAGATATTTTATCATAATTCTTATTTATGTATTACCTCATTTCACCAATAATTTAATTTTCATCCACTTCATAAATGGATTTTCTAAATAACCATGACCCTATGTCCATAAATAAGTATTTTCCCTCTACCATTTGATGATAATACCATCCTAACCCTTTCTTTAGGTTCATAAAGCCTTTCTTTGATCATCTATTTTTTGACCCAAATTTATTTTTTTCATATTCTTACGTTGACTCAAGTATATTTATTTCATCACAATATACATTGGATTGACTGGCTTCAATTTGTATCAAAGGTTGAATAAGTTGATTAATCAACTTTTCATGACTAGCACAATGTGTATTATGAATTATTGTATCTAAATGTGCATCAATTGTATCTATGTACACATAATAAGTAAATGAAGTTTGATTGAAAATATTCTTAATAGAAACACCCATGTTTCTAGTGTAATGACCTATCCTGACATTATTTTGATGGTCTACCATGTTGAATGGAATTTAATTACCTTTCATGAAGGGATTTTGATGGTGTTCCATGCTGAGTAGAATTTGGTGTCTTTCCATGAAGGGATTTTGATGGTATGCCATGTTGATGACTAGAGTTTGATGTTCATGCATCATGAAGGGACTTTGATAGTCAGCCATGTTAAATGGATTTTGATCACTTGCTAAGATAGGAGTTTGATGGCATGTGTTTTTTAATGGATTTGAGTGTAATTCAAATAAATTGAATTTAATTTTTTCTTACCATTGGGGTGTTAAAATCACTCCCAACCATTATATTGGAATGTTTTGAGGATAGTGGATTTCTAAAATTAGTAGCCAAGTTGTCTTGATCAATATTTTTTTCTTGTTAATGGGTAACATGAGCACCATGGAAAATATGAGTACCATGGTGAATAAATATTTTTCCTCCATGTTGAGTGTATTCTAGTTGAATATTTATTTGTGGGAATATGGGAAGGTGATCAAATTTTTAATTAGGTCTTCCTCTTATGTGTAGAGGAGTGTGTGATTCTTTTTGGTTTACAAAATCATCCATTATAGATAAACTTCAGAAAATAAATTAATCCCAGCTATACCAAAATTTAAATAAAATATATATGAATTTCAAGGTAATTCAAATGAGAAAATTTAATAATATAGTGTTCTTATATTATTAGACTAGAAAACATAAATAATAGCATGTTCATATTATCCAACTAGAAAACATAAATGATAGTGTGTTTGTATTATCTAATCGAAGAATAAAGAAAGATTCATTAGTTTTTTTGTATTAAATGTTTACTGAACACAAATGGAAATGTACTTATATTATTTGATCAGCAAACATAAATAACAATGTACTTCTATTATCCAATTAAAGAACATAACTAAGAGTGTACTTGTATTATCCTACCATAAAACACAAATGACAATGTGCTTATATTACCCATAAATGATAACAAAAATGTTTGTTCTGAAACTCACAACTGAAAAATAAATATGAAAGAAAAAGTCATTTGTAAAAGGGTCTCACAACATTTACCAACCTAGATCTGACACACATTGATAAGTGAGTTTAGTGAATATCTATTGATTGTGTAGATTCACTAATGAAAAAATAAGACAACTTAAAATGTATTTAAGATATATGTATATTGTGGCTAAAATAAAATATATGTAACTTACTCGTCATATGTTCAATTTGTTTTTTGAGAGGATGGTATCATGTAATAATTGAGTAAGTATCATGTCTATATAAAGTAAATATCATGTGAGTATAACGTAAGTATTTGATAAGTATCTGGTAAGTGTCATCCATTTATATCTAAAATATTGAAACACATGCCACATTCTAATCCCATTTTTAAATTTAATAGCAAATTAATGATAATTTTCCAAGTGTTTATTATGCTTTATAAAAAAATGACTCTTTTATAATATAATTTTTGATTTCAAAGTGAAATTATAAATATTTCAATTAGTAAACTCAACCTTAACCCACCTCTAACCTAATATTAGCTAATATATTTTCTAATTGAGTGGGGTTATTTAATAAATAAAATGTAACATGTAAGATAATAAAAAATAATAAAATAAAAGACTTCGAGCAATTAAAAAAGGAATATTTTGAAAACTATGTTCACAATAGGAGGGCCATTACTCTTGGCTTGTATTTGACCGTGAATGATGTAGATGAATAATATTGAGATACAAATGCAACTTAACATTCTTGACTTGGGGGATTAACCACTCAATTAAAAATATGATGGGGAGGTGGTCTGATAATGATGATCCTAGAATGACACTAATATGTAAGTCAAAGTTATTTGGAAAAGGTAAAGATATTTTATTCTTCAAATAAATATATCACAATTATTTCCACCACACAGTTGTTGCCTTATCTGAAATTGGTCTAGGTGAACTATAGTGAGGTGGTGGGGAGACATCAGGTGGTTAGGATTGGAAATCATAAGATTATTGTGAATTTAAAACCATCATTCTCTCATTAACACACCACAATATTATGAGAATCCCTTTTTTTTCTTCCAAATATTCAATCATAATTAAATCACCACATAAGATCTAGTTAGAATTAGGGAGTGTGTTAACAATCCACCTTAAAAATGTTTCCCTTTCAATAACATCATTGAAGGGTAAAATAAAGGAAATACCAAGGGAGTGATCATTAAAATCAAATAGAGTCCACACTACTCGATGTGTGTGTTTCAATCCCCAACTTACAATATTTTATGCTAAAGAAGGGGCAATGAATGTCACCACTCCCCCACATTTACATTTGTGGTCTAACATCTATAAAATAGCTCCTAGCTAAATCAATATGATGACATATAAGAGATAAAATCCATAAATTTAACTTACTTTAAACGTATAATCTTTATTTTATCAAACAACTAGCAAATGTCCCGTAGAATGAATTTGTAATACATGTCAATAAGACCTCACACATTCCAAGAATAAACTAACATTGGCAAAAGTCTAAATTTATATTGAACTCCTCATAATCAGCTTTTAATACCCAAAATCTATTAGATGAGTATGATTGATGATTTACTAAATAAAAAATCCCTCCTTTTTTCATATATATATTCACCATTATCATGTGATAGGGAGGGACTACAAGAGCAACAATAAACTACCTTGTAATAAAAAATAACAACTTGATTATAAGTAGAGCCTAAATAATTCACTACAAGGAGAACCTATGATGGCTAAGAAATAGTTGATTGGTTTTGAGGACCCAAAAAAATTGTCACTACTTTTGGAGTGTGAATAATAGATGGTATCACTTAAGTAATAGAAAAATCTAACTATTTGATAGTCAACATTGAATTTCCTATGGGTTTGTAAATAGAAGCCAGGGATTTTCCTACTATGTAAATCTACTAATTTTATTTATTTGTCATAGTGGTCCATCTTTCTACATATTTTTGTGAAAAAACATTCAACTCAAGCAAGGTTTTTAACTAAGTAATTCATAATGAGTTGGCCATTAAAGGGCACTCATGAATTTTTAGTTCCATGGTTTTGGCACTGAAAATAGGTATTAGGCACATTGATATAATATGCATTATGTGAAATGTTTATCGCTGATTTGAATATCAATATACTCTTTGACATCTTTGGAAAGATACACTTCTACACATACATAATTTTTTCTATCTAACCACATAAAAATTGGATTTCTCATGGCCAATGAAATGCCTTAGAAGTTTGATTAATTGGTTGAAAAAACTCCAAACTAAGATAAGGAGATTGAGAAACTCAATTTAGACTAGGGTTTTAAGTTTGTCATGCTCAGAGACTACAAAATATCGAGCCTATTATGAAAAAATAACTAACATGTTGTGAATGAAACCCATGGCTCAATAATGTTCAACATTATTAAATTTAAATACAAAAAAACCCTTAGTCATATTTTTCAAACTCTACAATTTGATACCTTGGCAGGGATATCCATGTATTAGACGACCATGATTTCAACATACTTTCTAAGTGGACTCAACTAAAGAAATAATAAATAACTATAAAATTTTCAATCTAGTGACATGTTGACAACCTACAATTGGTTTTAATACCATATGTTAAGAATCTAACAACTCATAATTAGAATAACTCAATAAATTAGATCAAAAAACCATTGAGGTAGGGAAACATTATATAATTCTCCTTATTAGATAGAAGCCACTCCACATAATACCTCTATTTTAAAATATCAAGACATGTCTTCCCTCACATATGCATGGATTTATATAGATACATAACCCACCTACTTATAATGAATGCTCACAGTTAACTCACAGATCATTGATTAGATAAAATCAATTACCAATAGATTATAAAGTAAGTTGCATGTCATTATTATTTATCTATTTTTACTTTATATAATTATAATTAGTTAATAGGATGACATATATACACCCAAACCCTTTATTTATTTAACCTAATAACCATAATATCATATTCTAAGGTACATAGCATTCGCTTCCCCTTTACAATTTTTGTCCTCAAAACAAGAAGCCAAATAAGGAGTGTGTTTAAATCATTACACACTTGGTACCATGCGTGATCCTCAAATTATCCATACATGATATTTGTGGGTGTCAACTCTTTAAACATAGTTACTAACTCTATTGCATATTCTAATTCCATCTATAACCATAGTTGTTCTTCCTTGGCTAATTTCATATTATATATTTGTTGTTCCTTCGAGCCCATGTATAATCATAGTGATTGTTCCTCTAATTCCCTATATAACTGTAATGATTATTGGTGTGATGATACCTACCATGCCTCCATGATTTTTTTATTTCATCATGATGTGCTTGTCTATATGCACCAACCTTGTATCCTTTTCAAATACTTTTACCTTATCAACCTTTTGTTTTACGTCTTCCACCTTTTTATTTGATAGTGCCTTTATCTCTTGAGTCGATGAAGAGTTATTTTATAATTGTACTTGTTCTTCATATTCTTCTTGTTTCTATTATGAATATTCCTTATTTTATTCTTCACCATCTTTAGATTGATTTTCGTGATCTATATTGACCTTTATTTTTTACTCACCAAGGGTGATATCCTACAAGGTGACCACCTTTCTCTTGTGTCAAATCTTCATGAACATCATTTACACTTTAATATTGATTTTTAAAAAAGTATCTAACCAATGATATCCAATAAAAATATCCAAACTATCCATATCCAAAACATAGAAATATGATTACAAAACATATTTTCCCATGGTGAGTTTCAAATCTTGTGCGTGTGTGTGAGAGAGAGAGTGTGTGTGTGCACGTGTGCCCTTTATTTGAGTATCCTTGATTTTATTTTCTTGAACATTAAGTTACTTAGTTAATTCCATGTTGATGAAGTTATACATGTGTCTTGGGTTTAAATATACAATAAACTTAGTTTTTTAATACATCCATGAAATTAAAATGTTGAATCTTCCTTCTTTGGAGATAAATTGTTTGAACCGTTATCTTCCATATTTCCTTCTTTTGCTTACTTATCTTATTCATCATTATTACCAATACCCTTATTTTATTATTTTTATACCTAATATTATTTTGTGGCCTCATCATCCTTATCATTATTTGATTTCTTAGTGTCCCATTGATTTTGAAAAAACTATTCCCATTTCTTCCCATGAAAAATTATTTCATTATTTTTGTATCTAAACAAAAAAACAAACAATTTTTTTTCCCTTGAGACAAAGGGAAAAACATAATTTCCAAAATTCTAATTGAAAATAGTTCTTATTAAATTGGAACCACCATTCTCTAGCATCAATATCATCATTTTCAAATAAAAATATGAACCTCGTGACCCAAAATTCATAAAAACTAGGGTTTTAAGAACATTTATATTCATTAGATCTCCTTTCCTTTCCAAGATCCAAGAAAACATGTAATCAAGTAAATTTAGATATTTACTTTGAATTTAAAAAAATGACACTTGATTTGCTTACCCAACATATAAGATATGAATATTTTTCCATAGCTCTACCTTAAAAAACTTATAGTTATATAATTTTGAAGGCTCACTTTGGAAGGACATAACTTCCTTAATATTGACTTGAAACTTTAGTGTGACTAATTTTCATAAATGCATTTAAATAATATTTAAAATTGTGTAAGATTCATCTCAATCAAAAAAGTAGGTAGGAATATCGAAGCCTCTAAAGTTGACTATTTTTCTTTAGTTTCAGTTCAAAATGGTTCACCAGAAATCAAGTTCATAAGGTCAACTTTGCATAGTCATATCTCCATTGATATTACTCATACTCCTCAATTTGACCACTTTTCATACAAAAATATATTTCCAACCATATAAAAAACACCTCAATCAGACCTCTATGTTAGGAAGAAAACCCTTTGCAAAAAATCAACCCTTATTTTAAAAAATAACATCAAATTTACTAATGCTAGTAAAAAGTATGCATATTTTGGGCAAAAATATTAGTTCCTCCACTTTTATTACCACTTTTTGATCACCAAGATCCCATATGAAAAAATTGAGCACACAATGAACAATCATAGAAAGCCCTAAACTATTGAAATTATCATGAAACATGACCTTAGAAAGTGATTTGATATCAGATGTTAAGTACCCATAGTTAGTTCAAATCCCAGATGTTAATAACCTCACAAATCATACTTAGAGTAACTAAATATATTAGATTGAACAAACCCTTATTATAGAGCAACACCTTATAATTCTCCTAATTATAAGGAAAACACTCAACATAATATATCTATTTTAAGATATTAAGACACAAAATACTCTTCACTTCCCTCACATATGTAGGGGAATATTTATAAATAGATATAAGACCAAACTACTTACAATGAATGCTCAAAACTAACTAACCTACCATTTTGACTTGATACAATGAATATACAAGTAGATTTTAAAATAACCCACATACCAATATCAATTATTTAATAATATGTAATACGATTCTAATTAACTAGTGGGATGACTTACAAATAATATGCACCTCAAGCCAACCTTTATTTATTAATCTAATACACCATAATATCATGTTCCTATGTACATGGTATAATATGAATTATTAAATTTTAGACAATCTAAGACAATATCAACCAAAGAGGTCTAAATATATTTGTTACCTGAGTGTTGGAACTTGGTTCACAAGAATCTATAAGAAATATATGGATGCTAAAATGATGTTTTTATTAATTGGAAGATAGTGAGTGGAATAGTGAAGGCTCTCTCAGGTATGGAAAGTTAACAGAATGGGGAATATGTCAAGGTAAAGATATCAAGATTAAACATTGTCAAGCACTTAATGATTAAATTTGACTGTTTATAGGTTGTACAAATTGTTGGTGATGCCATTCATAATGTATAATGACCCTACCACTTTTATGTGATCTATAAACCTGGTATTTAGGACTTATTTTAGGAATTTTGTTATATTTTGATGGCATTTTGATTTTCAATAGAAACCTAGAAGATAATTTGAGACATTTAAAAATAGTGTTTGATACACTTAGATTGGAAATATTATTTTTAAATCTTAAGAAGAGTGTATTTTTTAGAGACAAGTTGGTTTTATTGGGAAGTGTGACTTCAGTAGATGGAGTGAGCACGGACCCCGAAAAGATCAAGGCTATACTAGAATGGCCTATCCCTTAAAGTATAATAGAGGTGAGAAACATTTATGGATTAGAAAAAAATTATAAGATATTTATTATAAATTTCAGTGATAAAGGTGATCCATTAACTGATTTCACCAAGGGAAAGTCTTTTTCCTAGATTTGAGCAGCTAAAATAAGTTTTAAAAAACTTGAAAAGAAGACAACAGAAGTTTTGACTCTTGCCTTACCAGATTTTGAGAAGACATTTACCATTGAGTATGATGCTTCAATAGTTGCAATTGGAAAAGTGTTGAGTCAAGAAGGCAAGCTAGCTGCCTATTTAGTGAAAAACTAAATGATTCCAAAAAAGGTATGGTACTTATGATAAAGAATTATAAGCTATTGTCCAAACTTTGAAACAATAGACGCACTGCCTATTACATCCAAAATTTGTGATGTTGATATAAAATCAAACATTAAATATATATTAATTATCGAGCCAAGTTATCTCATAAGCATGCCAAATAGGTCTATTTTTTGCAAAGTTATACATTTGTAGTGCAATATGTGAATGGAAGGATAAACATTGTGGCCAATACTTTAAGCAGGAGACATCACTTGTCATAATGACCAATGAGATTGTTGGGTTTGAAAAAATGAATAATAATAATGCAGATGATCCCTATTTCAACAAAAATAAATTGCTCTCAAAAATCGAGTAGATGGAGGCAAGGGGTTTTATGATGAATATGTATTGATTGATGGTTTTTTTAAAGGATCTCCAAATTTTTATTCACATTAGGTATATGAGGGAAATTTTCATTAAGGAAATGCATTCAAATGGATTAGAAGATCACTTTGAAAGGTAAAAAACTTATAGTTTGGTATGTGAGAAGTTATTTTTGTCCTCATCTGAGGAAGGACATCAATAGGTTTATTTCTACATGAAGAGTTTGCCAAGTTTCTAAAGGTGGAAAATAGAATGTTGGGTTGTATAAACCTTTACTAGTTTCTAAAGGAACAAGGATTTACATTTCTATGTATTTTTTCTTGGTGCTACCTCAAACTCAAAGAGGTAATGATTCCATTTTTGTTTGTGTGGACCAATTCTCTAAGAAGGCCTATTTTATTCCATGTAAAAAGATTGTTGATGCAAGTAATATTGTTGATATATTTTTTAGAGATATTGTATGCTTACATGGGCTGCCCAAGAGCATCACAAGTGACTAGGATATAAAAATTATGTCACTTTTGGAAAACTTTGTGGATAAAAATTGACAACAAATTACATTGGAGAACTTTGTGGAGAAAAATTGACAACAAATTATAGTATAGTTTAGCCTATCACCCTCAAATGGATGCATAGATGAAGGTTAAGACAAAATCTTGGGAAATTTGTCTAGGTGTTAAGTTGGGGATAACCTAAAATAATGGGATTTAGTCTTATCACAAGCAAAATTTGCTTTCAATTCTAGCATTAGCAGGGTTATAGGCAAATCTCTTATTCATATTATTTTTTGAAACAATATAAGAGGAATAATGGATTTAATTGATCTTCCATAGGGGAAACGAATTAGCCAAGATGTAGAGGATTTTCTGAATCATATACATGATGTACAACAACAAGTTAGGAAATGGTTGAAAATAACAAATGAGTAGTGTAAATTGATGTTGACTAACATCGAAGATAAAGGTGTACCAAGAGGGTGAACTAATCATGGTTTATTTGTGTAAATAAAGGTTTTCACAAGGGAAATACAAGAAATTAAAGCCAAAGAAAATTGTTCCTTACATGTTTATCAAAAAGATTAATGAGAATGAATATTTGATAGACATCCATGAAGAATTTTACATCAATCCTATATTCAATGTTAAAGATATATATCCCTATCATGCAAGCTTGAAAGAAGTTTAAGATGAGAACGTGCTTGGAGAATGGACCGTACATCTATCAAAAAAAATATTAGATTTCAAGAAGATAGTGGACACCAAGGTTATCTCTACAACGTCTAAGAATTATAAGATGTATTTCATCAATGGAAAGGATTACCAGATTCTATTAACACTTGGATCACATAAGAGGAGTTCATGAAGTTAACAAAACTAGATTCAACTGAACCAGGGGTTTCAAATCTTTGAAATAAAGGGAGGATGATATACACCTACCAATAAACAATTGAGAGTCTTTCAATTTTTAAATGATGTGCAATTGTCAATCAAAATAGTTGAAAGGTTGTAGGAGTGTGTTCTCCTAAAAATAGTGAATTTGTTAACTACCATTTTTTTCTGGATTAAGTAAATAATGTTGAGTAGAGTAGAGGATTAGATTATTTTTAATAAGTAAACTATTAGTTTTAGAGGCATTTGAGTGTGATATAGGGGCTAGAGTATGGATTGTTGGTGATGCATGTAGATATCAAAATAAAGAGGAATAAAAAATACTACTTCTTTTTGAATGAATAATTATATTCTTGATTTTTTGGTTTGTAGTTTCTTTTTCACACTCTCTCTTTATTCTCTACCAAGTATAATATACATTGTTAGTTATTATTCTTATAACAATTTGTATTTTAGTTTTTCTTTTACTTTTATTTAACATTTAGATTAAAAATATTAAGTTTTTTTTATTGTAATGATTTGGCTACAGATTAAATTTAAAAGTAATTCAATAAACATTACCTATTTGAGAATATAAATTGGGTTTATGACATAATGACAATTCTCAATGATAACATGACATTTAAAATTTAGCCATCTTCCACTGTTCATATTTCATGCTTGGAACAACAAATAGCACACCTACTTACAATTTAATAATGCAACAATAGAAAATGCATAAAAATTTTGAATACTATCCAATTGTATATAATGATCGCTAATAGTATGATTTTTCATGCACTGCATAACAATTCTAAACAACATTATTTTTTGTGTATATGGATTGAAATAGTGTATATATTCAAGAGTCACCAAAATCATCATTTATTATAAGGATCTCTCCATTTCATTTGTTACGTCCGCACTGTGAAAATTTTCTTCCCTGTGTTTCCCATATAGGATTCAGGCCACGTGGATCCAATATTTGTGGTAGATCCTAGGCCTGTCCATGATACAGAGCCTCAAGACTACATCAATTTTCTCAAAAATATTGGATACACCAAAAAACAAATTTATCTTCTCAATCATAAGTTAGATTCTTGCCCAACCTCCACTTCACAACCTGACAATCTCAATTACTCCTCATTCTCTATTGTTTAACCTCAATTCTGGTTATGAACCCATTCAATTGAGTATAATGACAACATGTGTGGTTAAAACAACTATTGGTGATTATCAAGCAAGTGTGAAGAGTCCCCCTGGTATGAAAAAAAAGTGTAAACCTAGACTTTAAAAATACAATGTCGCTTTTGTAAGTTACTATATTCAAGAATGGAAGAATCTCAGTTTGGACAAGAATTGATTGTTGGGGTGGGTTTAAATTTTGGTGCTACATTTTATAAAGATTGTGGAGTGGTAGATTTTGTAGAGTGAAAAATCTTGTGGGTGAAAGATCTCGCATTCTTCAAAATATACAAATTTAGAGTAGTTTTTAATGAAAGGGGAATGATCCAGAATGTCATGTGTTGGATTAAGAGTTGTGTGGCATAACATTGGGTTTCCATCAACTCAATTTTACTCCACACATAATGAACTTGATTATGTCAAATTTATTATTAAGGTGGAATGTTGGTGTCAAACTTACTTGCCAAGTAAGTACGTAATGGATAATGTTCTTAGTTGCTTAATGCAAGGTTTTTGGGAAGATTAATCCAATATTATTTTTACTTTTGTTCTTATTATTATATATTTGGGTATATCATGTTCATAAAACATATTATTATTATTAATTTATTAAACTATTACCAATGAGATGAGATGTGGGTGAGTTGGTAAAGTGGTTTGATTGCTTAATTGTTTTAATATGTTTAATAGTATTTTATAGTTATAATAATTAAAACATATTATATATAATATTAGAATAGATATATTTAAAAATATTATAAATTAGCATATAATATATTATTATATTATAATTATAAATATATATTAAAATATTAATATTTAAATTTAATTATTATAACAAAAACATAATATATATTCTCATATATAATATACTAATATTATAATAACATTAATATTGTATGTGTTATTACATATGTTATTGTTTTTTATTTGATATGGTAAAAAAAATAGATTTTAGAGGGATCTTGCAACCACAAAGTTTAATCAAAGCACACTAGAACCAAAGCCATGAAACAAAAATTTCCACGGGCTAAACAATGAGGAGGGACTTCAGCGAATCAACTATAAACAAACAGCTAGAACAAAAGACCTAGACAAGACAAAACTAGTAAACCATAAAGATATATAAAATACTTAGTCAGAAGGCTCCTTAGATTCTATATGGTATTTGGGGAAAGCCCGTTCTAACTCATATTCCTTGTCCTTCAGCGTATCCTTCATAACTTTACCCTAAGTTTTCTTGCTCGGGCCTTCATGTAGTCCCTTCATGGTTTTCTTTTTCAGAGACTTGTCTTCCTTATTTTTTTTGAGTTTCTTTTTAGTGTCTTATGTCTCTTTTGGAATGATTTCATCACTTGTAACTTTTTCCTTCCGAGCAATCACTCCCTCCACTTCAGTAGCAAAATTCTAATTGAGTTTATCACTTTTAGCTTTCATGTTACTCCACTTTTTAATGTGAACTTCCATGGCCTACCCTATTTCTTGAAGCTTTTGATCAAAGGCTCGTAGCTTCCTATTGTGTTCCTCCAAGTCACAAATTTCCTTCCCCTTACTGCCATATTTCTCATCCCAATATATAATAATGAATTTGGGTCTTTTTCCTTTGGAAGTTGAAAGGATTTCACCCTTACATTTTCTAGACTTTATGCTTAGGGGGTCTTAAAAGGTTGATGTCAGCAAGGGGAATGGGGCGTAGGTTTTTAGAGGTGTAGTTTGTTCCCACCTTCTCTAGCTAGTTTTGATCCTCTTCTAATGTGCCATCCTTATCACTGGGGAGGGGTTATACCTCCTTTCCTCTCAAAGCTTCCCCTTTTTTCACCAGCAGAAAAATAAGGCCTTAGTGAATAATGTCATTGTCATTTCTTATTTGATAGGGCATGGAAGTACTTTCCGGGGACTTCAAAAGATAGAATGGGAGATTGGTTGTCTACCCCAGGAAATGGTTCGGCAATAATAAATGATGAGAAAAAATTAAAGTGAACTTACGTTCAAGTGTGTGGTATTTCATAATTTGAACACAGACTTCAGTGCACTACCAGGGCAGATTTTGTTTGGGGAAACCTTTCTTCTCAGTCTTCAAGGTGGCATCAGTTCAAAAGAATTTATACATTAGTTCAAGCTTTTTGGTTTTATCCTTGAAAGCTTTTTGGTTATTATATATATATATATATATATATATATATATATATATATATATATATATATATATATATATATATATATATATATATATATATCATGATAACATTTAATAATATTTATATTTATAAATATATAATATACTTATCAATATAATATATTATATTTATAATTAATATATATAGACATATATTTGAGAATTTCAATGTCTTATCCGACATCAATGGCATTATAGTGATGATGATTAAAGTCTCACATTGAATTTGGAGTCCCGTTGCAATCAAATCATCTCTCATGATGTCATTACCCACCATTGACCATATAAAATAACCAATCAAATATGTTGACTCTGTGTAAGTTAAAGACCCCTTTACAATGGATGTAGGTCATGTAAATCCACTCATTATCTTGAATATAGTTCTAATGTATGATATGGGTTCTCTGGTGTATAATAACACCTAAACTTCCCAATAGTTTCCCCTCTCTAGCACCACTTAACTCACCTAAAATATTTCACCACTTGCATGTTATGTATGGCTTTTCCCATTCCCACTACTTCATCATTTCTCAAACTCATTGTGAAACATAACACCTCCTCTCTACAGAATGCATTGCCACATTGTATGAAGAAACACATAACTTTGTTTTACACTATTGAATATAAGTGCATGTCAATTAAAAGACATTGAAATGACATGTATCATAATGCTAAAAAAACCAAATGGCCATGGAAGAGGCTTAAAATGGGTAATAAAGAGTTTTGCATATCTATGGTGGCAAAGATGGCGAGACAAATAGGCAAGTGATGCTTTGGAGACTAACACTCTCCATTATTGACGTCTTATAGGAGCATATTAAATCCCTTCAGTTGATCTGATTGTTACATGGCTCTATGTCTGATGTGCATATCCAATCAACATTGTATTACAATTGATGTGGGGACAAGACATTGGCATCTTAGAGTCTATCTTGTAGCTTCCATTCATCCATGCTTTCAATATATTGAAACTTAGAGAAATTACATTAAAGGCTTAATAAAAATATAGAAATGTCAAACTCAAACCCCTAGAAGAAAGGGAAAAGCAATACAAAATAGGCAAATAGTGAAATATTTCAAGTTGAGCAATGTAGTGATGGTGAGGGGCAATGACAAGGTATTTTAGATGATATCATACACCAAGGGACCATATAATAATAATAATAATAATAATAATAATAATAATAATAATAATAATAATAATAATAATAATAATAATAATAGCCTTGATGAACATTTTACCATTTTGAATATAAACAGATTTCTTTGTGGTGATATGTAGATAACACTTATTCCATATAATTTACACCTACATATGCGACTATGTTAAATTTTAAATTGGCATATCAATGTAAAAGTGGTGCAAAATGTTAGTTATATCAAAGTAAAGTGGCATCATAATTGATTGGATAGTTTCTATTGTTAAGGGTGGGTGAAGATGTCATGAGCATTGATTTGATTGTGGTACGGTTCCATGTCTCATGTGCAACACCAATCAACAATAAAATATCATTGATATTGGGATAAGACATTGAGGTCCCACAGTCTATCTTGTAGCTTCCATTCATCTATGATGTCAATATATTAACACTTAAAGCAATATTCAAGGAATAATAATATATACCATTACTACATTATTAATAATATAATATATTATATTTAATATTTAATATAATATTTATACATATTTATTATTTTATTATAAAATATATATTATGTATAATACATAATATTATATTAAATTTTATATTTTTATATATTTATATTTATATATACACATTATATATTGGTATTTACACAAACACAAATATATAATATTTTATAGTTTATTATATAAATTATAAATATGTTATACATTTCAATAGTGATATGTTATAGAGGTTTGTACGTATATTTGCTCAGGTTTCTTCGAGTCTATTCTAACAAATACTTGCCATTATCTTTTATCAATATCATTTAGTGTACCTTCAAATATTTAATCACTTTCATGTTTTCTATAGTCTTGTCTTTTCCCAACATTTCATTATTGCTCATACTTATTGTGAAATAGAACATCTCCTCCTAAAACAACTCATTATCATATGAAGGGATACACAACCTCATTTTTCACCATCACCTCCACCATAAATATTATATTATTATTTTTTCAAACATTATTCATAAAAAATGATATAAAACAAATATTCATAAATTTTAAATAAAATATAACTTTAGATTTACACTTTTTCATTTTACAAAAACTAACTTTACCAAAAATAAAAATTATGACATCCCAATAACATAACTTGTAACTACTAATTTATCTTCCCTGGATGACTTAAGTACTCTTACTAGGAAAATTTTGAAAAGATTGGAAGCTAACATGACAATTTTGTTTTCCATAAAGGCAAAAATTTATCCTATCCTATCCTTCGAGAGAGACAACAATTACACTTTAGTGACACTACTTTAATACTTGGCAATGGCCATAAATGAAGACATTTTTCCCAACCAATAATTTCTATGTGACACACACTATGTCACATAATCTAAGATATGGTCACATAATCTAAAAATGTTATGTTTTCTCCTTAAATCAATGAGATGACATGTTCAAACATGATAGATTTCTTTGTTTTATATTAAATAAAATTGTCCTTTAACAAGTTCTATGGTTTGATATATAGATTTTTTACTATTTCATTTTATCCATGATGTTCAAGTGTTGCAAATTGAATTACTTGTAAGTGCTTGATCTTCAAAATATATTTCATTTTTCTCAAACTTATTTCGAGAAAGGTCACAACCACTAATAAAAATAAAATTTTAAAAGAAAGTAAATCAAAAGCAATAACAATTAAATAGAACATCTGAGTTTGAGATAGATGTTAGATGATATAAAAATTAAAATTTTATCTATTTAAATATAAGAAAAAAATGGTTAAAGTATTTTAGATAAACTTTTTTTGACATTTCATATGATTTTGAAATTTTTCATTAAAGATAAACCTGGTAAACAAGTGCCAAGCATAATAAAACTCCTTAACATTTGTTGCTTCAATACAACATTCAAAATTAATTACCTATTACCAATACTAAAAATAAAAATCTAATTAATTTTTATTATTCTAAGAACAATGATGTATAACATAGTTTATATGTAATGGCATTATATAAGTTGGATATAAGTAGAAGTTTCATGTAAAGCTATTTGAGGGGTGGCTTCCTCATTTTGTATTGAGATGAATATTTGGTTATCCTATTCTTTATATTTGTTAGATTATTTATAATATTTTTTTATCTATATGGAGTGGATCAAAATTAACAACAAAGGGGCCTTTCTATGTTACAAGGAAGCTGACAGCAAACTCATCAAAGGCTAAAATTTATATCCTAAGAAGTTTATAAAATTGTCCTATTTGCTCATTCTAGTGAACGAGAACATCATAAATGTTATTTGAGTTGGTCTTTTCAATGTGTTAACTAGGGAAAAAGGCTTTATTTTATAATTCTAACATCTTCCATATTTATATTTTATATTACTCTCTTTTGTAAACATTTTTTTGATTGAAAAGCACACTTTTATTAATAAAACAATATATAGTACATCATTGACATATAAAACATACGTGGGTGGAAAATTTACACCCCATAATCATAATCAAACTGAGCTAAAACAAGCCTTAGGAGAAAATAAAAGTCCATAAAAGTCCACCACACGGCTAGCACAACCAAGGGTTAAACTAACTCAAATGCACATCAACCAAAAAAAGAATAAATAAAATCACTAACAATAATGAACATATCAAGTAGCAACAGTAAACATGGTAGTAGGTGAGGCAGAGAAGACAGAGGATCCTGAGGGTTTCCTCCCCAACCCCTTGAGTAGGGGAGTCCTCATCAACCAATGTGGAATCCCAACCATCAGTGTGCTAATTATCTTCAGTAAAGTCATGTTTCTTAATTATAGGATCTTATCTAGAGGGTGAAATGGAGAGAGATAGTCATGGAAACTTGTCCTACAGAGGAGGACCCCATTCCCCCTACCACCAAAAGCCCTGTTAGATCCATGGTGTAGAGATGACTAGCGAGGGTGAGGAGAGGCATTCCTCCATATCTATTAGAGGTCTAGATTGCACCCTAGCTGGGCAAGAGATTGTTTAGGTCATCTTCCCAAATCTAGCTCAATATGGGACTGACCTTAGGCTATGGGTATCCTATAATGGGGTTAGACCTCTAGGATTTTTAATGAGACTAGCTCCTTAGATGCATCATTTCAACTCATTTTCACTACTAAAACCTATTAATGATCAAGAAAAAGGGAGAGAGATAACATAAATGGAAATTTAAACTAAAATGGTGATGCACCTAAATGATGGTTGATCCACTCCATTTTAGCTCCTATTAAAAACTAAAGAGACAAGCAAAAGAGTAGATCTAGGATTCCAAATATCTATCATACATCAGTATTTCATGCAGAGGTTCACCAAATGATCAAAACCTAAGGGAAGTGATAGAGAGGTCTAATTCAAAACACTAACGAATCAAGGTATCCACATGTGAGCTTCAATCAAAAGATGAAGAACACTAAACATGACTAGCATAATAAGATTAACTAGTAACTAGGTGAGATCAGGACTTGACAAGGGATAGATTTCTACCATATATGCAAATCAAATTGATATGTATACACTATACCAAAATAATGAAAACTAAAAATAGTCTTGTATTCATCTCAAGAGGTTAAAAGTTCAATCTTGACAGAGTCTAGTCATGCCCAAGAGAGGGAATAGATGGATCATTTTTTAGGCTCAAAAACCTCCATATATAGCAAAAAAGGAGAAAGAAAGAGATGAGAACAATGTGTAGCAAAGTGGATAAAGGAACCTAATCATGTGGGGGTAGCTCATTGATTGTTTTTTGCATACATGTCTTCTTCCAACCAACTAGCCTTTTCTTCCTCCAATAACCTTTGAGTCCCCCTCATTGGCTGAGAGATCGCACTAGAAGACAAGGGTTTGTTCTGCATGATGACAAATTCTATTTGAATGAAATCAATGCCCTTAACTTGTTTTCCAACCACCAGTTCACCACCTTAGGACCCTAATCCCACTTGACTTGCTCATGAGAATCTAATCCTTGAATCTTGAAATTGACAATGTCATGCTATGATCGTCGGTTAGTACCTATTTTATCAATGGAGGAGCCACATAGATAGAGGATACATTTGCATTAATCACATATTTGCTCCATTTCCATATCCAAATCATAGGTCCATTCTAGAAAACTAATCTAAGATTATTGATTTTCCTAGTCTTTATATCAAAGTAGACCTATAAACTGCATAGCCTCTTTATTGATCCAAATAGGTCTAAATAGATCCACTTTATCTTTGGAAGGATCAAGAATCCACCATATGCACATATCCTCTTTAATAATGGTGAACACAATTATAAAAATAACCCTACATGATACAAAATGTTGAACCAAAGGTCCACATTAAGTCCAGATGGTGGTCCTTTTATGTTCTTGGTCACTTTGGCTACATCACCATGTCTTTTTCATGGCATTCAATCGAGCTTAAATGGTGGCATGTGCCCTTTGAAAATATTTCCCTAGTTTTAATTAAAAATTTCTCCTTGGCTCGACCTTGTCTGTCAAAAACTGACTCAGACCAATCAAATTATGCCTAGTTATCTCTATTCTTATTGGTCCCATAGATCCTGCTAACTTCTTGACTTTTTTCACACCATTGGATCGTGATTTGCATGATTAAACTCAATTCATCGATATTCTATCATCTTGAACATACTCATGCCACTTGTCAATCATGCGTTGAACTCAAAATTATGTTGTCAGTCTACTACTTTATGTGTTTATGCCATGTGGTGGCCTCTTGAACTCCTTAACCCTTTTGACTCATCTTGTTCCATCAAATTAAGATGTATGAAGCAATGTGAGCTTTTGATCTCATTGGGCCCACTTTCCTGACAGTCGATCTCACATCATTGGATCATTATTATGATTGACTATTGATTGTTAGATTTACTTGCATTTGAAAACAAATTGATATTTATCATAGTCTAAATTTGATGTTTGTGTGACCATCACTTGACATCCATGAGATCATCATTGACGTCCGTGTGATTATCAAATTTAAGACCCTAATGGTTTTTCTATAGCTTAAAGTCGATGTCTACATGAATGTCTCCCATTTTTTGACCAAATTTGAAGGCTTGGATCTGGAAGCAAAAAGGTCATGAAGGCACCAAATTTGTAGGAGATATTATTGATATTGAAAAGGTTGTGCCCACTTGATTCACTAGTTCTAAGATCTTTCTAAGTGTGTTTACAAAATGTTCAAGTGATTTGACCTATGTGATATTTCATGATGTCCATACTCCTATCACTAATCATTTGAACCTAAATGGTTATTTGTTGAGGCTTGAATTTGGCACTTGCGCAAACATCGTGCTCTACATGACCAAATTTGAAACTCCATAACTTAAGCTAGAAAGCTCACACGGACATGAAACTTGTAGAGCATGTTCCTGGCATGAAGAACTCTTTGGAGCTACACCCTTTTGGCTTGTGAGGCTTTCTAAGGTGCATTTATAAAATGCACAAACAATATGACCAATGTGTTTTTATGTGATGTACAAGATGGTCTGGCCCCTTAGACTCAGCAAGCTAAACTTTGAAGTATTAGATCTTGAGATAGAAGACTCATCAAGATATGAAACTTGTAGAGAATAATCTTTCCACTAAGGACATTGATCATGCATGGTCTGATGGTCACATGAGGCTTCTTGAGCTCATTTATAAAATGCACAAACATGTTGTCCAGTCTAGTTCTTCATGACATCATGATGACGGTATGATCCTTTAAACTTGCCCAAGTCATTTTGATTCAATATTTCAAGGTCCTAATGAGTTTCCAAGATTTTTTCTATCTTTTCCATGTCCCTATGAGCTTATAGACACTATGAGATACTTCTTGGATCAACTTTGAAGGCTTGGACAAATAATTTCTCTGAAACCATTAAATTATATTAGAGCTTTGATTAGTCATATTATTATGTAAATTTTATCTCAAATACTTTATTCAAAAGAACTATGTCTACGAGCCTTTCGTATTGGAAAAAATGTTTGAAATAAATGACTTTAGGCTTTTGACAAGGACATTTTATTTCAAAAATTTTGTCCAACTTAAATGTGTCTTTGAAAAGATTGTCTCGAATATTTTGTCCAAAAGAAATATGTCCTCAGGGAAATTGTCTCAAACAATTTTCTCAAAAGATTTGTCCTTGGTATTTTACCTTCAGGATAATTTTCCCAAAATATTTTTGCCTTATACCTTTTGTCAGAACTTTTTTTGTGGACATTTTGTTCGAAGAAAATATGCCTTTAAGATTTTGCCTGAACACTTTCCCTGAACAATTAGTCTTTGGAATTTTTTCTTGATCGTTGAAATCCCCAATTATTTTCTAAGGCACATGCAAACTCATCCCATGACCTCTATAACATGGCATTTCCTCCAAATAAATTTTTGTATGTGGGTCAAATTTGGCCAAAATTTTTGGTGACTCATAAGGAAGCATGTTTTCTATGCTTGAGAACATAGACACTATGCCTTATGAAATCCATAGGTATGGAGTCTCTACTTGGGTCTAACATATTGACCTGGATCTAACACTAACTGCCAATCTTGATCTAACCTATTTTGAAACAAAAAAGGACCAAGAAAAGAGCAAAATAGGGACAACAAACAAAAGTGCCAAAAATTGCACTTAGAGGAATTTTAAAAAAACTATCCTAATAAATATAGCTTAAAACTATGTGTACCTTTCCTCCTAGATCAAAAGGAAAATTTAATAACCTTCTTACATCATGGGATGAGGAATTGAATGAGGCATAAAGTTCCTTGACCCTTGGCCTTGATGCCTCCTTCTTTACTACATCTGCCAACTTCATTGGCATAATGTTTAGTGAAAACCAAGCAGCTCCAAATATGCCAGCTATGTGCATCCAAATAATCTCAGCTTCTTTATATGGATCTTAAATTATAACCTCTAATAATGGTTCAACAAGGCTTACCTCTTTAATCTCCACAATGCCCTCAGTAAGACTAGGCTTCTTCTTTGTTTCAAGTTCCTCAAGCTCATCTAGGAGCTCTGCATATTCTACCCAATATTGGTCATTATCTTCCTTGGGAAATTCTTTGTCCACCTTCTCAAGCACTTGATCCTTTTCAATAAGACATATCTCGATCTCATCCATGGATCCCATTCATACCAATTTCTCATTAGGACCAACTTTCTCATTCTACTTGGGCATCCCCAAAGTAGCAATGTACTTATGAAGCTCCAAAACATTAATGGAATCCTTAGATGTAGATTCAACTTGTTGCAGTATCTCATCATCCAAGTCTGACATCTTAAGTTCATCAATCTCACTCATGAAATCATGGTACAGCTACTACCAATGATCTTCTTCTTCAAGAATGCTCTCTACCTTATCAATGGTTTTGTGTGAGTTGTCTTCATGGCTACCTTCCAAATAAATATGAGCTTGAACTTGATCTATATCAGCTACCACAAGATCTTGAGAAAACTCTTAATTTTGGATAGATGATATGTGATCAAGAGGTTCTTGAGAAATAACCTCTTGATGCACATCTAATACTTCTTCTTGTTTGATCTTATCTCCAACTTGCACTTGTTCCTGCAACTCATTCTTTTTGACATTATGATAGTCTAAGACATGCTTTCTCTTACCAAGTGGTGTTCCAATAATGATTTCCTCTTTTGACTCTGATAATTCATCATCATCAGTTATGATCTCAACATGGATCTCACTAATTACCTCTTCATGGAGTGACATAGGCTATTCTTGGGATGACTCCAAGAGAGATGAGATATATGTGACACCTCCTTGGTCCAACTACTTGTCTTTGATAGTCATGTCCTCGTCCTTAATTTTCCTACTACTCTAGATGGATCTCCAATTTGTAAATGACCTAGATTCTTGAGGATGGAGGGGTCGGGATTGAATGGCTTTGGATTTACTTGAGTGCATGATTTGGTCCCAAGATGGAAAAGATAGAGGTTCTTCTTTACCCTTTTGATTTTGATTCTCCTCCTCTTTCCTTGTCTTTAGCTTCAAATCTTTGATTTAACTCATTATATTCTCTTGGAATAGCTTCTCTTTAAGGTTGTCAGTGGCTTTATGAAGATAAGGAACACAAGAAGACCCCTGAGGAGGGATGGGAGAGGTTTGCATAGGTTCAAATCCTACTTTAACTTGGGCTCTTAAATCCATATTTATCTCACTTTGCCCACCACCTGAATTTACCACTTGATTCCAACTTGGGAAATTGAAGGACCTCATAAGGGGTTCTTTGGGAAGGATGGAGTCTTGGATCTCAATAGAAGGTTGTTTCACAATAATCTCCTTCTTTCCTTGACAGCTTTCTTAGATATATTTTTAGAAAGGAAAAGTCTGAGAAACATATGAAGAACTTGGAATACTCAAAGGGTCACTTAGAATGGTCTCTTGGGGAGGAATGGGTAGCATATAAGAAGGTTGAGGTGGTGTATATGAATACACATAATATTGGCAAGGTTATACTTGTTGCTCTTCAAGGCCTTTTAGCTTATCCTCAATGCTTTGAATTTAACCACTTACATCCATCATATCACATGTGATATTTTTTTGATTTTCTCTCTCAATAGGTGCCCATTATTCTTTCACTTGATGCAATGACTCCCTCACATAATGGATCTGATGAAGAGGGACATATTTTCCATAATACTTTTGTGAGCACAATTCTAGAGAATGCTTGTCAAGGCTTATTAAAGTTGACTTAAGTGATGGTATGGATGGATCATGATAGGGTTGGTGGGGATCATGGAGAAGGTAAGGGTCATCTCCTTCATAATAATAATAATGAGAATGATATTGGGACTACTAATAAGGATGTGGATAATAGGGATATTCACCATATCTATTCATATTAGCCTCATATGCCAAATGAGATGCAAGAACTAACTAAAATCTACAATGAGACATACCTGGTCTGCTTATAACCAGAATCTTTGATTTCGAGTTTCCATTGGTGCTAACTTGATTGCTTCCAAAAGTTGATCAAAGGAAAGACACACCAAGATTTTCCTGCTCTTTTGGACCTTGGTCCCACTTGGTGTGCCAAAATTGTTAGAGGTCTAGATTGCACCCTAGCTTGGAAAGAGATTGTTCAGGTTGTCTTTCCAAATCTAGATCAACATGAGACTAACTCCAAGCTATGGGTATCCTATAATGGGGTTAGAACTCTAGGATTTTTAATGAGGATAGCTCCTTAGATGCATCATTTTAGGTCAGTTTTACTACTAAAACCTATTAATGACTAGGGAAAAGCGAGAGAGACAACAGAAAGGGAAATTTAAGCTAAAATGGAGATGCACCTAAATGATGGTTTATCCACTCCATTTGAGGTCCTATTAAACACCAATGAGATGAGCAAAAGACTAAATCCAAGATTCCAAATATCTGTCATACATCAATATTTCATGCAAAGGTTTACCAAATGAATAAAAGATGAGGGAAGTGATGGATAGGTCTAATGCAAGACACTAATCAGTCAAGGTATCCACATGCGGGCTTCAATCAAAAGATGTAGAACACTAAATATGACCTACATAACAAGATTAGCTAGTAACTATGTGAGATTAGGACTTGATAAGGCAGAGATTTCTACCACATATGCAAATCAAACTAACATGTACACACTATACCATAATAATGAAAAATAAAAATAGTCTTGTATTCATCTTAAGAGGTTACAAGCTCAATCTTGGTAGAGTCGAGTCATGCCCAAGAGAGGGAATAGAGGGATCATTTTTTCAGGCTCAAAAGCCTCCATATATAGTATAAAAGGAGAAAAAAAGAGATGAGAACAATGTGTAGGTGTAGTCATATAAAATGCAAAAATTGGTAACTTGAGCATGGCTAATGACACCCAATCCTTAGGTCCCTCTTGCTTTCTCTCATGACCCTCTTAGGCTTACTTTCATAGATTCCTAGTCATTTGTGGCCTTCCAGACTTGAACCCAGCTGAGTCAGCACCCTATCTTCATGACTAATCCATCCTCCCAAGTCTCATATGATCAGGACAATAGTGCCAAAGCTAGACTATAGCACTAGACCCTAGGGTGTCCCCTTTTTAGCACTCTTATCCAATCATAATTTGATCCCAGATTACCATTTTTCCTTGATTCCTCTTTTTCATTATGTCGGCCTAGTCTGGTTTCATCTAAACCATGAACTATATGTATATAAGCCCATTCAAAGATCATTTTGAAAGGGTTGGTAAATATCACTCAAACAAGCAAGAATACAAGCAAGAACACTCAAGAAATCTTCCCTATTCTTTGCATACAGCAAGCCTATACACTTTCAATCCAATTCAAGTCCTTACACCAACCCCTAGTCATCTCAAGCACACCCAATTTTTGTATTTCTTGCATTTTCATTCACTATTGTACCAAGCACTCTTAAAGAGAGAACTACATATGGCTTGATCCCTCCTCAGAGTATTGGTATGCAGCCAGTGTGCCCACACACGAGGTGTGAATCACGTCCAGTGCATCTTACACACACTAACCCCTTTTCCCCATTTGCCAAAGTTTCTTTCAATTGCATAGAAGATACAAGTACACAAAGAATCATCTCTAAAAGGAGCTATATTGACATTGAGGACCTAAAAATTGGTACACATGCTCACACTAAGTAGGTGAACAAAATCTAGAAAACTTAAATCTTCAGGACAACAGCGCTAGAGAAAGACTACATTGTTGAAGCCTAGGGCGTCCAATTTTGACACTCTTGTCCAATCAGAAAATGAAGTCCAAGATCCTATTTATGACAGTGTCCCAGTCCTGCACACAAATTTCTAAACCCTTTCTCAGTCAGAACAGTCTAAAATAATCTAAGTTTGATTTTCTCTCTCACTACTATATTTAGAAAAGGTCTAATTGTAATTTAATTTGACAAATTAGTATCTTTAATTAGGAATATTATTTACTGATTTATCCTACTCAGACCTATTTATTTAATAGGAATAAGACTCCATTATTCCTAAAAATAACCAATCAGTAGGAGAGTGGAGAAAGGATCCCGATCATGTGGGGGCAGCTCATTGATTACTTTTTGCATACGTGTCTTCTTCCAACCAACTAGCCTTTTCTTACTCCAATAACCTTAGAGCTACCCTTATTGGCTAAGATATCCCACTAAAAGACAAGGGTTTGTTCTGCATGATGACAAAGTTTTTTTGAATGAAATCAATGCCCTTTACTGCTTTTCCAACCACCAGTTCACCACCTTGGGACCCTAAGCCCACTTGACTTGCTCATGAGAATCAAATCGTCGAATATTGAAACTAAAAGTGCCATGTTATGAATGGTGGTTAGTACATACTTTTTGGATAGAAGAACCATGTAGATAGATGAGACCATTTGCATTAATCACATATCTTTTCCACTTCCATATTTGGATCATAGGTCCATTCCATAGGCAAAAAACCAATCTAAAATTGTTAGTTTTCCTATAGTTTTTACATCGATGCAGACCTATAGACTACATAGACTCTTTCTTGATCCAAATATGTCCAAATATACACACTTTATCTTTCCAAAGATTTAAAATCCACCATATGCATGGATCCTCTTTAATAATGGTGAACACAGTCACTAAAAATAAACCTGCTTGATACAAAATGTCAAACCAAAGGTCCACATTAAGTCTCGATGGCAGTCCTTTTATGTTCTTGGTCACTTTGGTTGCATCACAGTTTCTTTTTCATGGCATTCAATCAAGCTTAAATGGCAGCATGTGCCTTTTGAAAATCTTGCCCTAGTTTCATTTGAAAACTGCTCCTTGGCTCGACTTTATCTGTAAAAAAATGACTCAGACCAATCAAATTGTGCCTAGCTATCTCTATTCTTATTGGTCTCACATATCCTATCAACTTCTTAACTTCTCTTGTACCATTGGATCATGATTCACATGATTAAATGCACTCCATCGATCTTCTGTTAGCTTGAACATGTTCATGCCACTTGTCAATCATGTATTGATCTCAAGACCCTGTCAATCTGCTACTTTATGTGCTTATGCCATGTGGTGGCCTCTCGAGATCCTTGACCCTGTTGACTCATCTCACTTTCCTACCAATCGAGCTCATACTATTAAATCATCGGTATGATTGAATGATGATCATTGTATCTGCTTTCATTTGAAAACAAACAACTATTTATTGTGGTCTAAATTTGGTGTCCTTGTGACCATCATGATGTTTATAAGACCGTCATTAATGTCTGTGCGACCATCAAATTTAAGACCTTAATGGTTTTTTCCATAGCTTAAATTTGATGTCTGCATTAATGTCTTCCATTTTTTGACCAGCTTTGAAGGATTGGATCTAGAATCCAAAAGGTCAAAAAGACATCAAATTTTTAGGAGATGTTCTTGATGTTGAAAAGGTTGTGCCCACGTATCCCCTGGCTCCAAGAGATTTCTTTGTGTGTTTACAAAATGTTCAAGTGAGTTGACCTATGTGATATTTCATGACATCCACATGCCTGTCACTGATCATTTGAACCTAAATAGATATTTGCTAAGGCTTGAATTTGACACTTGTGCAAACATCGTGCTCTACATGACCAACTTTGAAACTCCATAACTTAATATAGAAAGCTCACACGGACATGAAACTTGCCGAGAATGTTCCTGGCATGAAGAACTCTTTGGTGCTACATCTTTTTGGCTCATGAGAATTTTGGAGGTGCATTTATAAAATTGACAAACAAGCTGACCAGTGTGTTTCCATGTGATGTACAGGATGGTCTAGCCCCTTAGACTCGACAAGCTAAACTTTGAAGGCTTATATCTCAAGATAGAAGACTCATCAAGATATGAAACTTGCAAAGAATGATCTTGGCACTAAGAACATTGATCATGTGTGGTCTGATGATCATGAGAGGCTTCTTGAGCTCATTTATAAAATACACAAACACACTTTCTAGTCTAGTTATTCATGATGTCTTGATGATAGTCTAGTCTTTCAGACTTGTCAAAGTCATTTTGATTCAATCTTTCAAGGTCATGATGAGTTTCCAAGATTTTATCAATTGATCCATGTCCCTATGATCTTATGGACACTATGAGATCCTACTTGGATCAAATTTGAAGGCTTGGACAAATAATTTCTCTGAAACCATTAAATTCCATTGGATCTTTGCATTAGGCATATTGCTACAGACATTTTATCTCAGACACTTTCTTTGAAAGAATTATGTCTGTGGGCCTTTTGTATTGGATAAAATGTCTGAAAGAAATGACTTTGGGATTTTGACAAAAACATTTTGTTTTAGGCATTTTGTCTGACTGAAATGTGTCTTCAAAAAGATTGTCTCTGACATTTTGTCAGAAATAAATATGTCCTCGTATAAATTGTCTCGAACAATTTTCTCAAAAGATTTGTCCTCAGTATTTTGCCTTTAGGATAATTTTCCCAAAATATTTATGCCTTGTACCTTTTGTTGGAACTTTTGTTGTGAACATTTTGTTCGAAGGAAATATGCCTTTAACATTTTGCTTAAACACTTTCCTCGCACAATTAGTCTTTAGACTTTTTTCTTGATCCTTAAAAGCCCTGATTATTTTCTAAGGCATATGCAAACTCATCCCATGACCTCTAGAACATGGCATTGCCTCCAAACAAATTTTTTTATGTGAGCCAAATTTGGCCAACAAGATCCTAGACCATCAGCTACAAGAATGTTGATGTCTACACCCATGCCCGCGACCATGGGGGAGTGGTTGTAGGGGGGATTTTGAGGCTCATGACTGACCACATAAGGAACATTCCCCCAGTGGTCTTGGAGGATCTATAGATGGTAGATCTCAATCTAAACTTTATCTAGGTCTAACTCTAGATATGGAGAGTAACATTAGATATCATAACAACTTTGTTAGTTACATAGTATTTTTTCCATAACCTCATGATTCAAAAATGCTTTATTTCTAGATTTCCAAATATGAAAAATAATATCAGTATGAAAAATTTGCTAGAATTTGTTGTATCTTGTAGGGAGTAAGGCAGAGTCCCCCAAGAGAGCCATCTTCCACGTGAACATTTCAGGCCTGAAAGGATTGAAGAGGGTATGAATCCATCTCTAGGACGATTGAGCATGAGGGAAAAACCTATTGTTCCCAAAATCCGTCACTTGTTTTTGGGGACAACATATCAACTATTTTGGTCCTACAGGCCAAAATTCTCTCTTCCCTTCTCAAAAAACGTTTTGATTATTCAAATTCTTTAATTATTTGAGTCTTCTCAGCTAGAGAACTGACAGGTTTAACAGGGAGGCTTTCTCAAAAAGAAGTTCCAACACTTAGGCATTTTCAAGGTTGGTTCAATGCCGAAGTTCAATCAAAAGACTTGTTGATGGGATTCAAACAAAAGATTGAACCATTGAACCCTACCTCTAAAGGTTCAAAGGT
Organism: Torreya grandis; assembly: GCA_037957365.1. Lineage (NCBI taxonomy): Eukaryota > Viridiplantae > Streptophyta > Pinopsida > Cupressales > Taxaceae > Torreya > Torreya grandis. The sequence continues at coordinate 3,597,763 of JARHVA010000433.1, read as the reverse complement.
TCAACGGGTTCAAAGGTTCAACGACATCGATAGACTTAAAGAGTTAAGCACTTCGGCAAGTTCAAAGTTCAACCACTTCAGAAAGTTCAATGGCTTCAAAGGACTTAAAGAAAAGAAGGCTTTGAAGAGTGAAGGTTGAACTATTAAACCTTGAACCAAAATGGTTCAACGAGTTTAAAGGTTAAATGAGTTCAATAAGATCAAAAGACTTAAACGAAATAAGACTTCAAAGAAGAAAGATTGAACCGTTGAACCTTGAACCAAAAGAGTTCAAAGTTTAAAGGTTCAACGAGTTCAACAAAAAAGAAAAGAATCCAGAGAGTTTGAAACTTCAAAGGATTCAAAGAAAGAGAATGAACCATTGAACTTTGAACTGAAATGGTTCAAAGTTCAAAGGTTCAAAGGTTCAATAAAGTTTAAAATACTTAGAGAATAAAAGGATTCAAAGAAAGAGAATGAACTATTGAAACATTGAACTTTGAACCAAAAAGGTTCAAAAGTTTAACCAGTTCAAAAAGTTCAAAGTTCACAAGGAAGCTTCGAGCGAAGGAAAGAAGCAGAATATTCGAGAGACAAGTTCGAAGATGGTTCAACTGATTGAACCAAGGAGCCAATTGAACCAAGGAGCCGATAGGACCACCCAAACCATTGAACCAATGAACTCTCATGGTTCAAAGGTTTAAGGTTCAAAGTGGTTTAAGTGACTAGTGACCAATGACGTCCCCACAAAATTCAAATTCAAGGTAATAAAATACCTATTTATTTTCAAATGTGGCACGAAACCTGAAGAATAAACTCAGTGACTAGCTGAAGAAGTTGAAAGAGCCAGCAGAAAGGGAAGAGATAGCCTGAGAGATCAGATCATGAGGAAGAGATAAAATATGTTAAGAGAAGAGGGAACAAGATGGAAAGACTAGAAATATGTGTGCAAGAGTTATTTCTAGTGGGTGAAATAGTCCATCAGGTGGACATCAGAGAGTGTGAGCACTCAAGGACGCGGCCTATTTTTCTCCATCGAGTAAAGGCGAAGTGGACAGCTATGAAAAAATGAATAAGAGGACTAGGTAGCCTATACTTTAGAGGAGACATTTGAGATGAATTGACACGCCACAGTTAAGGCCGATGCCCTATTCTAGCATGGCCCCTTGACAGAACTAAAAATGCATTCAAGGCATTGAATACAGCATGGACCATTCCATGAAACAAAGTTCCCAAGTCTTTCTTGGAGTGCTATATATTGTAATCTCTTATTTTATGCAAAGGATATCTCTCTATTATAGAAGCAAAACTCTGCCCAAATTGAAAGGCATTTCCTGAGACTTTGAGCTCAGACTGTTAATCATATTTCTTTATTTGAATGAAAAAACAAGTGACCTTTCAGATTTTGTGCTAGAATAGCTTGTGTTATTTAGAAAATTGTTCTTATGTCTATTTCCTAGAAGTGTTTTTGTCCATTTAATTTAACAAGCAGAACTAGTGGAAGTAATTAGGAAGGTGTCCTGAAGTCGACTGTGGAGAGACTTTGTGCTGCCACAATTATCTTTAGCATGTTTGTTTTTCTATTTCTATGTAAAAGATCTTGGGATGACTTTGTGCCCCCATTATCCTTCATATATTTCACTCTTTGGCAATTGAGGTGGAGACTTTGTGCTACACTTCATCCTGTTGTGTTACTATGCCCTGTTACTTATCACTACCAAAAATATTTTTTGTTGTTTACTACAGACCACTTCTGAAAGAAGAGAAGTGCCTTCAGTGTTTTCACCATAATTCTCCTATATCTGTGAACATCATCTCTAAAAAAAGATAGATGGTTGGTGTTTTCCTACCCCTGAGTGTTATTTTCAGCTTATATATAGTATATAGTACCTTATAGTTATAGGGAACCTCCCCTTGATGAGAAGAGAGATTTGTCCCCTTTTGATGTGGTAAACCTGCACATTTGTTTGATCAATCTCTTTATGCTATGGTTGAAACACCCTATTTTGCTCATCAGTTAGTTGATGACAAAATATTCACCCAACAGTTTTTGGCAACTCTGCTAGAGAAAAAATATGTAGTTTGAAGCTTCAAGCTTCAAATTGAAGCAGTTCCAGTTCTTTTCCATTTTTTACTTTACAATCTGGCAAATCCATGGTATATGCAAAGCCAAAGATCTAAAAGTATTGTTGACCCTATATTCGAGTTGGTACAACAAAGTGATTTTAACCTATTTCCTTTGTTTCAAACTATTTTCACTTTTCTACATTCAAAAGAAGTAAGAAACTAAGATAGAATGGTCTAGGGTTAGAAGATACCCGGATGAGGTCTGCGCACCGTTATCCAGACGATTGAAGGGACTCCTCTTTGGCTGTGGAGGATGACACCTACAGAAGAAAGAGACTAGAACAAGAAAATTGTTAGATGGATGTAAGGTGGACTTCCAAGCAAATGCTTGATCCCAGAAGTACAAAGACTCCATGGAAGGGTGTCAGTCCACTGATTGATAAATAAAATGTTTGATAATGAGAAATAATGGAAGACTAAGCAAAAGAAACAAAGATAATATGTACCTATGTGTTGATGTCGGTCTTCCACTGTCACCGACGTCGGTTAGGCTGCCAGCGTCGGTTGGTCAAGGCTGCCGACGTTGGTTAGTCTGCCGACGTCGTTGGAGGCAGTGGTCAATGTCAGTCAGGACAATGGTCTTGGACAGGGTCTGGACGGGTTTATAGTCTGCAGAATGGTCTGAGAGTCTATTTAGATGGTCTGAGAGTCTTTTTGAAGGTCTGTACAGGGCAGCAGGGCAGAGAGTATGGTCTGAAAAAGGGATCAGATAGAAGACAGAGGCCACAGGGAGATAAGGGTGAGAGAAGGCTCTCAGAGAACAAGTTGGGTTGTGGTCTAGTTGACAGTTTGGTTGATGATGTTAAGAAGAAGTAGTAACTAGAAAACTAATTACTAACATAGTCTAAATAATTGAAATGAAAACACAGAAAAAATACTTACCTATGGCTTGCTGAAGAAAGAGTGTAGCAGAATGGTTGCTAATGCAGAAAACTTCTTGCAATGTGAGCTCCTGTAGTCTGTGATGCTTGGTGTGTCCCTGAGAGAGAGAGAGAGAGGTCTGATTCTGGGTCAAGCAGATCAAAAGATTGGAGGATTGGAAAGATTGGTGGATTAAAGATTGAAAGGTTGAAAGATTGGTCGATCCTGCATTCGGGGTGTTGAACACAATTTTAAAGGCAATCGATGCCGGTAATACCACTGACGTCGGCCGACTACTGACCGATGTCGACAGCCAAAGAATAGGAAAAAGGGCTAAAAATAGTCTTTTGTCTGTTCTTTCTTCTGCTGAGGTCAGCTGGTCGTGGTAAGAAACGGTCGAAGGTGGTTTAATAGGCATGGGAGATGAGTGGAAGGGTTGAAATGGGGTCTTAAGGCATTTAAGACTTAGAATGGGGTAGTGGAGGGCATCCAAGGAGAGGTATCCTAGGAGGAGTGAGGTGTCAAGGGAGAGAGAGAGAATTATTAATTTAAAATAGATGATTATTTTAAATTAATAAGACATAGGTTAGGCATGGTTAGAAGTTAGAAAGGGACCAAGGGGGAGTCAACCAAGGGAGTAGACACGATTTCGGTGTCTACATTTGCCCCTTTTTGTCTTGTTGGTTATTCTTGATGAACTGCAAGACAAAAATAGGAGTTGATTGCCCCAGGTATGGGATGAGGTCTTTTTCATCTTGTTGGTTGTTCTAGTGAACTGCAAGACAAAAATGAATGTTGGTTGCCCCGATTATGATGATGAGGTATCCCCCCCTCAAAGCGAGAGTCGAGGGAAGGGAACCTGAAATCGGGGGCCAATTTGATAGATAGTGGATGAGGATGGTGAAGATGGAGTGTGAACGCTGCAATAGTTGAGATTGCATGCATACCACTTCACGAGATGGTTAGGTCAAATTGTCGCAGGGCAAGGGTCGAGGAATGCCAAAATCAAAATAACCTGGCCCCAGCATTTAGTCATAGCTGATTGGGTTATTCGATCCAAGCTGTAGCTCCAATGGTCATCGTGTTCCAAGTATCTTGGGCTCAAGAAGTGCTCCTAGAAACATGAAAAATGTCATAAGTAGTGGGGATCAACTTGCTCGCGATCCAGTACTTATGAGGGTCGAAAGATGGGTTGCAGACAATTTTGCTAACCATTCATGAGGTAGCATACATGCAAAAACAACCAAGGCAAAGTTGTCTTGGAAGTGGTCATGGTTTGAGGAGATAGTTACGATCTCCAAGGTCATTGGTTGAGGTGGGTTGAGATAGATGGTCCATTAGATGGACGGATGAAGGAATGGATGGCCGATGTCATTAGGGAGACGAACGGGCGAAGGGATGGACAAAGGAATGGCTGAGCCAACCTCAGAAGACCCCATGTCAATTGAGTGTTGCCTACATAGCCCCTGTTTTAAGGGCCTCAGGCCAATGTAGTTCTCCCCAAAGGGGAGGAAGGGTCAATAGTGGTCGATAATTGGTTTTGAACTAGGTCAAGGTCATGGTCAAAAGGAAAAATGGTTTGTTCATCAGATAGACGAACAAACGGATGTGGTCGAACTAACCTCAGAAGATGTCATGTCATCTGAGTGCTGCCTACATAGCCCATGTTGGAAGGGCCTCAGACCGATGTAGTTCAGACGAAGAGTCAAAATAGTTGATGATTGGTTTTGGTCATGTGTGAAATGATGAGGGTAATATGATGTTACAGCGTTTTCCATATTGTGTGATGGTGTATTCTGTAACATTGGTTGAGTGGTCTTTCATCCCTAGCAATTTTCCATATTAGTGATGGATGTATGCTAAAAATGAATTGAGATGATTTATGCTTCAGCAAGTAATGGTTTATGCTTGGCATAAATTGTGTAGTCAATAGTTTCCATGTGTATTGGTGTCCATAGAAACTAGTGTGAATGGTCTATGACATGTCGATGGTCTGAAAATGTTTTGGTTGGTTGGTTGGGTGGAGAAAATGATTTGGTTGAATGTGTGACCAAGATGTGTCAGAAGTGAAAGGCGCGTTGCTCTTTCATTGACAAGGACCATAATGATGGCATGAATAGGGGGTTGTTTAGAAACAAAAGCCTCATTTATGCATTACGTCATTGACCAGTGGTTGTGTTAGAGAAGTACTCGAATCACTTAACATTAAGTGAGCTCGAAATCCCTTGAGTATGTAGGGGTAGATAGGTTTGATGTGATATGGATGGAAGGGGGAACCTTTTCTTGGCAGGAACAACTTTGCCTTTTTTATAGGTGACCCCGAGAATGACTATAGACAAGTCCATGACTTTATAGTTTTGTCAGTCAGTTTTTTTTTTTTTTTTTTTTGGGGCAGACTGATCGATGCGGGAAGTCTGCGAGGGGATGTTGTTTTACTTTGTGGTCATGTTATGAAGCTGATCGATGGGGGAAGCTTCTAAGATAATGTTGTTTATAGCAAGATTTAGGCATAGCCATCCTTTGAGGGAGTGGTCTATATTCTGCTTTATATGTTTAAATGTCTTTGAATAGCTGTCCTTCAAGGGAGCAGTCTATCAATTACAGCAATTATGATACAGCTGTCCTTCAAGGGAGCAGTCTGCATTTAGGGTTTTATGACCTTGGAATATGCATCCCACTTTTACATTTTTTTTATTTTTTGACTGAACTTTGGTCATGGACTTGACTATAGAGGTTTAGAGGGTTTCCCTTTTATTAAGACAAAGCATTCATGCTTGATAAAAGGGTTAACTGATGTTTGCAGAGTTGAGGGTTGAAAAGGAATAGGAATGACGATGATGGGAGGTTACTCAAGGGATCGAGCTCAAGTTAAATGTCAAGTGAATAAGTACTTGAATAACAGTAGACTGGTCGAAGATATAAGGCATAAAGGGGCTCAAGTTTTGATAAGTCTCTGACCCATGCTTGTGCGTCATGATGCAAGGTCCGAGTCAATTAGGAGCAAACTTGCCCCTTTTGCTTCGTTCCAAATTGGTCACATGTTGGAGATGAGTAAGAAGTTGGTTGATGTTTGGTCGAGGCTTGGTTGAGGTCGGGTCGATGTCGATGTTTGGTCGAGGCTCGGTAGAGGTCGATGTTTGGTCGAGGCTTGGTCGAGGCTTAATTGATTAATGCTTGGTTGAGGTCGATGTTTGGTCAATGTTTGGTCGGGGTCGATGTTTGGTCAATGTTTGGTCGGGGTCGATGTTTGGTCGATCAGGAAGTTGTTGGCATTGGGTAAGGAGGCCGTCGAGACCTTGCTTGTAAAGAGGTCCCCCTAGCATGGTGTAGCAAGCAGTGTTCTTGATAAAATCTTGCCGTCTAGTACTAGAGAGTTTGGGAGGGATGATAAAATATGTCAAGTAGTCCACGAGTCGCTTATACCAAGCGTCATGTGGACTAGTGAGGTTAGGAGGAATTTTCCCCACAGATGATGGTCGAGATGAGCCCAAAATAAAAATCTTGGGTTGTGTGGGTTGAGAGGTCTTGACGAATAATGGATATGTTAAAGGTGTAGAAGTCTGGTCTTTTCCTTTATCCTTCATAGTTTGGGGCCTGGCGGCCATATTAATTGTGTTGATTTCAAATAAAGGTTGAGGAGGTGGTTGAGGGACCATAGTTTTGTGCGGGGATCTTGATTTAGGTGATGGGGTTTTGGAGGCATGTGATGGTGTCAGTGATTGGTCAAAAAGGTGGTCAAAAGGATCCTTAATGTGAGGGGTGTCCTTTACCAGATGTTGACGGATGACAGCCTTAAGAGCATAATAATGCTCAGTGTCATGCCCCGGTGTGCGATGATACCAGCATATTTTAGTGTCATCAAACCAAGGGGGTTTTGGTCCAAGTGGTTGGTAAGGCTTGATAGGTGGGAGGACAATGCTAGATGACTGCAACAATCGACATAACATCGAAGCATAAGAACCCTTTAATGGGTATGTGCTCTTTGTTGCAGTAGAGGTTGATAATGTCTGTTGAGGAGTTGGAGGAGGTGTTGGTTGTACCATATTTTTCATTGGCAGTGTGGCCACACGTATAGACGGCATTTGTTTGATGAGAGGTGATGGATGAGAGAGAACTCCTTTAAAAGTGGAAGGATGTGGACCCAAAATTGAAGGTAATGATGAAGGTGGGGGAGAAGTTCTCTGATGTGGTTTAGTGGCCTTCTTTGATATGGGACGAGGACCACTATTGTGCGAGGCGAGGTTTAGGTCTACCTTCACTTGCGGGTGAATGAGGGTTGATGTAGGATGAACACCGAGAGGTTTGACCTATTTCGGCATAGTAGACGTCTGTGAAGGTTTAGGTGATGTCATGTGAGGCTTTATAGTCGGTTGTTTAAAGGATTTAGGTGAGGTGATAAGTTCTTGTGGTGGAGAAGGGGTTAGAGATTTGGGCTCTTCAATTGAATAGAGCATAGGGATGGTCATGGTCTCGATGTGTGGTCTAGGCGTGGGGAAGGTATGATCCCCCATTGATGATAAGAAGGATGAGGGTGAGGCAGCTGGCGTTGGTGCCATCAAAGCATCCTCCAGTATAAGAGAGGTCGGTGGAGAACTAATAGGAGAAGAAGGTTCTTCCACCTATGTCGGAGAAATAGGAGAAGAAGACTCTTCTACCCATGACGGAGGGATAGACTGACTAACCTCTTTAGACTGTGAGAGAGGTTGGTTAGGCATGAGAGGAGAGACCATGTTGACTATGCGTATATTATGTTCTTGAGAGTCATCGGTCATGGTCTGAATGTTGTTTTGGCTAGGGGATGGTTGAGAAAAGGTTGTATGAAGATGTTGAGATTTTGGTTGGCCAGAGCATTTGGGTTATCTAAAACAAGATCCCCCTTGTCTAGCATGTCTTGGACGATATTTTTGACGGTTTGGCAGTTGTCCGTGTCATGGCCTTTGACACGGTGATAGTTGCAAAAGTCATTCTCCCGATACCAGGCAGGAATGGCTTTTATGGGGTCAAATTGAAGTGGTCTAATTTGATGGAGATTAAGGACCCCCTGCTTGACGATTTTATCCAAGACGGAGGCGTATGACTCTCCAATTGGATTGTATTGATGTTGTATGGATCGTCGTGGGAAGTGTTTATTGATGTAGTCTGATGTTGAAAGTTGAGGTTGGTTAGTTGTTGATGAAGATGATGGTCTAAAGATGACAGTGTTTGCCGATCCTTTGGACTTGGACAAGGTAGAAGAAGGTCTGGACAAAGAAGGGTCATTAGATTTTGCATTGGTATTACGTAATCTGACCTTGTTTTCTTCGATAGCGCAGAGTTCAAGCTTTCGGGCCATGGTGAAAGCTTCATCAAAAGTGCAGAATGTTTGAACCCGCAAGGTAGAGGAGATATGTTTGGCACATGCCTGAGAGAAGAGTTTGATGAGTTTGGGTTGAGGCAAAGAAAAGGAGAGCTGGTTGATTAGGCCTCTCCAACGAGCAACGAAATCGGCTATTGATTCGTCATCGAATTGTTTGATAGAGTTTAGGTCTGTGATTGAGACCTTTTTGGTGATATTGATTGAAAAATGGTCAAGGAAGAGTTGAGCCAATTGAGTAAATGAAAAGAGGGAATGACTGGGAATAGAACTATACCAGTCAAGAGCGGCCCCCAAAAGCGACATGGGGAACGTGCGGAGTAACAATGCATCGTCGTGCACTATGAGATAACAAGCATGTCAAAACGCTCGTAGGTGTTGTTGTGGGTCCTCCTTACTCTAAAAATGAGTGAATTTGGGGAGTTCCCACTGGTTAGGATAAGGTCAGATTGGCACAGAAGGATGAATGGGTTCGCTGCAAACTTGCTCATATGAGAGAGCATTGCTTAAACCAGAGATGGATGTCTCAAGGCTAGACATCTTGTCCATCAACATCTTGATGAGATCAGCTAACGGATTGGCAGGTAGGGCACCCCCTAGGTTGTAGGGTACCTGGAAAGTGGTCAAAGGATCATATGACGTACTTGGTTGTGCTTGTATAGGTTCAACGTATTGGTAGTGCATCATAGGGATTGATGTTGAAGTCAAAGGGGATTGTGCCATGAAATTGGAGGACACAAGTTGACTAGATACCGCCAGAGGTAGTTGAATGGCGGCACTGGTAGAAGGATAGGTTGTCACTCCTGTGTGTATATGCGCAAGAGTGGGTGAGGTCGAGACAATCAAGTTTTGAAAATGTGACGAACTTGGTTGAATTACGTGTGGTTGAGGGGGTAATGAAACCCCAGTGGAGGTCGGTCCAAAAATAGATGGGGAGGCCAAACTTTGCGTATTGGCCATGGTCAGGTTAATGGTTGAGGCAATAGTCTGAGTCATAAAAGGCTAGGTAGCGGATGGTGTTGATGTCATGGCCGCTTCACCCGAAAGTTCTCGCATTTGGTTTCTTGTGAGATAGTGTTGGAGAGCCTTAATGTTGTGGTCAAGGAGTCTCTCAAAGTTTGGGTCCCCTTCGGGGACAATTGAAGGTTGATTGAGAGTTGGTCGGGTAGGAGTTCATTCGGTCTCTGAATGATACTCCATTAAAGGACTAGGCATAGATGGCAAAGGCGGGAGTGGTCGTTGCCTTGCGTGGTCAAGAAGAGTTCTGGTTTGATTGCGTGTCAAAACCATTCAAGGCAAGAAGGGTCAAATTTTAGAAACTGTGTTTTTCAGTCTCAAAAAACTAGAATGGGTGTTGGACAGCAAGAAAGTCGGGTTTTAAGCTTGTTGTTTGGGAAAGAAGGATTTGGACAGTGACCGACGTCGGTAGAAAAACCGATGCCAGTGAAACAGGTTGCCGATGTCGGTCAGATAACCGATGTCGGTGAATAAAGTATGCCGACATCAGTGGTAAAACTGATGTCGATTACTGTGTTTTCTAAAAACTCAAAAAATTTGAGAGTTTTTGGAAGAAAGAAGAAAACGTCCTCACTAGCTCAAAAAACTAGATAAAGATAGAAAAGAAGATGAAGACAAGTAGACCCTAACGTTAATTCCTAAGAATAAGTTTTTAGAGTCTTGTTGGCTTATGCCTTAGAGTGTGTTTAGGAAGTTGACTTGTAGAGCGGGTCCTAGAAGTAGTCTAAAGTTGGTTTCAGGTTAGTTTCGGTGCTCAAGAGTCTGTATTAGGTTCCGTATGTCGCCTGGTGCTAAGGAGCAAGCTCCCCTCACTTCACGAGCCCAACTATAAGCTGGTCTCACTTAGCCAGTATATACTTCCCCTAAAGATTATCCTTTGCTAGAGAACAGAGTGGGCTTTTCCCTTGGTAGTGAAGTCCAAGTGGGATTGCCGAGACGGGTAAGGTATCCGCTAGGTGATGAAATCCTAGTCGGACCTTGTCTCAAGTGAGTTTAGATGTTTAATTTGTGAAAGTGGTTAGGTCGTGTAACATAAGTGTGCTACGATTAATTCATGATGCGGTTTTAAGTTACTAGATGTGTGGACTAAATATGCATTCAGGCAGAAATGAGATGCAATAGATTTTAAGCCCAAATAGAAATGTGTGTTCGTATGCAGACAAGAAAAGAAAAGGTTGAAGAGTATGAGTTTGACTAGTCTAAGATGCAAGAAAGAAAGAAGGGTTCTTTTTAACTTTGCTGATAGTGTTTTTTGGAAGAAGATAGAAGAAAAAGATGCAAGGAGAGACCTAATGCACCTATATGAAAAGTTGGTTTAGAAGAAAAAGGATGAACCCAAGGAAAACTCCTAGGGTCCCACCGGGTGTGCTAGAATGTTTCAAACTATTTTTGCTTTTCTACATTCAAAAGAAGTAAGAAACTAAGATAGAATGGTCTAGGGTTAGAAGATACTTGGATGAGGTCTGCGCACCGTTATCCAGACGATTGAAGGGACTCCTCTTTGGCTGTGGAGGATGACACCTGCAGAAGAAAAAGACTAGAACAAGAAAATTGTTAGATGGATGTAAGGTGGACTGCCAAGCAAATGCTTGATCCCAGAAGTACAAAGACTCCATGGAAGGGTGTCAGTCCACTGATTGATAAATAAAATGTCTGATAATGAGAAATAATGGAAGACTAAGCAAAAGAAACAAAGATAATACGTACTTGTTGTTGCTGTCAGTCTTCCACAGTCACCGACGTCGGTTAGGCTATCGGTGTCAATTGGTCAAGGCTGCCGATGTCGGTTAGTCTACCAACGTCGGTGGAGGCAGTGGTCGATGTCGGTCAGGACAATGGTCTTGGACAGGGTCTGGACGGGTTTATAGTCTGTAGAATGGTCTGAGAGTCTGTTTGGATGGTCTGAGAGCCTTTTTGAAGGTCTGTACAGGGCAGCATGGCAGAGAGGATGGTCTGAAAAAGGGATCAGATAGAAGACAGAGGCAATAGGGAGATAAGGGTGAGAGAAGGCTCTTGGAGAACAAGTTGGGTTGTGTTCTAGTTGACAGTCTGGTTGATGATGTTAAGAAGAAGAAGTAACTAGAAAACTAATTATTAACATAGACTAAATAATTGAAATGAAAACATAGAAGAAATACTTACCTGTGGCTTGCTGAAGAAAGAGTGTAGCAGAATGGTTGCTGATGCAAAAAACTTCCTGCAATGTGAGCTCTTGTAGTCTGTGATGCTTGGTGTCCTTGAGAGAGAGAGAGAGGTCTGATTCTGGGTCAAGTAGATTAGAAGATTGGAGGATTGAAAAGATTGGTGGATTGAAGATTGAAAGGTTGAAAGATTGGTCGATCTTGCATTTGAAGTGTTGAACGCAGTTTTGAAGGCAACCGACACCGGCAATACCGTCGACGTCGGCCAAATACTGACCGACGTCGGCAGCCAAAGAATAGGAAAAAGGGCTAAAAATAGTCTTTTGTCCATTCTTTCATCTGTCGAGGTCAGCTGGTCGTGGTAAGAAATGGTCGAAGGTGGTTTAATAGGCATGGGAGATGAGTGGAAGGGTTGAAATGGGGTCTTAAGGCATTTAAGACTTGGCATGGGGTAGTGGAGGGCATCCAAGGAGAGGTATCCTAGGAGGAGTGAGGTGTCAAGGGAGAGAGAGAGAATTATTAATTTAAAATAGATGATTATTTTAAATTAATAAGACATAGGTTAGGCATGGTTAGAAGTTAGAAAGGGACCAAGGGGGAGTCGACCAAGGGAGTAGACATGATTTCGGTGTCTACATCCTTCTCCATCTCATCTTCAGTGAACCAGGAGTTTTCCTCCTACAAAAATTAGGTCTCCATTACCAAGCAAAGCATTTATTTCTACTGTTAGTATAGCTTTGTCAATACATACCCCTCAAACATTTGTTATCCCTCCCTTCATTATTTAAATCATGGCAGTTCAAGGCCCTTGGGGTAACTCTATTGGTCCACTCAATCTAACTCCACCTCTACATGAGCTACCTTGCAGTTCAAGGAAAAAATTTCCTAAATTCTTTGGTGATGGGAGAGTTCATCTTGATGAACATATTGCAGCATTTAGCATAACCTGTGGCGTGATAGGTGTGGAGTATGAAGACGTAGCAGTCAGGCTATTTGTGGAAATAATACAAGGTGCTGCTACAAACTGGTTTTATCATCTGCAAGCACAAATTATGACTGACTGGAACACCCTCAAAGCTAAATTCAAAGCTAGGTTCAAGCTTACAGAAGATGTGCATGCCTTTCTAGCCCAGCTCACACAAATGAAGAAAGAACCTCATGAACCTATGAGGGACTTCATAGCTAAGTTCGACAAGATTTGGAATAGGATTCCTACCATTACTCATCCAACAACTGAGAATCTCAAATACTTCTTCATCAACTCTCAGCTACCTAAAGTGAGTTTTCTGTTGAGACGTGCTAGCCATATGGACCTTACTACAGCTCAATATTTGGCTACTAAGGTGGAAGATGATCTCATCTTGGCAGGGAAGATAAGGAGAGATCTTAACAGAGGTAAATCTTCTTCATCCTCTGAATATCTATCTACAGGCACCACTGATCCAATGGTGTAGAAGCTGAAAAAATGAGTTGCTAGCTCTCAAAAAGAAAATGGCGCAAGGGATGTTTTCTGATGCTTCATACAAAGATATACCAAGGAGGACTTTTTTGAATTAGTCATACCAAGACAATGCTACCAAGAATCAAGGGTAGTCAAATCATCTTCCTCCCCCACAGGGGAAACTTGCCATTGAAGCACCTCCAACCAATTCAGCAGTTAGATATCTTGAAATAGAATCTGATTTCTCCTTCCAACCTGAGTTAAACTTAGAAGATGACACTGATCTCTTCATAGAAAACCAAGAAGAATTAGTTGGTGACTTTAACATTGGTTTCTTAAATTCCCAAGATGAACCTAGAAGTAAAGGTGAAGCATTTGATGGATCATACGTTCTATTCACCTAGTCCCAGAACCAGTCAGCCCAGCAAGTTGATAAAGAAAAAATAGAGGAGCGATCTCAACCAATAATTTCAATTGCTAAGTGGAAAACCACTTTGTCTTTTCAATCAAAGGACCCAGTGATCCCTAAAAAAGCAAGTACCTCAAGTATGCCTTCATCTTCAACTTCAATTTCGTAGATCAGTACCCCCTCCTAAAAACCAAAAGGATGAACTACCTTCCCCTGTTCCTAATTCATTTCAGACATTCGATATAATTGACCATGTCAAGAAAACCAAAATTCAAATGTCTGAATTTAAATTCTTGCAATCCAACCCTGAGCAGCCAGATAAATTGGTTCAATGTGTAAAGAATAAAGCCATTCCTGTAGGACCAGCTATTCCAAAAGTGACTCCTCATCCACCTGAAATAACCTTGTCATTGCTCCTCCTACTGCTCCCAAGAGGACATAACTATTTTATGTCTCCCTGTTGATAAATGGATACCAGCTGAACAATTGTATCATAGACTCAAATGCATCTGACAATGTCATGTCTACCAAAGTGGCATAATCTCTTAGACTCACACTAACCAAGACCTTTGGAAGATGTTTCTCCATGGAGAACAAATAAGTGCCACTGCTGGACAAATTAAGGATGCCTACTTTGCATTTGCAGCATTCTTAGATAAGAGAATTAAGATGACAGTCTTGGTGGCCAACGTCCCAGCCTCATACGGCATTCTTCATGGGTGAAATTTCTGCAAAGATGTTAGTGGTGAGTTAAGTATGGACCTGTCTGAAGTGAGGATCCCGATCAAAGGTGTCATGAAGAGATTACTTCCTAAGAAGGAGGTAAAATACATTGTCACTCAAACATCAGCACCTGAAGCTCAAATTCTATTTGAGTCTTCAAGCATGGGTAATTACTTCCTGACTACAGAGGATGTTCTTGTCCTAACTGATGAAACTTATGAAGATGAAAATCTAAAAATTGGTTTAGACAAAACAACAGAAGACTTAATAGACAACAGTGCAAGCCCAGAGGAATACTCCTCTCCAAATGAAGAAAAATCTAAGGAAAAATCTATTTTTGATGATGTCTGGATTCTAAAATTTGATGGCAGCTATTCCTCTACCAGTTCTAGAGCCAGGATTGTGTTTATATCTCTTTAAGGAGATATTTTTCCTTCTTCATACAAGTTGCAGTTCAGCAACACCAACAATATTACTGAATATGAATCACTGCTGCTCAAATTGAAGGTCACGCAAGACAGGGGCGTCAAACTCCTTCACAATAAAGGAGATACCGAGCTGGTGGTTTGCCAGGTCAAGAACCTATACTAAACCAAAAATGAGAGATTGCACCATTACCACAATCTAGTTTGGGATCAAATTGAAAGATTTGATGCTTTCAGTATCTCTACAGTACCTAGAGAATTCAATGATTGAGCTGATGCATTAGCTATTTTTGTAACTCTTTTGGTTCCTCACCTAGATTTTAAGGGAGACAAGTAAACTATCAAACTGTTCTTTTGACCAAGTGTGCCTGATAATGCCAATTATTGACAAGTGTTCAATGGCAACAACCAAATCATCACCTTTCTAGAATAAAAAGATAGCTTTGAACAGCTTCACTTCGAAGGCAGTGAGCCTCAAAAACTTGAATCAGCCTCTGAAACAAGTTCAAATGCAGGTGAAGAATTCCTATAGCTAAAAAAGAATAAAATTTTCAAATGATTGGTTTCCTTTGAAAAATTGTTTGGCAAGCACGACAGGTTCATCAAATAGCAAAAAATGGATTCAAGCTCCTCCCAAGAGTTTGACCAAATAAATTTAGGTACTAAATAAAATCTCAAGATGGTGAACATTAGGAAGTGTTGCACTCCTAAGGAGAAGCTCAAATTTACTACCCTGCTTCACCATTACATGGATGTTTTGGCGTACTCCTATGATGATCTGAAGTCGCTCAAGCTTGAAAAAGTTTGCCATGAAATTCCTCTCAAGAGTGATTCGATGCTTTACAAGCAAAAATCTTGGTAGTATAATCCAAAGATGTCAGGTACTATTCTATCTAAAATACAAAAAATGTTAAATGCTAGAATAATTTTCTCAATCCATCATTCCATATGGATTACAAACATAGTCCCTGTGAGAAAAAATAATGGTGAAAATCACCTCTGTTGTGAATTTCAGAAATTTGAATCAATCTTCCCTAAAAGATAATTACCCTCTACCCATCATGGATCAAGTCCTTCAGACGGTGACTGGTTCAGAGATGCTATCAATGCTAGATGGATTCTTAAGGTACAATCAAGTGGAAGTTGGCGAAGCAGACCAACATAAGACTGCCTTCACCACACCTTGGGGCACCTTTACGTATTGAAGAATGCCATTTGGGTTGATAAATGCTGGTGCCACTTTTCAGAGAGCAATGGACCTTGCTATCAAAGATTAAATGGGTAAATTCATTATGGTGTACCTTGATGATTTAACAGTCCTTTCCAAGCATCGTCCTGATCATGTGCACCATTTGCAACAAGTGCTAGAATGATGTCACCAGAATGGCATTTCTCTAAATCCCAAGAAGTCTATTTTTGGGGTAACAAAAGAGAAACTTCTCAGACACATTGTATCCTAAGAAGGCATAAAAATTGACTCAGAAAGAGTCAAATCCATCCATGAGCTTACTCTGCCCACAAGTAAGACCATAGTTCACTCTTTCTTTAGAAAGGTGAATTTTTTATGAAGGTTCATTCCTGAGTTCGCCGAGAAGACTCACCACATTGTGGACATGATGAAGGAAAAGGCCACTTTCAGCTAGACTGAAGAAGGCAAATTGGCATTTTGAGACATAAAGATAGCTATCACCCATGCCCCAATTTTAGTTTGTTCAAATTATACCAAGGATTTCACAATGTACAGTTATGCTTCTAAGCACACACTTTCAGCAATTCTGGTTCAACAAAACAAGGAAGGTGTAGAATCTCCCATATCCTTCATGAGTTTTCCTCTCAAAGCTCATAAAATAAAATATTAAAATCTAGAGAAGCATGCTTATGCAGTGGTAAAGGCAATAAAGCACTTCCATTTTTACATCCTAAATTCACACATTATTAACCTGGTTCCTGATACCACAATCAAATCTATATTAACTCAGCAAGAGTTTGGAACCAAAAAGGGCAATTGGGTTGCTAAAATCCAAGAGTTTGATCTTGTTATTAAACCAATGAAGCTTGTGCGGGGAAGGGGTCTCTATGAATTGATTGTTGATAACACACTAGAAGAATCAAGGCATGAAGAAGAAAAAATTGAAGACACGCCAACAGTCTTCTTTGTCTCCACCATGAATGAGTGGTATTTGAGTATTGCTCATTTTCTTATTTATGGTGAGTGTCCTTCTCACCTATCTCATAAAGAAAAGAGGACTATCAAGTTAAAATTTGCCAATTTTGTCCTATGGGACAACGGCTTGTATAAAAGGAACCTCGATAGAGTGTTCCTTCGTTGCGTGGATAAAGAGCAACAGAACCAACTTTTGGAGTCCTTCCATAATCTGGCCTGTGGAGGACATTTTTTTATGCCTGTAACTATCCATAAGATTTTGTGAGCTAGGTATTATTGGCCTACTTTGTTTCAAGATGCATACAAATGGGTACAAAGATGTGAACTATGCCAACAGTTCGTTGGAAGACCTAAGTTAGATGCTTTGCCCCTTAAGCCAGTGATAATAGAAGAGCCATTTCAGCAAATGGAAATCGATTTCATAAGTGTTGTAAACCTGTCTTCAAGCACTGGACATGATTATGTCCTCACAGCCACAGATTAATTCACCAAATGGGTAGAAGTTATTCTAGCCAAGCATGCTACTTCAGAAGTAGTATGTAATTTTCTCAAAGAAAACATCATTTCCAAGTTTGGGGTCCCAACCAAGATTGTGACAGATAATGCAGCCTATTTTTTTTCTCATGAGATTACTCAGTTCTATTTTCATTATGGGATTACCCTCTCCCACTCTTCTGATTATTTTCCTCAAGGAAATGACCAAGCAGAATCGAGCAACAAGAACCTGGTGACCATCATTAGAAAGTTGGTAGATGACAACCAATGAACCTGACATAAAGCATTGTTTGATGCTTTATGGGTAGACAAAATTACGCCCAAGAGGGAAATAGGTATGTCACCTTTCTAACTTCAGTATCATCTCAATGTAGAGATACTAATCACCCTAGAATTATCAGCATTGAAATCGGTAAAGGTGGTCGAAGATCAAACATATGAAAGCTCCATCGATAAGAGGATCATGTGCTTGACTGAGCTGGATGAGCAGCGAACTATGGTGGTGGACCGAATTGCTACAAATCAAAGTTTGGTGAAGAAGCTCTTCGATTAGAAAGCAAAAACCCATGATTTCCAGATTGGTGATCAAGTTCTGTTATGGGACAAGAGAAGAGAACCAAAGGGAATCCATGGGAAATTTGATTCCCTATGGAGAGGCTCGTTTGCTATCCATCAGCTCAATGGTGAAAATAGTTTTCTATTGAAGTATCAAGATGGCACACCCTTTTCACTGCCTCACAGTGGGCAGCATCTAAAGCACTTCAATCCTTAAAATATTAGGCGACATCAGTTGTACATATGTATATGTGTATAGTCTTTAGTTCTGTTTTGTGTTGTTTATTTTCATTTCTTTTTGGTGCCTTTCTTTTTTGGGTAGCATGACTCCATAGCCCAATGGCATACTTAAAGGCACTAGAGATTCTGGATTCTACTCCCTTCGATTATTTTTACAATCAATGGAAGTTCCCCAACTGGAACCAATTGTTGTTCTCAAAATTCGTCACTTATTTTTGGGGACAACATATCAAATATTTTGGTCCTACAGGACAAAATTCTCTCTTCCCTTCTCAAAAAATGTTCTGAGTATTCAAATTATTCAATTATTCAAGTCTTCTCAGCTAGAGAGCTCGCAAGTTTAATAGGCAGGCTTTCTCAAGAAGAAGTTCCAACACTTAGGCATTTTCAAGGCTGGTTCAATGCCAAAGTTCAATCAAAAGACTTATCGGTGGGCTTCAAACAAAAGATTTAACCATTGAACCATTGCACCATTGAACCCCACCTCCAAAGGCTCAAAGGTTCAACGACATTGGCAGACTTAAAGAGTTAAGCGCTTCGGCAAGTTCAAAGTTCAACCGCTTCAAAAAGTTTAATGGCTTCAAAGGACTTAAAGAAAAGAAGGCTTCGAAGAGTGAAGGTTGAAGCATTGAACCTTGAACCAAAATGGTTCAATGAGTTCAAAGGTTCAATGAGTTCAATAAGATCAAAAGACTTAAATGAAAGAAGACTTCAAAGAAGAAAGATTGAACCGTTGAACCGTTGAACCTTGAACTAAAAGAGTTCAAAGTTTAAAGGTTCAACAAGTTCAATAGAAAAGAAAAGAATCTAGAGAGTTCAAAACTTCAAAAGATTCAAAGAAAGAGAAAAAACTGTTGAACTTTGAACTGAAATGGTTCAAAGTTCAAAGGTTCAATAAAGTTCAAAAGACTTAGAGAATAAAAGGATTCAAAGAAAGAGAATGAACTGTTGAAATGTTGAACTTTGAACCAAAAAGGTTCAAAAGTTCAACCAGTTCAATAAGTTCAAAGTTCACAAGGAAGCTTTGAGCAAAGGAAGGAAGCAAAAGATTCCAGAGACAAGTTGAAGAGATGGTTCAACCGATTGAACTAAAAAGCCGATTGAACCAAGGAGCCAATAGGACCGCCCGAACCGATGAACCATTAAACCAATGAACTCTCATGGTTCAAAGGTTCAAGGTTCAAAGTGGTTCAAATGACCAGCGACCAATGACGTCCCCATGGACGTCAAATTCAAGGTAATAAAATGTCTGTTTATTTTCAAATGTGGCATGGAACCTGAAGAACAAACTCAGTGACCAGTTGAAGAAGAAGCTGAAAGAGCCAGCAGAAAGGGAAGAGACAGCTTGAGAGCTCAGATCATGAGGAAGAAATAAAATACGTTAAGAGAAGAGGGAACAAGAGGGAAAGACCATAAATATCCGTGCAAGAGTTTTTTCTAGTGGGTGAAATAGTCCGCCAGATGGACATCAGAGAGCGCGAGCACTCAAAGATGCGGCCTATTATTTTCCATCGAGTAAAGGCGAAGTGGACAGCTGTGCAAAAATGAAGAAGAGGACTAGGCGGCCTATACTTTGGAGGAGTCATTTGAGATGAATTGACATTACCACAGTTAGTGTCGATGCCCTATTTCAGCATGGCCCCTTGATAGAACTAAAAATGCATTCAAGGCATTGAATGCAACATAGACCATTCCATGAAACAAAGCGCCCAAGTCTTTCTTGGAGCACTATATATTATAGTCTCTTATTTTATGCAAAGGAGATCTCTTTGTTATAGAATCAAAACTCTACCCAAATTGAAAGGTATTTCTTGAGACTTTGAGCTCAGACTGTTAATCATATTTCTTTATTTGAATGAGAAAATAAGTGACCTTTCAGACTTTGTGCTAGAATAGCTTGTGTTATTTGGGAAATTGTTCTTATGTCTATTTCCTAGAAGCATTCTTGTCCATTTAATTTAATAAGCAGAACTAGTGGAAGTAATCAGGAAGGTGTCTTGAAGCCAACTGTAGAGAGACTTTGTGCTGCCACAATTTTCTTTAGTGTGTTTGTTTTTCTGTTTCTGTGTAAAGGATCTTGGGATGACTTTGTGCCCCCATTGCCCTTCGTATATTTCACTCTTTAGCAGTTGAGGTGGAGACTTTGTGCCACACTTCATCCTACTGTGTTACTGCGCCTTGTTACTTATCACTACCAAAAAGAATTCCTGTTGTTTGCTGCAGACCACTTCTGAAAGAAGAGAAATACCTTCAGTGTTTTCACTAGAATTCTCCTATGTCTATGAACATCATCTCTGAAAAAATATAGATGGATGGTGTTGTCCTACCCCTGAGTGTTATTTTCATCTTATATATATAGTATATAGTACCTTATAGTTATACGAAACCTCCCCTTGATGAGAAGAGAGATTTGTCCCCTTTTGATGTGGTAAACCTGCACATTTGGCCGATCAATCTCCTTATGCTGTGGTTGAAACACCCTATTTTTCCCATCAGTTAGCTGGTGACAAAATATTCACCCAACAAAACCAAAATAGGTGTTTAAGGATTATAGGTGGTGACAGTTAGGATAAGTGGGATTTGAGACCCCCATGTGCTTGAGTCAGTCACCCGTAGGTAGACCTTAGTAAATAATACATCAAAAGAAATGAAATTTTTTAGGTTCAATGAAATCCACCCAATTTTTCTCAAACCTTATAGCCCATACATGGTGAAGGGATCTAAGATTCCAATGATGATTGAGGGTTTTAGTGTCAATATCCTAAGGGGCTAAAAGATTATACCCAAGCTGAGGAGAGTAGTGGTGAAATAGTGTAGACATAGGCCAAGACCAATCTTTCCACCATGGCATGAGAAATTTAACATTAATTTTTTGTAGATATTCATCAGGTATGAAACTCCACAACTTAGAAATAGATTCTACATCTTCATTATTGAGCTTAAGCTTAGACTTCACAAGATTCTATGGAATCCAGTCTTGAGTGGTATTTTAGAAAATATCCCCAATTGTGCATATACCTTTTTTAAATAACCTCAAACCTTTTATCCAAAGGACCATGGCAAAGGGTGTTGGGAGGATATAAACCGGAAGCACACAATTTGATTACCAAACCAAGCAACTTAATATGCGGAAATTAACCAGATTCACCAAGTAACTAGAATTCAGAATAACACAGCATATGAGAGACAATACACAAATTGTATTAACACTTTATACAGAAAAGAATACAATAAAGAAGATGCCACTTCTTCTCCACCACCTTACAGAGGTTTCCCACACCTCAAGTGAACATTAATTCTTCTCCCCAAAGCTCTCCCTCTCACAGGTCCCAACACCCAACTCAAAATACAGAGTTGGTGTTCACCTCCCGTGCTCCACGCACACCACAAGTGCTCCACGCACTCCACAAGCACTCCACGTGCTCCACAAGTACTCAAGGTACTTCAAGTAGATCTCCCATGAATCTGCAACAACCTGCAATTCAACAGACCATACTTATGGAAGGAACTCCCTTGCCTTCCTCTCTGCTCTATCCGAGTACACACCTGTACTCCAAGTACATCATGCCTGATACTGCTTCCTGTTGTGTTGCTGTCTGTATGACCTTGCACACCTGCAAATCAAACAATGGTTCTGCTCACCTGTGAACCTCGACCTTGCACACACATACACCTGCAGATCAACGATCTTACTTACCATGTAGATCTCCTATATAGGCCATACAACTGTGACCAAGATCCTACACTCTTGAAGAACCCAGCTGGCTCTCCAATCCAGCACCAACACACCTGGTACTGTGGCACTAGGAGGAACGCACCATTGCTCTACCTCACACACAGAAGGAGCTTATAATTATGCTCTCTTACTCCCTAGCACACTTTTCCAATACAACCATGAGTCTATTATATAGATCTCATCCAAACAATGATTAGACATCTAATTACCATAATTAGATCCGCATCTCTCAGTCTATAATTAGCCCTGATCATGCAAACACTTGGTTCGTTAGCTAACTGCCCATAAATAGCTCGCAGTCGAACCACACAGGCGACCGACGTCGGTCCCTGTCTGCCTGGAGGTGACCGACGTCGGCCGATATATGACCGACGTCGGTTTCTTCTCTGTGCTCTCCCGCCGACGTCGGCTGATCAGACCGACCCCAACTTCTTCTGCAACCTTCAGCAACCTCCTCTCCTGTTTGCATCAGTGAAGCTTTTAGCTCCACAATCCTAACAAAGGGAACATTATGGAAATTCAGTGTGGGAGACCACCAAAGAGATTGGTCATTAATCGAGAGACCACTTTGAAACCCTTCCCCCACCCAAATGAGGTGTAGTTTGAGCTTCTCCCAATCCATCAAAATGACTTGAGAAATAAAAGTGCCCCCTATTTTAATAGAAACATGGGTAATGAGGATGTTGTGTAGACCAATCCCTTGTTAGGCCTTTCGGCCAAGAGAGAAAATTTGAGAGATTTAGTGCCACAATAGAATTTTCTAGGATTCTAATAATCCATTTGACATGAAGAGAGATCCCTTAGAGTTTAATGTCAATGAGCCCAAGTCCATCAAATTCTTTAGGTTGATAACAAATGTCCCCACGGACTCTATGAAAACCATAGTGACCCTCATAATTGGCCCATATAAAGTCTCTTAGGAGTTTCTCAAGCTTAGCATAAGAAGCATTAGAGGGAGCCCAATAGGACAAATAGTAGACATGAGTAGTAGTGAGCACCTTAGAAGAAATCTGAAACTTTCCAGCTAGAGTTAAGGGTTTGGTGATCCAAAAATAAATTTTCTTCTCAACCCTTTGAACCACATAAGACCACAACTCAACGAGTGAGGCTCTAAAAGTAAAGGAAATGCCTAAGATCTTAAACTACATTCCAACAAGAATCTATTGCCATTGGTATCCCTCGAACTAAGGAGGTTTGGGATAAATGTATTGGCGATAACATAGAGTATTCTTCTAATGGATGGAAAACCCAAAAGTAAGGAAAAAAGTGTCCAGTAAATTCATAGCATGTTTAACAGAGCCCTCTTCCTCTTAAAGAGTGAGGAATGAGTCACCAGTAAAGTACCCATTAGTTAAATGAAGTTATAAATTAGTGAGAGAAATACCCTTTACAAACCCTTGGAAGCATAATTAGACAGAATATAATTAAAATCCTCAACATCCAAAACATAAAGAGAAGGAGCTAGAGGGCACCCTTGTCTAATAGGTCTATGAATCTCAAAATAATGAGATTGAGAACCATTGATAGTAATGCAAGCACCAACATCCTAAAAAAGAATATTAACTATTTGCACAAACCTGGGGCCAAAATCAAGAGCCTAAACCATAGCTATAATGAATATCCATATAATTGATCATAAGATTTTTCAAAATCAATATTAATGAATAATGCCTTCTAGTTGGACACCTTGGTGCATTTGATCCCTTCCCAGACAACAATGACATTGTATGATATGTATATGGGTTGAATAAAATCTGTTTGATCACTTCTCACAATTAAGGGGAGATGATGTTTTATGAGGGAACGAGATTTGGTTATAATTTTATTGGACAATTTAAGAAGAGTGATAGGCCTCCAGTTGGTGATAACCTCAGGGTCCCTAGATTTAGGAATGAATTTGATATTACCTTGATTAATTAGAGGGCCCAAAGAATTGGGCAAAACAACTTCAGAATAGACTTTATGGAGATTAGGTCCAATAGTATCCCAAAGAGTTTGTAATAACTCACAATGAAACATGTCAACTTTGGGGCTTTGTTGGTGGCCATCTGCATAACAACTTCCTTAAGATTTCTCAAGATAAAGGTCTATTGTAGGCAATTCTCTGGGCTTCAAAGAGCTTACATGGGACAAATCACAAGCACTGAGAGAGAGCAACTTCATGAGCATGAAAATTTGGTTGAGAAACAAACACGCCATGATAGTGATGCACAAAATCTTATAATATGTCAAGTAATTTGGTAAATATATATATAACACTTCTAGTGGCTTTGATTCTATCTACAACTTGTATGGATTGGAGAAGAGCAAAGAATTATTTAGTCACTTTGTCTCCAACTTTTAGTTAATGCACATGTGCTCTAATTTGTGCTCATATGCCTTGTAAGCCTCGTCCATTTGGAGTTTAAGTCTCCACATGGATGTTTCAACCTAAAGAAGAGGGCTAAAATGTGAGGCTTCTAGAACTTGTGAAACCCTAAGGTATTCATGGTTTGTAGTATGATGTAAACATTGCTGAAAGATTACAACTTGCTTATCATATATCTAAAGAAAATCCATGGTGTGAGCCATGACATCATCCCACCAATCAATCCAACCAATATCTCTAGTGGGTCTGGAAGCCAGTTTCCCTATTCGAATGATATGCTCAATAGTCCTCTCATGCTTGAGATGGGTAGTGTTAAGGTAAAACTAAAAATTATGGATTTTAATCTGGGGGTGGTTCATTCAAAATAGAAGCATATAAGGTGATGGTCGGACAAGAAGGTGTTTAGGATCACATCTATAGACCGATTATGAGTAGGATCAAAGAAAAAAGGTCATGTTCTATTAGCAAAGCGCGGTCAAGATGCTTAAGCACTTTGTTTTCTCCTTAGAAAAAAATTGGACTAGGTGAACCAGGGAGAATTTGACTTGCTCCTCCGACATTTGGATTAAAAAAAACCTAGTTTGTTGCGAATGTAAAACCATGCCTCCCACTCCCTTGCACACCACCACATGGGAAGGCATCCTTTTTTGTCTTCAACAGACTCAACCATGTTGAAATATCCACATAGGATCTAATGGGCATCCAAAATGGAATTTGCTAACCATCTCCAAAGCAAGAAACATTCCAAAACATCATTGGGTGCATAAAGGTTGACAAGACTTATGATGTGACTATCAAAGTCAAAAAGAGTCTGAACCACCAATGGGTGGGGTCGAAACCCCAATAAATAATAGATTGAGAGAGCTCAAGTGCCAAAAGGGTGACAATACCTCCCTGACTGGGCTCATGACAAGTGGCCTGACAAAGGGCCCTAGGCTAGATAGTGCGAGCAACAGACTAAAGGAGAAAGATATTTTGACTTCCTACATGTAAAAAAATCATTTTGGAAAAATATTGACAACTATTCATGACCGTATACTTACATGTTGGATTAGTGAGGCCTCCAACATTGCATGAATAAATATTCATTGAGAACCATCAAGATTCATTTCATTTCCCTTTGTGAGGTTTGAGAGGGATGCAAACTGATTGAAAGTTGAGCTAGGAAGGGTAAATTATCCAAGATTGAAAGGTTGCCTCTTGTTCGGCACATATTCCTCATTTGCAGAAGATGAAGGGCTACAAGAGTGATGTGGAATAGCCTTGCAGTTGTGAGTCACTACACTGAGATTGGAGTTTGAAGCATTCACCCCTAAAGGGGGATGTGAAGATGGAGCCATAGGAGAAAGAAATAGAGAGGAAATAAGATGGGCAATTGTTTGAGGCTAACGGGAGATAGGAGGCGAGGTTTAACTTGTGAAGGTGCAGGTGCCTTACCAACAGAGATAGATGAGTTCAGACCCCCTATGGGTTGGTAAACAACTGACTGGTGTTTAGCATTACCACGAGTCAAATTATTTTTCCTATTAGTGACAGTTATCCACCCATTAGGATTCCCATTCTAGGGTTTTGAGTCAGACCCACTTTTTTTTTAGGAACAAAAGTAGTGGGGATCATTAAAGGGCATTCTATAATCATATGGTCTGAAGCCTCACACCAGAAACAAGTGTTTGGGAGGTTAATATACAACACACAATGCATGAAGCGATTATTTCTCACTTGTATTTCAATGGAATCCTTAAGGTTGTTGGCTAGGTCTATTTCCACACAGACCCTTTTCTGAGGTCGTAATGCATAGAACTTTGGTTGTTCATCATAGATAAACTGCCTTAGAGGCTTAATAAACTAGTCAACAAAGTTCCACAGAGGAAGAGGTAAGCCTAGAAACTCTATCCAAACTGGGATTTTAAGTTTGGCTTGTTCAGAGACTTAAAAGTCGTGGGTCCAATGTGAGAAAAGACACAGTGTTGCGAGTAAATCAGGGGCCATGGCTAACAATACCTTTGAAGTGCTCAGGGTTATTGAAACAAAACAAGAAGAAATCCTTGGTAAGGTTTTGGAGCCCTTTCATTTTTACACCATGTCCTTGCCAATAGTTATGAACCCACTACTTTAACAGGCTCTCTGGGAGGCCTCAGCCCACAAAATAAGCAACTAAAGTAAAAGTTTCAAAAGAATTACAGGGTTTATCAAACTCTGGTAAATCGAACACAACATTAGGTATAAGGATATTTGAGTAAGAATCAATACCTCGTGGTAGACCTTCAGAATAAAGCTCCGAACTTATTTCAGCATCATTGTTTCTGAAGGTCCCACCAGCGATCCTTGCATTAAACAATGTAAGAATGATAGTGATGGCCATTTAATAAAGGAAAAGCCACACCACCTAAAAGGCAAAGTGCCAACAAAACTCAGCACAATAAATGCACTCTCAAAATAGAATTAATCTTGCCTAAATCAATAATAGATCAATAATATAATAAATAAGAAAAAAAACTCTAAAACCCTACATACATCACTCCGTACGGCTCCCTTCACTTCCTCCAAATTTTCTCATTCATATAATATTTCTCAAACATAATAAATATATATTTATAATAAATACTTTTTCAACATAATTCATCAAATACTAACATAATTCATAATTTTTAAAAAAAAAAAAACATTATTTAATATGTCTATTATATTTATATACTTTTTTTAACATTCTTCCCAAAATTACAATAACATTCATACAATCTACTTAAAAAATTATTATTATTTTTTTCAAAAAAATTACTAATAAAATCATACAATCATCAAATCTAACCTCTACTTCTCCGTGCGCCATACTTAATCCCATCCTAAATATTTAGGAAAGGATTCAATTTTTTTTTTTTTTGAATTTTTTGGGCTGCGAGCAAAATTCTGAAAAGATTGGAAGCGACAGGACAGTTTCGTTTTTCGTAATGGCAAAATTTTATCCTACAGAAAGATAACAATGACACTTTAATGACACTACTTTAATACTTAGCAGTGGCCATTAATGAAGACATCTTGGCCATGATAATTTCTGTGTGACACGCACACTGTGTCAGATAAGGTCGCAGAACTTAAAAAGGTTATCTTTTCTCTTTAAATCAACGAGATCACCTCATCTCCGATGCCCGTAATCACCCCAGACAAAGCATCGTTAATGTTATGATATTCCAACTACAATGGCTTTGAATAAAATTATATACATTGCCATATTAATTTCTCTGGTCTTGTATGCCGCAGCAGGGGATGATGCAGAATTTACTAGGATAGCATTTCCATCAATTTTTTATTCGGCGTGGCTTCTTCTGCGTATCAGGTGAGTATTACACCCCCATTTCAATGTATAATAACATTCTTTACCAGAAACAGATCTGTATAAAATGGTTATGATGTACTGCAGTATGAGGGAGGGTATGATGAAGATGGAAAGGTTCTCAGCAATTGGGACATATTCTCCCATATTCCTGGTATTTTATTTTCATTATTATCACTTCTGTTTACTGTCATATATGTTACCGTTGATAATTGGCATTTCAGGAAAAATTGCGGAGGGAGACACCGGGGACATCGCAGATGATCAATATCACAGCTATAAATTATAACCTTATCAAACCCTTAAACCCTTATCTCTTGCTTAGTTTAACTCTGCACTTAACACTAAATTTTCCTTGATTGGAATGACATACTAAATTTTGCAGGAAGATCTTGAAATAATGTCGAAAATGGGAGTGGAGATGTACAAGTTATCCATCGCTTGGTCACGTATTTTCCCTCGTAAGTAATGTGCATATTTTTTCCTAATTGTTTTCATTACATTCGACAATTAGATATAGAATAGTACAGGTAATCCTTTGAACACTTTGTAGAGAGGGGGAATTTTATGGCCATGAGATTTGTAATATACTCTGTTTTTCGGTATTAAGATTGGGAATTTCTTTTCAAGGTTTTCTGAGTTCTCATTTCTCTGGAAAGAAAAGAGAAAAGAGTTGTTTTTTCTTTGATTTCGAGCATTGTCAGGGAAAGGAATTACATCAGACCCTGTGAGACGTATAATTTATTACTTTTAATCTTTATTAACTCTGGTAATCCTGTCTATTTCTAGAGGGTAGGAGAGAGATCAATCTTCTCGGAGTCAAATACTACAATGATCTGATCAATGAGCTTCTCGGCAAAGGCATTCATCTTTTCATTTTCTATTCCTTTAGAACCTGTAATTCACATTGCTAATTATGGTGTAGAATAGGACTTTTCCAAGGCTTGGGATGTTATCTGTGACAGGGATCCAGCCATTTGTGACACTTCTGCACCACGACATTCCACAGGCCTTGGAAGACCACTATGGGAGTTGGCTTAATCCAAGCTTTGCGTAACATCCTATGCTATGATCTGCTTCTCTTTTGTCTAGTGAAATAGCTTTCAACTCATTCACATTGAAGAGATTTTTTTTTTTGACTTCTGCAGAGACGATTTTGCACAATATGCAGAAGCATGTTTCAGGATGTTTGGCGATAAAGTAAAATATTGGATCACTTTCAATGAGCCCAACCTCTTCTTAATCAAGGCGTATGACACAGGGGAGTATCCTCCAGGCAGGTCCTCACACCCATTTGGGAGTTGCAGTGCAGGCAACTCTTCAACGGAGCCTTACATTGCTGTGCACAATGTGCTGCATGCCCATGCTGCTGCTGTGGATATCTACAGAAAAGAATATCAGGTACAGTGTAATTTAAGAATAAAATAGAATACTTTATATACATCAAGGTGGGATTTATACGAAGGAGTGCAAATTGTATGAAAGATTTTCACAACTCAGCTGCCATTTGCATGAAATCCATCTCTACAAGATATATGTAAACCATCAAAACATATTTTTTTTATACTTTTTGATGCTCTAAAATGTCTGTAATATTCTAGCCAGTTGTTTAGCAGGTTATATAAATTATTGTTATCTTATTTGGTGCTTCTCTGACTTACCCATACGTTGGTGACATATTTGTGATATTCAACTTTTCCCTTTTTGCATAGCAAACTTAGGCACATACTAAAAGTTTTCCATCTCTTTCGAAGATAATAAGAACTGAACTGAACCAACACTGCATATTTTTATATGCTGATATTTTCTCTTAAAAGGGCATGTGATCATTAGATTGAACTCTTGTTGCTAAAATCTGATTTTCTGGTCGGATTTCTGCCAAAGATTCAATTACCCTCTTGTGTAACAGTTACTGGTCGCTTTTCAAGCAAATCAGCCTCTGCAATTTCCATTTTCGAAAACCTTTTCATACTATCATAGCAGCAACATTTATCATGAGTTAAGTAAATGTTGTACCCTGATATTGTCCATCTCCTTTTTTCATTCTGATTAGATAAGTAACAAATTGATACAGTATTCTCCTTCTAGCAGTGACATACCTTTCTAGTGAACCTGATAGTAGTGTACTTCTCTTTATGTCTAATGTCTTGAGTTAAGGATATGTTGTACCCTTTTATTGTCCATCTCCTTTTTTCATTCTATTAGATAAGCAACAAATATACTTTTTTGTGTACCTGATAGTAGTATACTTCTCTTCATATCTGATCTACTTGTGTACCCTTTTATGTCCATCTCCTTTTTTTCATTTTGTACCTTTCATTCTGTCTCTACTTTTGTTCTAGATTAAGGTGTTTCAATTTTCACTCCTAATATTTTAATAAAAATAATTATTGAACTTTCTAATGGCTTTTTTCTGTGGGGTTTGACCCAATAAAGACACCCATACAATAAATACTGTTCTCATCCAAGTTTTAGTGACCAAGCAATTACAATGTTTAAACTCACAGCAGCTATTGTTTGAAAGAAACAACTCAGGCTCTTCAAGGAGGCTTTATTGGAATCATTACTGCAGTTCAATGGTTTGAACTGCTCAGAAACGTCCTGGAAGCATAGTTACCAGGTTCGGAAATCCGAATGCGTTCGGGAGGCCAAAAAAATGCGAAAATCTTGAAAAGGTTCGGAAAAAATCCGGTAGAATCCGGTTTGGAAAAAATATATATATATATATATGTGTGTGTGTGTGTGTGTGTGTGTGTATGTAACATATTTTAATCTAGTAAGGAATGAACATTGAATATTAATTTAACAGTTGCAAAATTGAGAAATGCATAAATTTCAAACTTGTAATTACATTAAAAGATAGTAAAATGTCATAGTTTAGAGCCTAAGCTCAAAATTGATACAAAACTTAAGTTTCAAACATTTTCAACATCAAACCCTGCTTCAAAATCAAAACTAGCACTAGCACCATCAACAAATCCTGTAACAAGATCATCAACACTATCAATGTTTTAAATTTTTAACAATAAAAAAAATTCGAACCCGAGCGCATTAATTCGACAGTCGGAAAAAATCCGTATTTTTCCGCATCTGGCCCAGATGCGGCCGAACCTGGTAACTATGACTGGGACATTGATTGTGGACACGCACAGCAAGCTTTTGTAACTCTGGAGTAGAAGAACCATATGTCTGCCGTAAATGGGGATCCATGCTAACAATGTCTTCTTGGGCCGCTTTAAACCACTCGTATACTCTCCCCCAGTGTTGAGACCACTCGCGGGCACAATCTCATTTACTGACACTTTCTCTCTCAAGGGCTCATCGGTGCATTGAATCTCACAGAGTGCATGCCTTAAGGGGTGCACTGGGAATGGGGTGGGATTAGCTTGTGGCACTTTGCGAGAGATATTCTCATACTATTCTATCACGCATACATCCCTTCATGCAGCGTTCATACCTCCTATGATGTCTCCTTGAAATCTTGAAACCTGAAATATGGCTAAGTTTGAAACCCTGAAACCCTGGAATCTGAGTAACTCTGAAATATGATAGGATCCTCCAAAACCTAGAATTTGCATTATAGCTCCTAGCGGTCCGAAACTCCTCTCAAACACCCTGAAAGTATATAAATAAAATATAACTTGAAGTATAAGAGCTTATACTTAAATGTTTATTTTATTTATATATTGTTGGGTTTGGACTAGATTTACATTTTCTAAATTTTTTTGTTGACTTCCATTATTTCTCCCTGACGCCTCTGGGACGTACCGGTACCTGCAACACAGTTTTTATGTTGAAAAATACGGCGAACCGAATTTATTAATCCGGAAGCCCATAAAAATGCGGAACGTTCTGGATTTCGGCCAGATGCAGCGGAATCTGGTAACTATGCCTGGAAGACTTTGAAGCTGCTAACAGAATTATTGAATTTCAAAATACATGGCAATTAATTATACTTAACTTTGGCTTGATAGAATTTATACTTTCTAAACATCATGTATATGGAATTAAGAAAGATAGTGTCTGTGCAGGATTTTGGATCCATTAGTGTTTGGAGAATATCCAGCCATTATGTACAAATTGGTGGGTGAACAGCTGCCCATTATCACAGAAGACTTGCGCCATAAACTCCGTGGCTCATTCGATTTCATTGGTCTAAATTACTATGGCTCACACTATGCCATTGATGCTTCATATTTTCTAAACTCTACCAACCGTGATTACAATCAGGACAGTTTGACCACCATCACAAGTTAAACCCCAAGCCAAAGACCTTGCTTATGAGTTTCTGATTTCTGGATTTTAACTAACAGAAGTTACTCACCTTTGCCTTTAATTTTGATCGCAGATGAAAAAGATGGTGTCCCCATTGGGCGACAAGTTTGTGTATCCTCAATTTGTAATTTATGCCTATATAAGGGTGTCTGATGCCTTTAACATTATTAAATATCAATGATTGAGATGTTAAACTGTTATAGGAGGTGTATCCGCCAGAGATGTTTGGTGTGCCTTTTGGAATCGAGAAGATACTGGATTATTTCAAGATCCGGTATTCTAACCCACCTATATTCATAACAGAAAATGGTATAGTAAACATCAATGTTTGCTAATATTAAAATACTAGCTCTTTTAAAGAAATTAATTATAGAAAATGGTATAGTAAACATCAATGATTGCTAATACTAAAATATTTGCTCTTTTAGAGATCTTATGTTTTCACAATCCATATGATAAAGAGGAGAACTTCTTGAAAAAAAATTTATGCAGAATTTTTGATCATGTAATTCACAAATTTAACAGGCTGACTATGCTTTATTCCTACCGGGCTTCGGTAATGAAGCAAATGACAACCTCCCCCTTTTACTGATCCAGACAACAATTCATATGACAATTCGGGTGATGGGTCCATTCCAATTGATGGTGGAACTTCTGGGAGCCATAACTTTTGCACTGTAGCTCCAATTGACTCACCGTTTGAACCGTTGAAAATATCCTAATGAAGGGAACGACATGAGATGACATTGAGCTCTGCTCAATGAAGTTTGACCCCATGAAACTCAACGGAAGTGTCTCAAATTTCAATTTTAGTAGTGCAGTTTAAAAATAGTAAGTTTTTAAAAATAGTAATTCTTCGAATTCTGTATTGCTGTAAATCGTGGAAGTCGAACCAATTCATTTCCCTCGAGATTGGTGACCTTCTACATCCTTCCCACACTTTCAAAACATATATAAATGAAGATGTAACCCGAAATAGAAATCAAACATCTCTTCTCAGAGATAAACATATGTTTGAGTCTGCAAATTTGATCAATAAAACATCTCTTATCAGAGATTGCATTATTTGAATTGTCTTGTTATTGTTTCTTGAAATAATTCTAACCAAAGCGTTTCGAGTTTTGGATCAGTGGTATCAGAGCAGTGTGTCTTTAAAGTGTATGATTTCGAGGACGAGGTCAGATTACAAGAAGCTTGGGTGGAAAATAGAACCAGTAGAATATCCACCTATTCA
The DNA here is from genome assembly GCA_037957365.1 of Torreya grandis. Taxonomy (NCBI): domain Eukaryota; kingdom Viridiplantae; phylum Streptophyta; class Pinopsida; order Cupressales; family Taxaceae; genus Torreya; species Torreya grandis. Next base: position 3,564,889 of record JARHVA010000433.1, on the reverse strand, counting down.
CTCCAAACGACTTCAAATGGCGAACAACACCGAGGCATCTGATCTTTTCAAAGAAATGGTGAATGAAGCCTTCCAATAGCAACAAGCGCAGATGCTACAATAATTCGCTCAAATTCTTCAACAAATTTTGATGAGAAATTTTGGCTCCTCATCCGCACTTGCACATCCTTTCAGTGCCCCAACACCCTTCAAGGTTTAGGGGAATTTTGATATCCCTATATTTGAAGGCAAAATAAATGTTGATGCAGTATAAAATTGGTTGGATCAAATGTTATTTTATTTTTCTGTAAATAAATTCATTGATAAAGAGAAGATTATTTTTGCTCTTTTGAAAGCATCATTCCCTGTCAAAAATTGGTGGGAAGTGTACAAAAAGAGATTCAGTGCAAATGATATTGGCCTTGAGACGGAACCTACATGTGATGATTTCATAGATGTTGTAAAGGAAGAATACTATTCCATTGGAGCATATGACGATCTGTATATAGAGTGGCAACAACTTTGCCAAGGTAAGGAACAATCTGTTCAAGATTACACTGACATTTTTCATTCTCTATTTGCGAGATTGGGTATCCAAGAAAGTGAGAAACACAAGGTTCTCAAATATTGTGGCGGACTACAATGGTACGTATGGGGAGAAATCGAACTCTTCAATTTGGAAACCATTGGTGAGGCATACAAGTTTGCAGTGAAGATTGAACAGAAGCATGGAAGAATGAATATAAAGAATCAGTCTTCAAAATGGAAAAGTGATAAAGAAGATCAAACACGAGGCCAAAATTGGAAGCAAAAGAAAGGAAATACTAAGAAGTGTGATTATCATAATCTAGAACTCACTCCAAAGAAAAATGTCGAGCTGTCAAATCACTGCTTTCTGAGTCACAATTCTCAACATTTACTGCTCTACCTCATACAAAAGAAATTATAGATGCCGACTCTGAAGCCATTGTTGTTTCATCACAGACACATGACGAGATCCCAAAAAACAAGGAAATGTTGTTTCACTCTAAGTTATGGGTGAAAGGTAAGCCTCTACATTTCATTCTTGATAGTGGAAGTCAAAAAAATTTAATCTCTGCTAATGTTGTGAAAAGCTTAAATCTGTTTATGAAGCCTCATCCAAAACCATACAGTATTGGATGGTTGAGTCCAGGGAGAAACCTCCGTGTCACCCACCAATGTTTTCTCTCATATGCAATACAACATTTTCAAGATGAAGTGTTATGTGACGTGGTCAATCTAGATATTTGTGATGTACTTTTTGGTCAGCGATTCATGTATGATCGACATGGTATATATGAATTAAGAACTAGAAAGATCACTCACTTTTGGAACATGACGCTACAGGGTACCAGAGGTACCACCTTCTACATCTGTCTCTTTGATTAGTGCCAAGAAATTTGTTTTCATAGTGGTCAAGCCACAAGAATCTAAAAGGGCCGATGTTACAATCCTGACTACACAAAAAACACAACAAAAGAAACAAATAGATACTGAGCTGAAGAAGTTCACGCCCTTCCATCCACAGACTAATGGTCAGACAAAAATGGTGAACAATCGGGCCCTGCACAGTTTCATAAATCACAGTCCCTTCCAAGTATGCATCGGGAATCAAATTGAAGTACAACTACCACACTTGACAAATCTTGATGCAATGGGGACCATTGCTTCTCAAAGAGGGAGGAATGATCCGGACAACAATTCAGATGACAATTCGAGGGATGGGTCTACTCCAATTGATGGTGGAACTTCTGGGAGCCATAACTTTTGCACTGTAGCTCCAATTGACTTACCGTTTGAACCGTTGGAAAGCTAATAATGAAGGGAACGTCATGAAATGACATGGAGCTTTGCTCGATGAAGTTTGACCTTATAAAATCCAACGGAAGTGTTCCAAATTTCAATTTTAGTAGTGCAGTCTAAAAATAGTAAGTTTTTAAAAATAGTAATTTCTCGAATTCTGTATTGTTGTAAATCGTAGAAGTCGAACCAATTCATCTCCCTCGAGATTGATGACCTTCCACATCCTCTCCACACCTTCAAAACATGTATAAATGAAGATGTAACCCGAAATGAAAATCAAACATCTATTCTCAGAGATAAGCATGTGTTTGGGCCTGCAAATTTGATTAATAAAACATCGCTTATCAGAGATAGCATTATTTGAATTGTCTTGTTATTGTTTTTTGAGTTATTTTAACCAAAGCTTTTCGAGTTTTGGATCAGTGGTATCAGAGCGGTTTGTCTTTAAAGTGTATGATCTCGAGGACGAGGTCAAATTACAGGAAGCTTGGGTGGAAAATAGAACAAGTAGAATATCTACCTGTTCACTCTAAATGACTTCAAATGGTGGACAACACCAAGGCATCAATCATTTCAAGGAAATGGTGAATGAAGCCCTCCAACAGCAACAAGCACAGATGTTACAATAATTCGCTCAAATTCTCCAACAAATCTCGATGGAAAATTCTGGCTCCTCATCCGCACCTGCACATTTTTTCAGTGCCCCAACACCCTTCAAAGTTCAGGGGAATTTCGATATCCCTACATTTGAAGGCAAAATCAATGTTGATGCAGTATAAAATTGGTTGGATCAATTGTCATCTTATTTTTCTGTAAATAAATTCACCGATAAAGAGAAGATTACTTTTGCTCTTCTGAAAGCATAATTCTCTGTCAAATTGGTGGGAAGTCTACAAAAAGAGATTCAGTGCAGATGATATTGGCTTTGAGACGGAACTTACATGGGATGATTTCATAGATGTTGTAAAGGAAGAATATTATCCCGTTGGAGCATATGACGATCTGTATATAGAGTGGCAACAACTTCGCCAAAGTAAGGAACAATCTGTTCAAGATTACACTGATATTTTTCATTCTCTATCTGCGAGATTGGGCATCCAAGAAAGTGAGAAACACAAGGTTCTCAAATATCGTGGCGGACTACAATGGTACATACGGGGAGATGAAACTCTTCAATTTGGAAACCATCGGTGAGGCATACAAGTTCGCAGTGAAGATTGAGCAGAAGCATGGAAAAATGAATATAATGAATTAGTCTTCAAAATGGAAAAGTGACAAAGAAGGTCAAACACGATGCCAAAATTGGAAGCAAAAAGAAGGAAAGACTAGGAAGTGTGATTATCATAAATATGGGACTCCAAAGAAGAATGTCGAGCTATCAAATCACTGTTTTTTGAGTCACAATCCTCAACATCTACTACTCTACCTCATACAGGGCTTGCAGTCGAAGAGGTTGAAGAAGAAATTATAGACGCTGATCTTGAAGCCATTGTTGTTTCATCACATACACATGACGAGATGTTAGATGACAAGAAAATGTTGTTTCACTCTAAGTTATAGGTGAAAGGTAAGCCTCTGCATTTCATTCTTTATAGTGGAAGTCAAAAGAATTTAATCTCTGCTAATGTTATGAAAAGCTTAAATCTGTCTATGAAGCCTCACCCAAAACCATACAGTATTGGATGGTTGAGTCTAGTGAGAAACCTCCGTGTCACCCACCAATGTCTTTTTCATATGCAATACAACCTTTCCAAGATAAGGTCTTATGTGATGTGGTCAATCTAGATATTTGTGATGTACTCTTTGGTTAGCCATTCATGTATGATCGACATGGTATATATGAATCAAGAACTAGAAGGGTCACTCTCACTCTTGGAACACAACGCTACAGGGTACCAGAAGTACCACCTTCTACATTTGTCTCTCTAATTAGTGCCAAAAGAATTTGTTCTCATAGTGGTCAAGCCATAAAGATCCAAAATGACTGATGTTACAGCCTTGACTACACAAACAACACAACAACAGAAGCAAATAGATATTGAGCTGAAGAATTTCACGGCCTTCCATCCACAGATTGATGGTTAGACAGAAATGGTGAACAATCGAGGCCTGCACAGTTCCATAAATCACAGTCCCTTCCAAGTATGCATCGGAAATCAAATTGAAGTACAACTATCACACTTGATGACAAATCTTGATGCAATGGGGACCATTGCTTCTCAAGGAGGGAGAAATGATCTGGACAACAATTCAGATGACAATTTGGGTGATGGGTCTACCTCAATTGATGGTGAAACTTTCAAGAGCCATAACTTTTGCACCGTAGCTCCAATTGACTCACCGTTTGAACCATTGGAAAGCTAATAATAAGGGAAACATCGTGAGATGGCATGGAGCTTTGCTCGATGAAGTTTGACCCCTTAAAATCCAATGGAAGTGTTCCAAATTTCAATTTTAGTAGTGCAGTCTAAAAATAGTAAGTTTCTAAAAATAATTCCTCAAATTTTGTATTGTTGTAAATCGTGGAAGTGGAACCAATTCATCTCCTTCGAGATTGGTGACCTTCCACATCCTTCCCACACCTTCAAAACATATATAAATGAAGATGTAACCCGAAATGAAAATTAGACATCTCTTCTCAGAGATAAGTATATGTTTGGGTCAATAAATTTGATCAATAAAACATTTCTTATCAGAGATAGCATTATTTGAATTGTCTTGTTATTGTTTCTTGAATTATTTTAACCAAAGCTTTTCAAGTTTTGGATTAGTGGTATCAGATTTGTTTGTCTTTAAAGTGTATGTCGCGAGGACGAGGTCAGATTACAGGAAGCTTGGGTGAAAAATAGAACCAGTAGAATATCCACCTATTCACTCCAAACGACTTCAAATGGCGGACAACACCGAGGCATCCGATCTTTTCAAGGAAATGGTGAATGAAGCCCTCCAACAGCAACAAGCGCAGATGCTACAACAATTTGCTCAAATTCTCCAACAAATCTCGATAGAAAATTCTAGCTCTTCATCTGCACCTGCATATCCTTTCAGTGCCCCAACACCCTTCAAAGTCCAGGTGAATTTTGATATCCCTACATTTGAAGGCAAAATCAATGTTGATGCAGTAGAAAATTGTTTGGATCAATCAGCTTATTTTTCTATAAATAAATTCACCAATAAAGAGAAGATTACTTTTGCTCTTCTGAAAGCATCATTCCCTGTCAAAAATTGGTGAGAAGTGTATAAAAAGAGATTTAGTGCAGATGATATTGGCCTTAAGACGGAACCTACATGGGATGATTTCATAGATGCTGTAATGGAAGAATACTACCCCATTGGAGCATATGACGATCTGTATATAGAGTGGTAACAACTCCGTCAAGGTAAGGAACAATTTGTTCAAGATTACACTGACATTTTTCATTCTCTATTGCGAGATTGGGCATCAAAGAAAGTGAGAAACACAAGGTTGTCAAATATCGTGGCAGACTACAATGGTACATACAGGGAGAAATAGAACTCTTCAATTTGGAAACCATCGATGAGGCATACAAGTTCGTAGTGAAGATTGAGCAGAAGCATGGAAGAATAAATATAAAGAATCAGTGTTCAAAATGGAAAAGTGACAAAGAAGGTCAAACACGAGGCCAAAATTGGAAGCAAAAGGAAGGAAAGACTAGGAATTGGTGTGATTATCACAAATCTGGAACTCACTCCAAAGAAGAATGTTGAGCTATCAAATCACTGTTTTCTGAGTCACAATCATCAACATCTACTATTCTACTTCATATAGACCCTGCAGTCGAAGAGGTTGAAGAAGAAATTATAGATGTTGATCTTGAAGCCATTGTTGCTTCATCACAGATACATGACGAGATGCTAGATGACAAGGAAAGGTTGTTTCACTTTAAGTTATGGGTGAAAGGCAAGCCTCTACATTTCATTTTTGATAGTGGAAGTCAAAAGAATTTAATCTCTGCTAATGTTGTGAAAAGCTTAAATCTATCCATGAAGCCTCACCCAAAACCATACAGTATTGGATGGTTGAGTCCAGAGAGAAACTTCCGTGTCACCCACTAATGTCTTCTCTCATATGTAATAGAACCTTTCCAAGATGAGGTCTTATGTGATGTGGTCAATCTAGATGTTTGTGATGTATTCTTTGGTCAGCCATTCATGTATGATCGACATGGGATATATGAATCAAGAACTAGAAAGATCACTCTTACTCTTGGAACACGGCGCTACAGTGTACCAGAAGTACCACCTTCTACATTTGTTTCTCTAATTAGTGTCAAGAAATTTGTTCTCATGGTAGTCAAGCCACAGGGATCCAAAAGCGCCGATGTTACAGCCTTGACTACACAAACAACACAACAAAAGCAAATAGATACTGAGCTGAAGAAGTTCACGCCCTTCCATCCATAGACTGATGGTTAGACAGAAATGGTGAACAATTGAGCCCTGCACAGTTTCATAAATCACATTCCCTTCCAAGTATGCATCGGGAATCAAATTGAAGTACAACTACCACACTTGATGACAAATCTTGATGCAATGGGGACCATTGCTTATCAAGGAGAGAGGAATGATCCAGACAACAATTCAGATGACAATTCGGGTGATGGGTCCACCTCAATTGATGGCGGAACTTCCGGAAGCCATAACTTTTGCACCGTAGCTCCAATTGACTCACCATTTGAACCATTGGAAAGCTAATAATGAGGGGAACGTCGTGAGATGGCATGGAGCTTTGATAGATGAAGTTTGAACCCATAAAACCTAACGGAAGTGTCCCAAATTTCAATTTTATTAGTGCAGTCTAAAAATAGTAAGTTTTTAAAAATAGTAATTCCTCGAATTTTGTATTATTGTAAATCGTGGAAGTCAAACCAATTCATCTCCCTCGAGATTGGTGACCTTCCACATCCTCCCCACATCTTCAAAACACGTATAAATGAAGATGTACCCCGAAATGGAAATCAGACATCTCTTCTCAGAAATAAACATATGTTTGGGTCTGCAAATTTGATCAATAAAACATCTCTTATTAGGAATAACATTATTTGAATTGTCTTTTTATTGTTTCTTGAATTATTTTAACCAAAGCTTTTCGAGTTTTGGATCATTTACAAATGTTGAATGATAAATTTCGAGTAAATTACATTGAAGACACTCTCAAGTACATAGCAAAAGCAATAAGGTTTGTAATCTAGGCTCTGAAACACTTTTCTTCGAGTGTTAGAATGTTATGATCACAAAAGACACTCCATTTATACTAAATTTGAATGTGAATGAAATGATTTCAGGCAAGGAGCAGATGTGCGTGGATGTTTTGCTTGGTCTCTGCTAGACAATTTTGAATGGACTTATGGATACACTTCCAAATTTGGTATGTACCATGTGAATTACACAAATGGGCTAGAGCGATATCCCAAGCTCTCTTCCCATTGGTATGGGAACTTTATGAAAGGAAAGAGTACAGTCCATAAAGAGGTATTTATAAGATAGTTTATGGAAAGATATGCCGTCAAATCTATCCCTAGTATAGCAGAAATATAAGGATGAAAATCTGCCCCAAGCTTGGAATTTTGCAGTTTGTGCTCTGTTTTAAGGTTGTAGACCAAAAATAACAACATAAATTTTTAATAGATCGTAGACTTTTACTCGCTTATTTTCCTTTTCCATAGATTTAAATAGATGTAAAATGAATAAACTGTATATTCTACTTATAATTAAAAATAGATTTTATGATGTAATGGAGGGTATTTTCAAATTGTAGTTTGTTGCAAGTCAGTAAATCAATACGTGTTGAATTTATATCTAAAAAGTTAAATATATAATCTGATTATCTGTATAAAATATTGGAGAAATGTGGCTCTTTTTGGTGAAATTTTTATTACATTTTAAATTTTATTGAAGAAATTTTGCATTCAAACTTTGCAATTAGGAAAAAAATGTTAATGTTATGAACCAATTGTTTGTGTATTGTTTCTTTGAGTTTTACGACCTATTTATGACAATCTAAAAACTTATTTAAGACATAAAATTAAAAGCATTAGAAAACCATAGCCATCATGAAATTTCCTTTTGAGAGGCAGGGACTTCTACCCAAACTTCATTCTGCCTACCCAACTGTGGCTTATCTCACACACTGATGTGCTACAATGCGTAACTTGATATATATTTCCAAGAAGCGACTGATCCTAAAGTCAATATAAAACAAGCAGTCAATATGAAAAAAGAGCTCTGAAATACAGAGTAAAAAATCCAGAAGCGACTGATCCTAAAGTCCATCCAAAACTAGGCAGGTCATTCATTACCTTCAAATGTGATGTTTGAATCAGTGTTTACATTATTTTTATGTTAACAATCTATGTTTTAGATAAACTCAATATGCTTATAATACCAACTTTTTACAATGTAAGGTGTGCAATCCTCTCTAATACCAATGCCAGTTTCGATGTCATATTGATGTAATAATTTTCCATGAATTTTATTAGCTAATTTAAAACTTTAATATAAATATAAATATAAAACTTCAAAATGTAAATGTATATATATAAACTATGTTACATCATGATAAAAGTTTGTTATTACAAAACCCCAAAATATGCAAAGTAACATGATAAATAAGGTTTATATTTTTTTAATGAAATTTTAACAAATGAAACTTAAGTGTATGTGTATTATTGTATAATAAAATTACATTTTTACATTAAAGTATTTATATTTAAAATTATAAATAAAAGTACCTTTTATTTTTATTATACTAGGAAGTGTTTTTATTGGTAAGGTTTCATTGAATATTTGTTTTTGACACTGAACAACATATTAGTTAGTGGAATTTTGGTACAAAATCATTATCGTTGGTGATGAACATTTTGAGCTTAGTCATCACGCTTGTAAATGTCTTGTCAATGGGGGTGAATACAATAAGACCCCCCTCAAAGATGTCATAGGTTTTGATGACTTTGATGGATGACAACACCCTATCAAAAATATTACTGTCGCCTTTCAACAAAATTGTGGAGCCAATGTTTTGGTGGTAGAAGATGCAGGGCAATTGCCACATTGATCATAATTGGTTGACTCATCTCGATTACAAACAAATTTTAGCCCTCCTTACTAGATTTGACATGCGTTTAGTCCAACGTGCTGCGCTTCAAGGATGTCATGAAGCTAACCTTGTCACCCCAGAGATTCGTAATGTTCATGAACCTTGTGTTGTTGGGTGCATTGCCTAAGATTAATTCGTTGAAATGATGAGAAAATTTAATTAAAGGTCACAAAAAATGAGTGCAAAGAACTTTTAAAAAAATTGCTATTACCATTTGTCATTTTTATTTTGAAAGTATGATTGGGCCATTCATTTTTTATGATTGATAGTTGAGATAATATCTATGTAATATAATATATTATACTTACATATTAATATATAATGTATAATAATATTATATTATAATTATAATAATTAAATATATATATTATAATATATTATGATATTAATAATATATATATTTGTATTTAATAATATATGTTATTTATTGTCAATGAGATGTGGGTGAGTTGGTTAAGTGGTTTGGTTGTTTCAAGTTTTTTACTTGTTGACATTACAAGGAAAGGAATTATTCCTCTCAACTAAATTGGAGACTTTTTTTTTAAATTTTAGATTTGTTTGATTGCTTTGCTAAAAAAAATGATAGTTTTCTTTATCTATTTTCTACGTGCTTCCAAATTTTTCAAATTGGAGAGAGGTGGTTACCTATGTTTTACCCTTACCTCCTTGAACTGATTTTATGGCTAGCTTTATACTTTCTATAGTATTGCCTCGATTCATCAGTTCTTTACACTGAGATTGCGAAAAAACTTTAATCCTAAAAACTCTTCATGTGCATCTTCTTTATCAAGTCCTCCTTCTTTAAGGTTATGCTAGTGTTTTTGGTTTTTAGAGAGATTTGAGAGAGCTTCTTCAATCACTATGTCAACAACATCCACCACTGTATCAATAGTCTCATCAACCACTTTTTCAAAAATATTTTCAATTGTTTCCTTTTTTTTTCCAAAACTTTTGATTCTGCTTTTGTGCTCGTGGTTTCTTCTTAGGTTCTTTGAAATCTTTTTCAATTTTCCTTTGAACTTGATATGTTTGGATTTTGTTTGAGCAATTTCAGATAAATGCTCATGGATATGACAATTTGTGCATCTAAAAGGAATGTTGTCATAATCCAAATCTTGAAGCCATCCTCTTGTTTCAAATTGAAATTTAATTATAAGAGAAAATGGTTTAAGAGGTCCAATTTTACATAGATTCTTGCGTAAATAACGATGTGCCATGTTTTAGTTGCCTTAGCCATGCAAACAAATTCCCCAAGCTGATTGCCTGCTTGTTTGAGAATGTATTTGGACCAATATTTTGTTGGCAAACCGAACACACAAATTCAGACAGGAACAGGTGTTAAGTCTTCTATTTTCACATTAAAACCTTTATCCCGTGGCCGCATGTATAGACTAGCGTTGCTCATGAACCATGGGCCATTTTTGAAATAATCATCCCTCTGAATGGCAGAATCAAAGGTAACTTAGAAAAATCCCCAAGGAAGGAGGATTACCTTGTTCGTAGATTTAATGCCCAATTTTTTTCATAACCAATTTTGTAAATCACCAGTGCTGGGCCAAACCCTAAGAATTTGTAAATTATGGCACATTCTTTAAAACAGTTCACTGAGCTTTCAAGGCCTTTATCCAAGAGCTTAATCATAGGTATCTCCTCTGAAGCTTGAAAGATCCGAGCTCTAGTGGACGATCTTTGATCCTGAGCAGATGGCGCTAGTTGCTTACCCTAATCATGAAGTTTTGGGTTGATTTTCAATGACTTTCCATAGTTGCAGGGCTACCCCAATACCACATCGACCTGGAAAGAATGTTTCAATCCAAAAGAGAGAAATCCATGCGTGATGACTACGTTCCTTGCCCTACTGACTGACACCACTCAAGGTCGCATGGAGATCCAAAAGACTTAGGGCAAAGCCCTAGTTCGAACATAGCATGCGTTTCGTAACATTTATTCAATTTCGCTCCTACGAAGTATTACCATTCATACTGGATTAATTTATTAAATATTATCATATATAAATATATTATAATATTAAAATTTATTATTTATTTATAATTATGTTTATATATACTGTAAAAAAATCATAACTTCATATTAGTAAAAATAGGAAATTACATTTAAAATATGCAAATCACACTTTAAAAAGAAAAAAGGGTTAATAAAAAGATGAGATAATATTAAAGAGAAATCATGAAAGGGTGAAGATTAAGAGCAATAATACATAGAAACAAAATATGAACATGTAAGGAGGCCTCAAAAACAGATCAAAGAACAACCAAAGGAGATGAAAATCATCTAGACCGAATGGGTGAAAATTAAGAGCAATAATACACAAGCAAAATATGAACTTGTAAGGAGGCCCCAAAAACAAACCAAAGAACAATCAAAGTAGATGAAAATCAGCTAGACCAAAAAGATAAGGAAAAAAACAAACATTACTTTGTCAACATCAAGAGAGATGTGCAGATACAATGGGGGCTTAAAGTGACATTTTTTCCTTAAAAAAATAATAGTTAAACTTGGAGATAATTTTAGACACTTGGAAATATAATTTGACAATGATGTAAGAATTTAAATGTGGCATTCCAAATGTTGTTTTTAAAAATACAAAAAAATTCAATACCTAAATGATAAAAATATGCGAAATTGATGCATTTATGACAATGTCTTGTAAATTTTTGTGAAAATATAAGGAGACTATATATGTACGAATACTTTTTTTTTTTTTAATAAATGAATGAATTGTTGTATAAAATTTCATATATGTATATATTCAGTAAAATAAATTTAAAGTATAAGAATATAAAATGTAAGTTTACATTTAATTTATATTACATTTTATATACTCATACTCTAATTTTTTTACTAAATAAACAAATTAGGGCCACTTTGCATCTTCTAAAATCAATTCCAGAGTTGTAGGAGTTACGATCTAAAAATTAGTTTTTCAAAATCCATTTTGGTCAATATTTATTTTTTAAAATTTCAGGATTGGAAGATCGAAAGAGAAACAAAGCTTCGAATCATGTTACATATGTAATAAATCTATACAATTGAGTATGCCCCACCTACTTTACTAATTGAGTATGCCCTCCCTACTTTACCTACTTGACTATTCCCTACCCAATTGAATTTCCGAGCCATATTTTGATCTGGAGTATGCCATACCTAAATACTTGATCCATATCTTGATCTTGACTATGCCTTACCTATCTTGTTGTACTTGAGTATGCGCTACTTACTTTAACTACTTTAGTATGCCCAACCTACCTACCATTCTTGCACTACCTACTTGAGTATGCCCTCTTTGAGTTATTTAATTGAATATGCCCTACGTAATTAAGTATGACCTACCTGATTGAATACCTAAGCCATATATTAATCTTGAATACATGTATCTAATCCCAACCATATATATCTTATTTGAGCCATATCTTGAAAGGAGAGGGGGAATTATCATGCTTGAAAATAAGTAGAAGGGGCATCATTGGATCAAAGGATAATGGAGAGGGGGCATTATTAAGGGATGCTTGAAAATTAGGAGAGGGGGCATTATCACCTATATAGAGAAATGGGGCATTGACTAAGCCATATATTTAAAGGAGAGGGTGAATTCTCGCTTATATAGAGGAGTAACTAAGGGCGATCAGGCAAAAGGCTTGAAGGCAGATTCAGGCCAAATTCCTAAATAATTTGTGGGCTTTTTGATCAATGGGTCTATCGATATGCATAAATGACTGCCTTGTAGAATCCAACTTATAGCATACATGTAGTCATGATATATTCACTCATACATGACATCTATCACATACCTAATACTATATGTATATATGTGGACACTCATAAATGACATCTATCTATTGTAGACACTTAAAATCATACACTTCATGTTGATTTTAACCTTATTTTCATTAATTCCTAATCTTCCATAGTCATCCATAATCATATATATTTTTCTCTAATTCTATTCATCATCACTATTCATGGTTTATTATTCACATCTTTATTAAGTAAATTAATCCAAATTAATTAACTAATCTTTAATAATAAATTCCATGAATTTTGAATATTTACAATTTCTATGAATCTAAAAATTTAATTATCCTCACCTCATGAGGTTATCTTCCACTCCATTCTCCTTTCCAACTTTCAAAGATGTCCTAGGCTCCACCTGTTCCCCATCATTTAAATTTTATAATATTGTCTTCATCATCTTTTCAATTTAATAATCCACATCATATTTCACTCAATCCCATTTATCAATTTTATATTATATCTTCCTCCCAAAATAATTCTATATTCCTTTGCGAGTCCCACATGTTCTCCACTCCATTTTTTAATTCAAGATTCTCATTTGGAATTAGAAATTATCTTTTATTCTCATCCTTTGATTCTCATTTCAAGATGGATGGTTCACATTCATTTTAAAATTCTTTAAATTGGAGGTTCTTCCTCAAATTTAGATAAACTTATTTATTCTAAACTTACTATGTAAGAATTATTCTAGAAGCTTCAATTTATTTATCTTATACATTCTCATGCCAAACAATAATCAAGGTGAACAAAGAGAGATGTTGCCCACAAAAAAACTAGCATTGCCAAATACTTATAGCTCACAAGCTAAGCTCAACCTCTTCAAACCAATTTACAATCAAATCTTCAAAGGAGGTATAAATAGTGTTCTTATCTTCTAATATTATATTTCTTATTTGATTATCACATAACTCAACTTAGGGATTATAATTAAGAATTTATGTATTTAATTTATTTTTTATTTGTTCACTAACATCGACTCATCTCTCTTGGATTTCTGATCTACACCTATATTCATGATACCATAATTTATATCGGACATGAATGTATCTAATCACCCTAGTACACTCCAATTGAAAAAGAAGGAATCATAACACCATTCAAAATTCATCATAAAAAGATACCATTCACTCTGAAACAAATGTCAGATATATGGGTTAATCCATGCATGTTTAAATTCCAATCTCATACTTTATTCCAAACTCGCATAAGACAAATTCATATTTTAGCATTACAAAATCACATAAGACATTACCATTACTGCTACCACTACCACTACTATTTGGGGTGGACATGAGTGATTTCAAACCCTATTTTATTAGGGTCATATCAAAATTACTCATATCGTTATCTCCGTCTCTCCAAACCATATGGAAAGAGGGGGGTCAAGCACATCAATTTTCATTCATCATAATCACTCCCTCATCATTCCTCATCATCTTTCATCCCTCTCTCATCAACCTTTATCATCCCTCATCATCTCTAATGACATTGTCATTAGTCCTTATCATCCCTCATCATCCCTAGTCACTCCATCATCCCTTATTATCCCTCAACATCCCTAATCACTCCATCATGGTCCTTCATCATCCCTAGTCACTCCCTCATCATCCTCCATCATCTCAAATCATCCTTAATCACTCCCTCAATGACTCTCAATGACCCTCATTATCTCTAATCACACCCTCATCATCCTTAATCATCTCTAATCACTCCATTACCCTTTATCATCTATAATCATTATTTCATCGACTCTCATCATACCTTATCATCTTTAATCACTTTGCCATTAACTATCATTATCCATTATCATCTCTAGTCACTCCCTCATCAGCCCTCATTATCCCTCATCATCCCTAATCACTCCATCATCGATCATCATCATCATCCTTAATCATCCTTATTAACTCCATTACCCTTTATCATCTATAATCATTATTTCATCGACTCTCATCATACCTTATCATCTTTAATCACTTTGCCATTAACTATCATTATCCATTATCATCTCTAGTCACTCCCTCATTGGCCCTCATTATCCCTCATCATCCCTAATCACTCCATCATCGATCATCATCATCATCGTCATCCTTATAAACTCCCTCGTTATCCCTTATTATCCCTAATCATCCCTAGTCGCTTTCTCATCGACCCTCATTATCTCTAATCACACCCTCATTGACCCACATCATTCTTAATCATCCCCAATCATTCTCATCATCCTTCATCATCTCTAGTCACACTCTTATATTCCCTCATTTTCCCTCATCATCCATGATAAGAACCTCATAGAACATCAATCCAATGCACATATATTAATATTAGAATGATGATTACACACAAACATTAATTCCTTTTGTGGAAGGATTACCTCTGAATCATGGGCCTCTTCAAGGAGGCTACCTCTTTTCGAGAAAGGCTCTATTACAATTAATTTTTTTGATGATCTAAAACATCACCTACCTCTTTATTTATATTATTTCTTACCTACCCATCTCCTTATTCTAATGCATGTGGGATATTCATCCAATGCATTACTAATACATGATACTATTTTTACTAATTATTCCCCTATCTAGGTACATTACATTCCATCCCCATTAAATATGTTTTGCCCTTGAAACATGATGAGAAATAGGAGGACCAAATGAAGTCTAGACCATACATATAAAAAATATATTGAAGACCAGAAGGAAGCTCTACTATGCACTTGTTTCTGCTTCCACTTCTTCTGTTGATGATGGGATATGAACATGGACATGAATAGTATGAATGCAAGTAGTGTATCATGAGATGGAAGCACATAGAGAGCTCTATATGAAATAACCTCAATGTAAGACATGTTATCCAAGAGGTTATAGTTTAACACAAAGATTTAAAACATGACAATCAGATGCTCAAATCTAGAATAAAGGAACACAAAATAGGCTATCAGATGAGCCAATTGAGGATATATGCCATACTCCTTAACATTGTTCCTTGATGGAGGTGAAGCCTCAGTTCCCTATTTGAGATATGTGATAATCGGCTTGGGCTCATCTAGGGTCTACTCGAGCATGGTGGTTCCCTAAATGAAATCATTGGAGGATTGCTTTGGCACTTTTGGTGTTTGCTCTAGTACTTTGGGTGTCATCTCAAGCTCGTTTGGGGCCTATTTTGGCACTTATATTTCTGGTTTAGGTGTTATAGGGTCATGCTCTAATGCTTTTGTGATTTGATGGGGCATTATTTGGAGACATTCCCAGTTGATGCAGTCTTTAATAAGCTTAGCTAAGCTCACAACTTCCCTTAGGTTGTGAGGTTGCCACGTCCTAACCTATTCTTGAAGTTCCTCATAGAGTCCATTTATGAAGCACTCTGTGAGAAGATCCTCAGACAAGCTTACAATGTGAGTGGCTAGTTATTCAAATGTTGTCTGATATTTCCATACTATGTCAGTTTGTCAAAGCTTAGTCAATGCACCGATGAGATGATTTTCAAAGAAAATGAGAAGCCCCATGAGAACCATAGCTTAAATATAGATGGATGTCAACTTCAACCAAAAATACGTCATTACATTGGTATGGGCTAATTTTTTGATTTTTGATTTTTTAAATTATTATTACTTTATTATTATTATTTTTAAATACTAACTCGGTGTTGAGATTCATTGAATATACACCCAATTAGAAGAAAATTTTCTTCTTCTCACACTACTTATAATTGTGCAGCCATGAGTTACAATACTTAATTATTAAAGAAAAAGAAGTGGATAAACATAATTTTTTGTAAATCCTTGTAGTATAGCTATAAATCAAGTATTTCAAAACATTATTCTTGAAAAAATATATATTAAAAAAAAATAGTACCTAAAAATTCCTTACGGATCTCAAGTATGAGTCCACAAAAGTACTTTCAAACTGTAGAAAATAAGGTTCTGTTGAAGAAAATATATTTTTTGAATAATAAAATGAGCTCCAAAAAATGATCAAATAGATTACTAGGTCAGCATCAAAATCACAATTCCAACAAAAAAAATTAGAGGTTTATAATCCTCACGGTTTGAAAGATACCACCTCTAAAGTGATAACAGGACCAAATCACCTTCAAAGCAACCACTAGTGGTTAAGTCTTGACAGTTTGCCCTAGTCACGTGAGGCATTTTACATTGATGGTTAATGCTAGCGGTCATGGACTATGTAATATGCAAAATGTATCAAGCATGCAGATCACACCAAAATGTACTACAGTGTTCAAATACATGCCACGGGTGCCTCATTCATCCCTTTTTAGCAAATAAATACTTTTTGAAAAGATATTAGAGAGATGAATCAAAAAAAAAAATCAGACAATGTTTTTAACATAAAATTAAAATAATATATTGATTGAAAATGCAACAATAACTAAAACTTATACCTGATAAATTTGGGGATTTGATTTTTTGAGCTTCAAATGTCAGATCTAGACAAACTAGATATGCACACAATGTTTTGAGGTGCTAAAGATGCATTGGTGTAGTCAGAATGGCTGTAAAATGCACTAAAATTTTGCTATCATAAGGGCTTACACCTTAGTCCATATGAACTAGAACTGCTCTTATACTAGATAATAGAGACTTGCTACTCTCACAATGACTAAATAACCAAATCAACTCATATATTAATCTAGAACACTCACATTACAAACACCAATTCTTTTTGTTTAAGGAATAACTCCAAATCATAGGCCTCTTTGAGGTGGCTACCTCTTTAGAGAAAGGCTCTATTACAATTAATTTTTTGGATGATCTACAACATCACCTACCCCTTTATTTATATATATTTTTTACCTACCCATTTCCTTATTATAATGCATGTGGGATTATTCATCTAATGCATTACTATTATATGCTATTATTTATACTAATTATTCCTCTATCTAGGTACATTATAATCCCTAATAATTCCATCATTGGCCCTCATCATCCCTTATTGTCCCTTGTCATTCCTAGTAACTCTATCATCATCCCTAATCAGTCCCTCCTCATCCATAATCAATCCCTCATTAGCCTTTATCATCCCTAATCACTCCCTAATCAACCCTCATCATTTCTCATCATCCCTAGTCACTCCTTCATTATCCTTCATTGTCCCTCATCATCCCTAATCATTCCCTCATCAGCCCTCATCATCATTCATCATCCCTAATCACTCCCTCCCCATACCTCATCCTAAGCATTGCCTCATTGACCCTCATCATCCCTTGTCACTCCTTCATCTAGTATAGTGTGTTTTAGTCTATTAATCAGTAGAAACTTGTTTCAAAGTAAATGATATCTTTTTTAGGATGAATCTTGAATGATGTTTCAATTCCTTCTATTATAATTTGAGTGTACTAGGGTGATTATCCTCATTCATGTTTGGTATATTAAGTAGGGCAATGATGGATTACTCTAGGGAGACTATCTTATGATTTCCATGGTGGAAATAAGATAATATCGAATTAATCATGTTATTTAATTAATAAACATTAGAGTGATGATTATGGAGTGACTTAATTATATTTATCTATCTCCCACCTCCTCACTTGTGAAATAAGATCTATGAGTTTACACTAAAATTGGGATGTAAAAGTGACCCAAATGTTGGGGTATATAGTGGGTATTGTGCTTAGATGTTGGACTCTATTAGATAGACTATACCTTGTTCCTATGACAGTTATGCCATAATACAAAATCAAAACAAAGTTATATATAAATACAAGTTGGGATTATTAGATTCCTAAATCCCAATCTATATATGTAAGTAATACAATTACATCATACCCTTTTCTCATTTGCCTACCTATTTATTCTAGCTCGGGGATCTGGATACACACACTCTCCCTGGTCTAGGTGTGGATCACCATATAGATATTTTAATCCCACTTGATAATTAGACAATATATATTCAAGATATTAGTCTATCTGATTTGGGTATGGGATTAACTCCTTTAATGGCTTAGATATATATGTGGGGTGAATCAATACATTCTTTTTGATGCAATCAAGATTATATAGGAATTACCATTTAGTCCAGACCAGTATGAATAGCCTAAAGACAAGGATTGAAGATTGAATATTCTCGTGATAGATGGATAAGAGAACTAGACCATGGGATTGGGAAAAGACTAACCATATATTGGAACTTGACATAGAACTTAGGTCTGGACTTCAATCTTGATAGATATATATGAGGGATTCAATAAATCCCTATATATGTATATATATAGGGTGCAGGTTACTAATAGTTGATTAAGGTATGGACTTAAATCCCTATTTTTTAATGTCACACACACACACACACACACATAAACACACACACACGTGTGTGTGTGTGTGGGGATCCAATATCACCCTAATAGTTTACATCAATAGCTACATCTAGAATTGAATTAACTCTCATATTGGGCTACCAAATCCCTTTCCTCTAGAGTTTTTGGTAGTATATTGATATCTTCATAGTATAAGACCTATAAAGTGGGACCATAAACGAAAAGCCCTTAAATCAATATTGGAGAGCATTTGATCACAACTGACTATATGCATTTATACACTTGACTGTAATTACTGCCTTGATCAATGACATAACCACATTGATGAATGGTAAAATGGTTGGTTCATATTACTATGACATTAATTTTTGGTCGAATTGAGACTTCATTCTACATGGATATATTCCTTAGTCACATGGTTTTAATCACACTGGGAGAAACACCAATCGGGTGTCTAGGATGTATCATGTACATCAACCTAACCCTAGAGGGATCCCTAGGTGGAACAAACCCTAGATCATTTAGCCAGTTTTGAAGTTAAAAATAATTCTCTATCTACTTGATCATGATAGATATTTTGGCCAATGATACTGATAATGATAGTGGGGATCATGATAGAGATTTTAGCAAAGAGTCAGGATCATGATAGAGATTCTGGTAGAGAGTCGAGATCATGATAGAGGTTCTATCCAGTGATATTGGGAATCACAAGCATATTTATTTCAAATACATAATGATACAATTGATTTGACACCATATTTGATCCTTATTTAAGTGAGAAAAATTTAGAATTGGAATAGAATTAATCGGGTAAAAGCGAGAAGACACTGCACCCACCATCAATGATTCTGAGGGGACTATTTAGGGACAATGAAGGCTAATGAAGGAGTGATAAGGGACAATGAGGGATGATGAAGTATTTATTAGGTAGGATTAAAAATAATGAGGGTTGAAGAGGGAGTGATTAAGGATGATGAGGGGAAATAAGGTAATGATTACATATAAAGAGGGACAAGGGAGGAATGATTAGGGATGATGAGTGACGATGGGGGATAATGACAAAGTGATTGGGGATGATTAGGGAAGATGTGGAACTGATTATAGATGATGGTGGATGATGAGGGCCAATGAGGGAGTGATAAGGGATGATAAGAGATAATGAAGGATGATGGAGTGACTATAGATAATGATAAATGATGAGGGTTGATGAGGGAGTGATCTTAAGAAAAATGAGGGCCAATGAGGGAGTGATTAGGGATGAGCAAGGATAAGGAAGGAGTGATTATGGATGATGAGGTATGATGACAAAGTGATTTTAGATGATGAGGGGTGATGATTTGGAATGATGAGGGATGATTAGGGTCAATGAAGGAATGGTTAGGGATGATGAGGGTCAATGAGGGTGTGATTAGGGATAATAAGGCCCATTGAGAGAGTGATTAGGGATGATGAGGGATGATAATGGACAATGAAGGATGAGGAAGGAGTGATTATGGATGATGAGGGAGTGACTAGGGATGATTAGGGATGATAAGGTTGATGAGGAAGTGATTACGGATGATAAGAGATGATGAATGATGATGAGAGACAATGAGGGTTGATGCTTTGGGGATGAAAAATGATGATGAATGATGAGGGAGTATTGTGATGGAAAATGATGATTTATGTGCTTGACCCTCCTCTCTCTATATGGTTTAGGTAGAGGGAGATAATGATGTGAGTGATTTTTATATGAGCCTGAGAAAAAAGGGTTCGAAAGAACTCCCTTCCACCCTAAATATAAGTGGTATTGGTTATGGTAGTGGTAGTGTCTCATGTGAGTTTAGAATGATAGAATATTACTCTATTCTATGTGATTTTGGTTTAAAATGGTTGGGTCATGTATGTGTGAGATTGAAATTACAACATGTAGGGATTGAGCCATCTATCTAACATTTGTTTCTTATTGAACAATATATTTTTAGGCTCTTGAATGGTATTTCAATTCCTTCTATTCTGAATGAAGCGTACTAGGGTGATTGAATACATTCATGTATGGTACGATTGATTGCATCATGACTACATAAATATGCCATATATGAGTGATTACATACCCACATGTAGTATTAGGTATGCAATATATATCATGTATGAGTGACCATATCATGTTATATAAACATGCATATTTACATTAGATATTATTATAGCACTAGGTGATAAGTGCATAATGTCCACTTATTGTTCCTTCTTGATAAGAATAATGACAAATGGTTATCAACAATGTCATCGAGATGACATATGTATATTATTTGGACTGATGAGACTACCTTGATCCTTATGTGTTACTATTAGAATTATGTTATTGTATTGTGATGTGGTTGTGAACTAATGCAAACAATGTATCTCAATTCAAACACATGTACCCTTAAATTGTGTAGTTGTTATATACATGTGTAATTATAACATACTGTATAAACCCCATCATCATTTTACATATAATAAACCTCGTAAATAATGGATCTATATTTAAACAATTTTTTTTGTGTGATCATAGTGTGTGTATGTTGCATTATCAATATGATATTATGTTATTAAACCCAATTATACTCTTGTGAATGTGAATATTTTTGTGAAGTACCTCGTGTGAAACTCCCATTATGTAAATGTGGTGTAAAGTAATTTATATTCATGTAAATATAAATGTCTAAGTAAAATTTTATTATGTAGTGTTGTGTTATGTTGTGTAACCCTGCATTGATGCTCTAGTAAATGGGCATTGATGCAAGTATGGGGTTCAAGGGTGGAGTAGAATTATGTTTATATTGGTCTAAAGTGGGTACTGGTTAGGAAATGGAGCTTCTCATAGGTTTAAAACCCACTTTTCCCCTTTGCACGAGGTAGTCACCTAAATCTTTTGGGTGTATCCACCATGAGTGCCTTAGGCACCATGGGCTCTTCATGCATAATGGTCACTTTATAAATGATGTGTTCCTTCACTTGCTTCTTAGTGGTTGTGAAAAAAAAAACCTTCATGATTTATACCTGATGCAACCTCATGAACCTTTGGGAGACATGGAGAGTGATGTTTTTAGTATCTATTTTGAAATATCTCTTTAAGTCCATTTTCCATTTGATTTAATTATTGTGTTATTTTATGGGCAGGGAGTGGGGGGGGGGGGGGGCTTACTTCTCTATTTGAATGTTGGTTTCATGAATATCGTGATGTAAACATTGTATGCCTATTGCATGTATGGGGGAGAAGAAGCATCTTAGAATATAGATAGAGGGTGTGATGAGCTAACTTGAGAGGACAAGTCTTAAGCCATCCTCCCACCCACCAGATGTGGTGGTTTCATACATGATTTAATTAAAGCACTTGTTATCTTATTTTTGGGAGGTCTAAGTAGAATTATTATTGAGAGATGTAAGGAGGTTATGTGATATTATACTTGAATTGGATATAACATTTGCTTCATTATTTTTTGGGAGGTCTAAGGAGATTAATTACATATCACAATGACTACACTTAAACATTGACATTGATTCATTTAGATGACACTTTATATTTTTACACAAACAACACTTTCACCATGAGATGGTGTTTAGCTTAGTCACTGTGTTATCACAACATAACAACATAGTTTTTTCACATGATACTTACCAAAAGTATACATCAGTGGAATATCTTGGGTTCAGTTGGTTTAGATAGATTTGAAAGACATTATGATACTTTGACACTATGAGATATGCCTTAAGGAAATTAATGTTAACTAGTAATTTAAAAACATTCTTAATTGCAATAAAATCAATTTCACAATAATAATAAAAGATTTTGATAAGTCTAAACCGTAAAAAAAGAGAAATCCTTGAGAGTAATTTTAATAACATAAGAACATTAATAATATATAATAAAATTTATAGTATTTTGAAAACAACATTAAAAAATTGTTGTATTATTGTTGGCTTGAGTTGCATTATTTGTAATCTATTATGCTTTTATAAGTGCGTGGCTTTTTAACCCCTTGTGTTGGTTTGGTGCATTTAGGATGATGCTATTATAAGAGAGGGAGTATATAATACCCCCATATGTTTGAGCCTATGTTCCCTGGTTATCGATGCATGTTTTCCTAATATGTTGATCCTTCATATGCCTTCAAAATTCATCTTTATGAAGATAAAGTGTTATGTGGCATGGTGTCAATGGATGCTTGTCATTTACTATTGGTAAGGACCTGTAAATATGATAGAATAACAATCCATTGTATAAAATATAAAACATGAGGTAAAACATGAAGGGAATAAACATATTTTAAAACCATGGAATGATGAAGGTGAATTTGAAATATCTCTAGTATAAATGAGTTATAAAAAATATGCAAACGGACTAAAGGAGAATTTTTTTATCTCGTATGCCTTAGAGAAGAAATGGGACATGAATGGAAAATCCAACATGAGGTGAAGAAATTGTTGGAAAAATATTATGATGTAACTTCAAAATAATTACCAGTAGGCTTGCCTCCCTTATGAGACAATATACACCATATTGATTTGGTGAAAGGATCAAAACTACCAAATCAAGCTACATACAAGTTATCTCCTCTAGAGAATCAGGAGGTGAGAAGGTAAATCTTATAATTGTTAGAGAAAGTGTTCATAAGGGAGAGCATGAGTCCTTGTGCCACACCATACCTATTCTCACTGAAAAAAGGAAGAAAGTGTTATAATTATCAATAAAATCACAATAAAGTACCGGTATCCATTACCTAGAATGGATGATATATTGAATTGCTTGGTTGATGCTAAGATTTTATCCAAGATTGATTTGAGGGGTGGTTACCATTAAATATTCATTTGGGAAGGGGATGAATGGATTAACATTTGAGACCAAAGATGGGTTGTGTTTATATGCTTTTATTTTAATTTAACAATTAAATGTAATAAAGCACTAAACCATTGAAATATTATTTGGAATACAAAATATAAAGAATATGATTGCAAAATATATTAAATTACATAAAATGTAATGAGCTATAAATAATAATTCTCAATGAAATATGAAAATTTAGATCAAATTTGAGTTATGCTAACTATGTAGGTAAATTGTTGATATGGAGCTAACTAGAAATATCTTTGGAGAGTGTTATACCGAAAAATATAATTATTTAATGAATATGGATATGTTCACGCTAAAGTGGATAGGGGTGTAATTAATCCTTTTCCTTTTGATTGTGTCTACATCTGAGTTGACTGTACAATTAATTTTCTATGTGTACCTGTGCTAGTCTAATATGGTTGACTGATTTCTTGTGGGTACTGATTTGATGCATGAAAGAACCTAGAATAACAAACCCTAACTCATGCACATAAACAAAAATAACATTAAATTAAAAAAAAGGGAATCGAGTAATTGATAAATCCTCAGGAAATCCCATGTAATCTAAATGATGCCTACATAGCCCAAAAGGACCTCATGCCAATGTAGTTCTCCCTCCTTAGTGAGTGTGTAATATTGATATTTGAACTATATAGATGCAACTAGTAAACTTAATTGAATGCTTGAAAATGAATGTATTTGAACTATAATAAAATAGATTTAGACTTATTCTATGACTGTTAGAATAAATTAGAACTTGCATTGGTAAGATTATAGATCTTTTACTCAATGTGCAGTATAATTGTCAAGTTATTTTTAGGTGATAGTATATGGCCTTGATGTTTTATATAGTGTCATATTTGAATTTTTTTTTAACCTCATTTGAAAAAAAAAATGTAGGAAGGACAACATGAAGTGTCTAAATTTTGAAAAGTAACAATTGGAGTGTGGGTGATAAGGATGCACTAGTGGGCATCGTTGGGTTATGGCCTTGTTTGACCTAGTGGGGTCTTATCCCCAAAAATTAGAGATTTTTGGTTTTGATAACATGAATTTATAATCATAATATGAATTTTTGAATGATTTTTATAGTAATTATAAGATAATGAGCAGAATAGTGAAGGCCCTCATAAATATTGCAAGTTAACAGAATGGCGGATAGGTCAAATAAGGTACATATATCAAGATTAAACATTGTCATACACTTAATAATTAAATTTGAATTTATATATGTGAATTTCATATAAATTCATGAAGCCAAGGGCCACACATGAGTAACATGATGATGCCATAGAAGGAAGAACATGCTTATGTCACACACACAATGCCAAGGGCCACACACAATAAACAAACAAGTCCTAGATTATCATGTAGGAAAGAAATAATTTTGAAAAGAAACATATATCAAATGAGACTAGTCATAATAAACCATATGTATCAATGTCAATGTTAGAAAATAACATGTGTATGTAACACAATGAAAAATATGAGTGATTGGCAAAACATTTGTATGATGTATAACTCAACATGATAGAAAGATTATGGATAAATACAACATTTTGAAGTGTTCACAAAGAATGAAGAGATGCCCCCAACATAACAAGGTTGTTGGGTAGAAATGGAAGATCAACATTGAAAAAACCATGTAATAGTTTATCATGTATCACACTCACATACTTCATCAATAGCATTGTGTATATGAAAAAATAAAATATGCTATCTACTTAACTTGAAATAACTAACACATGGAATGAAGTAATTTAGCAAATAAAGAAAATGATTTTTAAGCCTTGATTTTTAAATTTGGAAAATATTTTGATTTTTTTGTACTTTTGGAATATATGAATTATTTTTTGAATTTTTGAGCATATGTGATTTTTTTTGTGATATTTTGATGCAGGAGCATCTACAATAGCACCATGGAGGACTAGTTGCAAATGCAAATGAAATTCTAGCATGAAAATTCAAATTTTGGTTTTCCCTCCAAATTGTGTGAGATTTCAAAATTTCACCTTAAGAGTAAATGTAATGGTAAAAAGTGAAAAGTAAAAAGGTGAAAAGTGATTTTTATATTGTTGAGGAAATAAAGGGGAAATGGTTGAAACTATTTTCAACCTTAGTAAATTGTTAAAACTTAAAAACAGTCTTTTGTTGCCTTAAGCCCAATTTGGGCGTAGAAGTTAGAAGGGAAGCTATTCAAAAGAACAAAAGAGAGAATTCATGAAGGAGAGAGGATGAGAAGAGAGAGAGGATGCGAGGGGTTTAGAGGAGAGAAGGACAGAGAGGAAAGGTCCTCTCATTCAAGGAAGAAGATAGAATGAAGAAAAGAGAGGAGAACTAGTGAGGGAGGACCTCACTTAAAAAATGTTAAAGGAAAGAGAAGGAGCAGTAGATAATGTATGGAGTAGAAAAGGATTTAAAATCCATGGAAAATTAAAACTAGACATTGATATTGACCTGTAAGTCTTTTAGTTGATCAAAAAAGAATGAATGTATTTGTTTCTTTATGAATTCTGGTGATAGGCCTAGATGTATATGTGTGTGTGAATGAGTATGATGGTTTTATATAGAAAAAAGGAGAAAGACAGGTTATTTTATATGTTGGGAACAAGATAAAACATGTATTATGTGATGAAGGGGTCTTAAAAATCTTTGAATGTCATAAGAAGCCTAAACAGGCCTAAACAAGATATTCAGAAATTTAAAAATACAACCCACTGTCTTAAGTAAACTCCAAGTAAAAATATTTGTACGGAGTCTAAAATGGTATGGAAATAGGTCCCTAAGGCAAGCATAAAACTAGATCAAGAAGAAACAGGTGTTAGAAACCCTTCTAATATCCAAAAACTCCACAGTTGGAATTCAGGCCTGTAGGTAACAGTATACAAGCAAGGGTCAGACATTTATATGTTTTTGCAAGGTGAATGCATTGAAAAGGTCTTCTTTGTTATAAGTATGAGAATAGGGAAATAATTTAAGGTATGTACATGTTTGTATAACATCTTGAAGTCCATTGATCATTGAAATAGATAAGGAAAATCTTGAACCCTACTGACTGTCATACAAATACAGTCAAAAGACACTGAAATGTTAAGCATTGGAAGGTACAAAGGGATGATATGACCTGGATTATTATTGGAGAAGGTGTAGGGGGTTAAAAAAGACCCTATACAAGTGATTTTAACCTTTGAACAAGCTAAAACACTCCCAGCAAAATTAATTAGCTCTCAGCCTGTGACTGTCCAAGGGAAAATTCTGAATTAGCCTCTAGCCCTCAAAATGAGTTTTAATAATTGAAACCTCTTGAAACTTTGAAATATGAACCATGAAAGTGTTAGAAAACTTTTGGAAGTGGTCTGAAGGTGCTACAGTATGAGAAGTACGGAAAAGAACAATTGCCAAGTGGATCCTAGGTGTATGTGAAGGAAAGAGCATAGGCCAATATAGGAAAAGTGAATTTTTCCAAAGATGTGCACTAAAAAATGATTGATTCACCTATAAGAGGGTAATGGGTATTTGTAATGATGCTTAGTTTGACTATAAAGTCTGTACTTTACTCTGGACAAGGCATTTTTCACACAAGGAGGGCTAATTAGAACAGGGCATAAAGAAGGAAGTACAATTCTGTACAAAACAACCTCAGGAGATTTTTCATTATGTTATATAAGGGCTTAATGGGTATCCAGAAATGGTTTTAATTTCATGATTGAGTTAACCTATAAAGAGTTATGACCAATAAACAGGGAAAACATGGCTACAAGGAATGAATGATCTAGATAGGTCTGTATCAGTTTGTTGATGGTTTCAGAGCTGTGTAAGATCAGTTTTCATCATATTTGAAATATTTAAATTTTTGAACATATTTAATTTTTTAATTTTTTAAAAGTTGGAATTTAAAACTTTTAAAATTACCAAGAAACAAGTCTTCAAAAATAGAAGAAATAGGAGGGATTTGAACAATCTGCAACAAGATGATAAAACATAATGTGGCAAGAAGTAAGTAAAATGATATGCCCCCAATGTTTATGTAAATGAGTCATAACAATGTAGCACAAATGATTGATATAGATAATAATGTACATGCCCTCCCAATGGGCAAGCCTCTATGTGTGCTCATGTAGCATGTAAAAGTAGGAAGATGTGATCGTGGAATCCATATCATGATAGATATGTAATAATGAACGAGTGGATTATCATAAATAATGTGCATTGAAAGCATTGTAATGATATATGTTTTGAATTGTTCAAAATAGTTTAAAAATCAAGAGGGTAGGTACCCAAAGTGAAAATAAATTCAAGGGATAGAAGAATGCTCGAATAAGGGATACAATAAGTAGTAACAAAGTAAATATCATGAGCTAGATATTTGGGATCATAATTCAACTATTCAAGAAATGACACTAGTAAAAACCAATGATCTTATCAAGGGGATGTCTATGTATAGGTCATGTATCATGAGGATGATATCAATATTATATAGAATTAGGATCATAGTCATCAATATAATCCTCATCATAGGACAAAATTAATTTCTTAGGTTGTGCTTTTAATTGTGATAGGCCATTTTGATTATCTTTAGTATATGTGTATGAAAAACTAATTACACCATAGATTGGAGTTGGATTATAGAAATTGTATTGCTTTAGAATATGTGCATAATTTTTAGGATCTTGCATGCCATGCTGAACTAAAGAACAATCATGTGTTATTGGTTGAATATTAGGAAGAGAAGTGTTTTTTTCTTTGAATTTATTACTTAAATGTGTAACCCTATATTTTGTAGTGCTGACCTTAAATTTTTAATCTATGCACAAATTATATATAATATTGATTCTTTAGAAACCATATTTGTATCACTAGACTTTGTAGGAATATTTTGATTTGAAAATTCCTTCATGAGAAACCTTTTCACAAAAGTGTTTTCTTTCTTACCTTGAATTTGTTCTTTCAACTTTTCTTTTGGTAATTTTTATTTTCATAATCTTGCTTTTTCATTTTGTTCTTTTTGTAATCTTGCTTGCTCTAATTTTGTTTTTTGCTTTTTTTTTCTAAATTTTTATTTTGCATCCATATTTTCTCTATGTTCTTTTACTTGTTTTTTATGAGATTAAATATAAGTACATTGCTTAATTGATTTATTTGTTATGTGATACACCACTATCATCGATACTTTGTATTTTATTATTCAAAGTTAAATTACTATCTATATGATGACCATGTAGTCTATGATATGCACATTAGTATTTTGATCTTCTTCGTGGAGGCATAGAAGGTAATGCAATCAACTTGTTTCAAATCATTTCTCTTAGAAGCCCACTTGGACTCTTATTAGCCTTTTGTATAATTTTTGAAGCATTAATTGTAGATGTATGTTTCTTGTGAGGCATATGATAGCTAGCTAAAGATACATGGCATACTCTAGATTTTTATTTATTTATTGTTATTTTCAAGTGATATGGTCTTTGAATTGAAATTCTCATTATTATTTTTCAACTCTTATATCAATTTTATCATAGTGATAATTTGATCATGAAGGGATTCATAAGCACAAACCATAGGTATATCTAATTGAATATGTATACAAACACCATCAAAAGAAGGTGTGGTAGGTGGAGGGATAGGCTCTTCCTTTGGTTTGGGAGATTTGTTGAATATATACGAGTTAATTATTTTTTGCTGATCGAGAACATTAAAAGAATTATAAATAAAAAGACACGTGTTGCCATTATGTGGTAAATTTATGATAAGATTATGACATTGTGGCACAAGAGTAACATCATGTGAAGATAATGATGCGGTGGAAGTAGAGGCAACATCATAAGATGTGTTATAAGGGATGTCATGGCTTTCAATTATAGTTTGTGATATTATAAGGGAAGAGGAAGGAATTTCATCCTCATTGGTTGACAAGGGGGAAGAACTATGACATGTAGGTTTAATATCCATTATTTTTAAATGATAAGAGATAACATCATTATTCTTAATGGCCACATTATTGTTTCCAAAATCAGCCATGCTCATTTTTATGGATAACCCTTATGAAACTTGTCATTTTCATAATCTTCACTCTAAGTTCATTGTTCAAGATAGGTTTCTCTTATTCTCAAGTGAAGTTGACTAACATCTTGGAAAAGTTTGCAATGCTCCCTCATCATGATTTATTAAAAAATGTGAAACTCGTTGCAGTGTTGATCTGATCAGATGTCAAATTTTGATAGTTTTCAAGGTGTTAGATTTTTTTTTTTTTTTTTTCATGCACTAGCGGCATTTCTCACTGATTTTGCATGTTTTCAATCTTTAAGTGCAATAGCGGTGAAAATCACCGTTCTTGCAAGTTATTTTGGATTTATGCAAGAGCGGCGAAAATCGTTGCCCTTGCATTTTCCTTCCTTTTTCATGCAGGAGTGGTGAAAATCACCACCCTTGCATCTTTCTTCCCCTCTTCATGCATGGGTGGTGATTTTTTCTGCCAATGTATAATCTCCTTCGTTACATGCAATGGCGGCAATTTTTTTTGCCAATGCATGATCTCATTTTTTTTGTGGCATTTATGGCCACGCGTGTCGAGTGGTTGGGGCTTGTTTTGGGGCATTTAATCACCATTTTTGACTCATTTTAATTATTTTTAGTTTCTTGAAACTCTTCTTTGCAGTCACTCAACTGCAAGAATGAGTAGGATTATGAATTCGCCAACTTCGAGCCTAAGATTTCAAAATTGTCAGGTAAGTTTTGATTTTTAATCTTTTTGCCTCTTGGCTTTTTGTTTTGATTTTGATTTTCAATTTTATTTTCCTTTGAGCATTTCTTTTCCTTTCATTTTGGTTTTTGTTGCTCCTCCCCCATTTTGTTGCCTTACCCTAGTAGACCTAGCTAGACTCCTGATTCATCAACCTTCCTTCCGTGTTCTAAGTTGTCTCGCCATACCGAGTTAATGTTTTGAACCAACCTAGGTTTTTGCCCACATCAAACCTAGTTAGAAACCACCTACACCAAAACCAATGTAATGATAGTCAAAATTCATCAACAATGCATGCACCTGTGAAATCAAGCCAAAATTTGTCACCTTTACATCTCCCCATTTCTTCCAAATGCATTAGCAGCGTTATTCACTACTCTAATTTTATCTTGACATTTTCCAGCAAGGTCGATGATTTTTGCCTCCCTTACCATTTTAAACCTAGCTTTATTTAGATGCAATATTTTTTGCTGCCCCTGCATAAACCCGACCTGTAAGGGGGAAATTTTTTTTTCCCTTGAATAAGTGTGAATTTTACCTCTTCCTGCAAGGGTGGCAAAATTTGTCGCTGATATAAAAGATAATACCCACCATATACAAGGACGACAATTTTTGTCACCCATGCAAACATTCATTCAAATTTCCTAACTCTAGGAAATTTTTAGTTTTGTTTTTTCAAACTCACTTTCTTCTAATTTTTTGGTCTGCTCACACTTTAGCCCTTTCAAACGCATCCTCATGGTCATGATCATCAACATGCAATTTTTCTAGATTGCCAGTATTTTCTCTGATTGCATGATCATGATTTTTGTTGCAGTTTCTCTTATAGATCCTTTTTCATCGACATCCTTTTGACAAAAGCTCTCCTAGATGACTGAGGTTTCTCTAAAAGAGTCAAAGATAATGAAGTACAAATATCAAGGTATTTTTATAATCACCTTGATTACTTCTAATATCAACAACATTAGAGATACAGAGATTGGTCATGTGGATATGGTTGAGTTCATAGAAAGAACTAAATCA
This sequence comes from Torreya grandis, assembly GCA_037957365.1. NCBI lineage: Eukaryota > Viridiplantae > Streptophyta > Pinopsida > Cupressales > Taxaceae > Torreya > Torreya grandis. Next base: position 3,533,278 of record JARHVA010000433.1, on the reverse strand, counting down.
AGCAATCCCAACCATAAAATGAAGAAGATAATTGATAGCAATATTCATTTGGTATCTTCTTTCTCTATAGCAGCTCACAACATAGAATTTGTTCTCCAGTGTGCTCAGTTCTATAATAAGAATACTAGGGCTATGTTAGACGCTAGTGGTAATGTGGTAATTAGACTGGATCCTGAGTTCATCGATAAAGTGTTCATGTGTCTTTCTACTTCTGAAGTAATAAAGATTAATTTTGTAGAAGCACAAAGAGAATATGATAAAGATCTTGAAAATTTGAAGAAATTAATCAACAATAAATGGCTTAGGACTCCAAAGGCAAATTTGTCAAGGTGGCCACAAAGTTTTCTAAGGAGCGACTTTTCATAAGAAGTCGGTGATCTGATCACTCTTCTCAGCATGGTAAGAGGTTTACCTTCTTCCTCACAGTTTTATGAATGGATGTATCCCTTCATCAAGATAATTCTTCAAGGCAAACAAATCATCTTCTAGGGAGAACAAGTCAGTAATGCTCTACCCGAGCAATTGACCAAGGTATCCACTACCTTCAAATTCTACACAATTTTCTACCTGGTGTATATTGCAGCTTCGATGAGAAAATTTCCAAAGTCTAACATCAGAGGGAGAGAGGAGAGTAACCCTAGTGTATCAATACTACTCTTAATTAACATTGAAGGGTTATATTCATCATTTTAAGAGAGTAAATGATGCTTTCTTTGCAGTATTTTTGTATCTTTTTGATCCTCAATTAGAACAAAGAAGAATTTTAGATGAGGCTTGGGCAGTTGTGAATGATTTTGGATGTATGTTCTTACAATTTCCTTCTTCATACCTATGGGTTGGATTCTTACAAGGTCATCCTTATATGCTTCCAATATTCCCTTCAGACAAAATGGTCTTGATGGAGCTATGTAGGCAAATAATTGTCATACATAATAAATAGATGGAACTCAAGAAGCCCAATTTCAGGTTCTCAATTAAAATTGGTAGGTTTTCATTGTCAACTGCTGGGAAAGCTAGAGTTATGGAAACTAAAATACAGATCATAAGCATGAAGTAGTTCAAAATAAGATTGAATTTTGATTACAAGGGCATAAAAGACATAATCATAAAAAAAACTCAATTTCATGAACCTATGATTGAAGATGTTTGGGTAGATTTGAGGATAGCAGAAGATATCAAAAAAATGGACTACAGTAGGTTATCTCTTGAGTAAATAGAATATCTGGGACTTGCTGATATCCTTGAGATTTTAGTGGATGATAGAGATTTGATTAATGATAGATACAATACTGAACAGATTGTTAATGCCCCTCATCCCCTAATCTAATGGTCACAAAAGGAGTTGACTTCCTTAAGGAAAAGATTTGAACCAATATTGGCAAACACCAATAATTGGTTAGCAAATAAAGGAATCACTTTGAAAGAATTCATCATAGGTTTAGAAGTTAAATTTCAATAGAAAATAAGAAGAAAAGTAAAAAATATGACGAAGAATAAAAGTGATGTTCTTTCTTCTTCCAAGCCACATAAGCCAAAGATCATATTTGTGATGAAGAAGTCAAAAGTTATGAAAAAAGAGTCACAAGTAGAAGATGTGGAGGTTGAGAAACAAAGTGCTACAGAAGCAGTGATGGAACAGATGGAGACTGACGATAGTCCTATAAATCAACAAGGAATATGAATCTCTTCTCCCCCGCCTGACTCACTCATTGCAGTTCCTTCACCTATTTCTCTAATTAATGTTCCCTCTTTTGGATCACCCTCTTCTTCCAAAATGATTTTTGACAACCCTCATAGCACTTTCAAAGACATTCTTCATTCCTCAGGGTCAATTCCCAGTTTGTCATCCCCATCTTTTGACATCGGAGATGGTTCTAATTTTGATCACTTAGTAAAAGGTACAATTTTTATTGATACTTCACCTATTATTTCCATTACTTGTACAAGTACATCTCTAATGATGTCAACAATGGAGATAGATCCAAATGTAAGTACTTTCGTGCTCCCACCATGGTTATCAGCTTACACTCCCAAAAAGAAGAAACAATCCATCTCTCTAGATGACTTTGATTTTAATAAGTTGATGTCAGTGAAAGCCAAGGCTCCAAAGAAGTTGAGAATTCTTTCAAAAATTATTGGAGATAAGGGACACAAATTTCTAGAAATTGCAAGACCTCTGCAAGATGCAACCATTGAAAATTTGAATATAACTGATTACTTTATCTCTAGAGTTGAATTAGGTAAGATAACTCATGAGAGTGCCAAGAGTGATATGCAGTCAGCTGTGAAAATCTTGATCCATAAATTTGATAGAGAGAAAGAGATGAAGGATCACTACAAAGCTATGGTGGAGTAATTGACTGCTGTGGTTAGGATAATCACTTTCACGTTAGAAACGGTAGCTCCTAAGGCCATTTCTATAAAAGACCCCATTATTTAGAAAGTGGAAAAGACCTACCTCAAGAAAAAAGAACTTGAAGAGTACTTGGACAAGATGCGTGCACAAGCAGTTTCCTTACTCATAGAGCTATCTGAGAAGACAGATAAAATGAAAAAAAATTAAAGAACTTAATGATCTCATCAATGTTGTTTCTCATGACATTAAAAACACTAAAAATTATCTTGATAAATGGGTGGATATGAGGAAATTGAAAATAATCACCCTAATATTCATTGGGGTCATTACTGATAGAGACACTTACATTGAAATTAAAGAGGCATTAACATATTATAGTCAAGTACTTGGAGAGTTGATCAGTGACCTTGAATATTCAAGGAAACTTAGTGATCAAAGTGATGTCAGTATTTTAAATAAATTAGAGGAGCTACCTTGCAGACTTACATCACAAGATAACTAATTTCTTTCAGTAGAAGAAATAATATGAGAATTTGAAGGTATGTTCCAAAAAGAATTTGAAGATAAGACATTTTCAATAAACTCTATGGATAATATTCTGGATAATCAGTTAACTCTATATAATCTAAAGACCAAGTTGGCTAGTCACACCAAATCAGTCATAGCTGCAAAAGATGCCATGGTCAAAGCTAAGATGATTTTCAAAAACAATGTCAATCCAAACAATATTGGGATGCAAGCGGCTTTCACTATGTACGATGCTCACATGAAGAAAGATGGGGATAAAAATTGAATCAATTTTCCTTTGATTTAACTTTTGCTTCTCACATGTACTTTTACAACCGCTTTGGACATTTTTACATGTACTTTTTGCATATGTAATTACACGTAAAAGTATGGGAGGTCAAATACAACAAGGACTCTTATCTTTGACTAGGTCAAAGTAGTTGAGTTTTTTCAAAAATCTTCAAAGACTCTCCTTATAAATAAAGAGGGCCTCTTTTGTAAATAGATCATCTCTGAGTTATTAGAAGTAAAACTCTGCCAAAATTGAAAGGCATTTTGAGACTTTGAGCTTAGATTGTAAAATAAATTTCATCAGGTGAATTAGAAAGTAAGTGACCTTTCAAACTTTGTGTTGAAATAACTTGTGTTATGTAGGAAATTGTTCTTACGTCCTTTTCCTAGTATAATCTTATCTATCTGATCAAATAAGTAGAGTAAGTGAAAATAATCTAGGAGATGTTTTGAAGTTAATTATAGGGACTTTATGCTACTATAATTGTATTTAGTTTGTGTTTTAGTGTTTTAAAACAAAGGATATTGGAAAGGCTTTGAACTACGTTTATCTTTTTTAATTTTATACTTTGTTGTAGTTTTTTTGAAGACTTTGTGTTGCACCTCATTCTACTGTGATATAAGTCATAAATTAGTAAGAGAAGCAATGATAGACTTTATGCTCTTATGGATTTCTTGTGGATGCAATGAATACCAAAGAAATTTTTCTTTATTTTGTGAACATCATTTCTGAAAAAAGAGAAATTGATGATATGATCTCACCCCTGAATTAATATTTAGTATAAATTAAGTTTGTGATAGTTTATAGGGAGCCTCCCCTTATTGAGAGGAGAGATTTATCTCATTGCACTGTGGTTGATATAACTATTTTGTCTTCAGTTAGTTGGTGACAAAATATTCACCCAATAGCTTTTAGTGACTCTATTGGGGAACACACAATTTGAATCTTCACGCTTCAAATTTAAGCATTTTTAGTTTTTTTCCATTCTACATTCTGGTAGATCCATGGTATACGCGAAGCTAGAGAGCTTAAGGTATTGTTGATCTTGTATTTGAGTTGGTGCAACAAAATAATTTTGATCTTTTTCCTCCACGATCTCGCCTTCAGTAAACCAAGAGTTTTCCTCCTACCAACGTCAGGTCTCTAATACCAGGTGAAGCTTCTAGTTCTAGTGCTAGCAACTTTTTGTCCATACATACTCCACAAAGGTTTTTTATCCCTCCTTTTAATCCTCACATCATGGCAGCCCAAGGCCCTTGGGGCAACACTTTTGGCCCTTTCAATCTAACCCCACCTTTACATAAACTACCTCGTAGTTCAAGAAAGAATTTTTCCAAGTTCTATGGTGATGAGAAAGTTCATCATAATGAGCATATTGTAACTTTCTACATGGTTTGTGGTGTGATAGGCGTTGAATATAAAGATGTAGCAGTAAGACTATTTGTAGAAACATTAAAAATCACTACCACAGATTGGTTTTATCATCTTCAAGCTCAGACTATAACTAATTGGAACACTCTCAAGGTGAAGTTTAAGGCTAGGTTCAAACTCACAGAAGATGCACATGCCTTGTTGGCTCAGCTTATGTAGATGAAGAAAGAGCCTCTTGAGCCTTTGCGAGACTTCATTGCTAAATTTAATAAGCTGAGAAACATGATCCCTGCATTTGCTTAGCCAACACTAAAAAATCTTAAATGTTTCTTCATCAATTCTCAACTTTTTGAAGTGAGTTTTCTATTGAGGCGGGCTGGCCCTATAAATCATTCTACAGCTCAAATTTTGGCTACCGAGGTCAAAGATGATGTTATCTTGGCAAGTAAAATAAGAAAATATTCTAATAAAAATAAATGTTCCTCATCCACTGAAAATTCTTCCCCAAGTACCACTGATCCTATGGTGCAAAAGTTAGCAAATAAATTACTAGCTCTAAAAAGGCAAATGCCCCAAGGTATGTCTGCTCCGCCTTCTTATCGAGATATACCAAGGAGGACATTTTCCAACCATTCATATAAGGTAATGCTGCCAAAAATCAAGGGAAATCTAATCATCATCCTCCCACACAAGGGAAGCTTGCCATTGAAGCAGCACCGGTCAACTTAACAGTTGGTTATTATGAAGCTGAACATGATCTCTCTTTCCAACCTGAGTTAGACCAAGAAGATGATGCTAATCTCTTTGCAGAAGGAGAAGAAGAATTAGCTAGTGACTCTAACATTAGTTTTCTAAATTACCAAGATGAAGCTACAAAAAAGGGAGAAGTGTTTGACGGATCATATGATATTTTTACTAGGTCCTAAAACTAGTCAAATCAATAAGCTAATAAGGGAAAAGTAGGAGAAAAACGTTAACCAGTGATCTCAATTGCTAAACGGGGGACTTCACTACCTTTCCAATCAAAGGACCTGGTGACCAATAAGAAAGTAAGTACTTCAAACAATCCTGTACCTTCTACTTCTATTTTTTAGACTAGTACTGCATCAAATAAAAATTAGAATGTTGGACTTCCTTCTTCTGTTTCTAGTTCAATTCAGTTATTTGACATAATTTATCATGCTAGGAAGACCAAGATATAAATATCTAAAGTTGAGTACTTACAAGCTAATTTTGAACAGTTTGATAGGTTGGATGAATGCATCAAAAACAAAACTATCTCTACAGGACAAGATTTTTCAAAAGTGACTCATGATACCCCAAAAAACAAATCTATCCAAAATAATCTTGTCGCTACTCCTCTTGTTGCCCTCAGAAAAATAGAACCTTTCTATGTTTCTCTATTGATAAATGGTCATAAGTTGAGCAACTGTATAATAGACTCTGGGGCCTCTGATAATGTTATGTCCGCCAAGGTAGCAGATTCTCTCGATCTTACTTTAACTAAGACTTTTGGGAGATATTTATCTATGGAAAACAAGTACCACTTTTAGGTCAAATCAAAGATTCCCAATTTTCATTTATGGTTTTTTCAGATAAGAGGATTAAGATGACAGTCTTAGTGGCCGATGTTCTAGGTTCCTATAGCATTCTACTCAGACGTAATATTTGCAAAGATGTAGGTGGAGAGATGAACATGGATCTATCTGAAGTAAAGATACCTATTAAAGGCATCATGCAAAATTTGCTTTCTAAGAAATAGTCAAAATATATTGTTACCTAAACGTCAGACCCTGAAACTCAAATTTTATTTGAATCTTTGGGAATGGGTAATTATTTTCTATCTACTGAAGATATTTTTAGCTCATCAGATAAAAGTTTATTAGGTGACAATTTAGAAAAGTCAGATAAAAAATTAGATGAATTTTTAGAGATAAGTTTAGGAAAAAAGGAATCTTCCCTCACTAATGAAGATAAATCTTTAAGAAGATCAAATTCTAATGATGTTTGAATTTTAGAATTTGATGGCAGCTGCTCTTCTACCAGTTCTAGAGCTAGAATTGTTTTGATATCCCCACAAAGAGATATTTTTTCTTACTCATATAAGTTGCAGTTTGACAATACCAACAACACCACTGAATATGAATCATTATTCTCAGATTAAAAGTTGCTTGTGCTAAAGGTGTTAAAATTTTTCATGCCCAAGGAAATGCTAAATTAGTGGTTTGTCAAGTGTGAAGTCTGTACCAAACTAAAAATAAAAGATTGCAACATTATTTCAATCTTGTGTGAGATTGTATTGAAAGTTTTGATGCTTTTAATATTTCTACAGTATCAAGAGAGTTTAATAATCGTGTAGATTCATTGGTTGTCTCCACAACCCTCATGGTTCCTCATAAAGATTTTAAAGGGAACAAGTACACTATTGAGCTGGTCTTTCAACTAAGTGTACTTGATAATGCCAACCATTGGAAGGTGTTTAATGGTGATAATAAAATCATTACTTTTTTGGAAAAGATGGATAACTTTGAGGAGCTTTATTTTGAAGGTAGTGAATCTCCACCATGAAAATCAGTTCTCGAAATAGATTCAAAAATTGGTGAAGAGTTTATTCAACTCAAAGGGAATAAAATTCTTAAAGGTTTGGTTTCTCTTGAGAAGTTATTTGATAAGCATGATAGGTACATCAAGTAGTGACAAATAGATTCAAGTTCCTCTAAGGAATTTGATCAAATAAATTTGAGTACAGAAGAAAATCTCAAAATGGTCAACATTGGGAATTATTGCACTTCTGATGAAAAGTTCAAATTCATTACTCTTCTTCACCATTATATTGATGTTTTGACGTATTCTTATAATGATTTGAAATCTCTCAAGCCTAAATAAATTCGGCATGAAATTCCTTTTAAAGTTGGGTCATTGCCTCACAAGCAGAAACAAAGGCAATACAATCCCAAAATATTAGGTACTGTCCTTTCAGAGATTCAGAAGATGTTGAATGCAAGAATAATTTTTCAATTCATCATTCCACCTGGATCATGAACATAGTTCTTGTAAGAAAAAAGAATGGAGAGATTCATATTTGTGTTGATTTCAGGAATCTCAATCAGTCTTCTCTAAAGGACAACTACCCTCTACCTCTCATGGATCAAGTATTGCAAATAGTAATCGACTCAGAAATGTTATCTATGTTTGATGATTTTTTTGAGTATAATCAAGTGAAAGTTAATGAAGTAGATTAGCATAAAACCGCTTTCACTACACCTTGGGGCACATTTGCATATCACATAATGCCTTTTGGTTTGATCAATGTTGGTGCCACCTTCTAGAGAGCAATGCATCTTGCCTTCAGAGATGAAATAGGGAAGTTTATTATGGTATATCTTAATGACTTGACCATTTTTTTCAAACATCATCCTGATCATGTGCATCATTTACAATAAGTGCTAGAATGTTGTCGACAAAATGGTATTTCTATGAATCTAAAAAAATTAGTTTTTGAAGTTACAGAAGGTAAACTTCTCAGTCACATTGTATCCCAAGAAGGCATAAAAATCAACTCAAAAAGAGTCAAATCTATCCAAAATCTTACTCTACTTGCTAGTAAAATTGTAGTTTATTCTTTCTTTGAAAAGGTAAATTTTTTACGAAGGTTCATTCCTGAATTCGTAGAGAAAACTCACCACATTGTGGATATGATGAAGGGTAAAGCTACTTTATGTTAGACTGCATAAGGCAAAATATTATTTGAAGATATCAATAAGGCTATTGCTCATGCCCCAATCCTAGTTTGTCTAGATTATACCAAAGACTTCATAGTATACAGCTATGCTTCTGAACACATACTTTCAATCGTTTTGGTTCAACATAACAAAGGTGTGGAATCTCTCATATCATTTATGAGTTATCCTCTCAAAGCTCACGAATTAAAATATTCAAACATGGAAAAACATGCTTATGTTGTGGTTAAGGCGGTAAAATATTTTTGATTTTATATCCTGAATTCACATACTATTGTTCTAGTGCCTGATACAATAGTAAAGTCTATTTTAACTCAACAAGAGTTCGGTACAAAAAAAGGCAATTGAATTGCTAAAATTCAAGAGTTTTATCTTTATATCAAACCTACTAATCTTGTGTGGGGAAGAGGTCTCTATCAATTAATTGCTGATAACATATCAAAAAAATAGGACATGAAGAAGCAAAGGTTGAAGACATGCCTACAGTTCTCTATGTCACTACTATTGATGAGTGGTATTCCAATATCATTCATTTTCCTACTTATGGTGAGTGTCCTACCCATATATCTTATAAATAAAAAAAATGTTAAGTTGAAAGTTGCTAACTATGTCTTGTGGGACAATGGTTTGTACAAAAGAAGCCTTGATGGGGTATTTCTTCGTTGCATAGATAAAACACATCAAAGTAAACTTTTGGAGTCATTCCATAATTTGGCTTGTGGAAGACATTTTTCCACACTCATGATGGCTCACAAAATTATACGAGCCAGATACTATTGGCCTGCATTATTTCAAAATGCGTACAATTGGGTACGTAGGTGTGAGTTGTGTCAACAGTTTGTTGGAAAACCCAAGCTGACCGCATTACCTCTCAAATCAATGGTGATTAAAGAACCTTTTCAGCAATGGGGTATTGATTTTATTGGCATCGTGAACCCATCCTCAAGTTTCAGACACAACTATGTTCTCACCGCAATAGATTATTTTACCAAGTGGGTGGAAGCCATTCTAGTTGAGCACGCTACTTCGAAAGTAGTATGCAATTTCCTTAAGAAAAATATTGTTTCCTAATTTGGAGTTCCAAATAAGATTATAGAGGATAATGCCACTTGTTTATCTTCTCATGAGATTATTGACTTTTACTATATTCATGGGATTATTCTTTCCCACTTCTCAGACTACTATCCACAAGGAAATGGTCAGACAGAATCAAGTAACAAGAATCTGGTTACTATTATCAAGAAATTGGTAGATGACAATTAGATAACTTGGCATAAAGCATTGTTCAATGATTTATGGGGGAACATGATTATGCTTAAGAGGGAAATAAGAATGTCACCATTTCAAATTTTGTATGGCCTTAATGTAAAGATACCAATTACCTTAAAACTACCAGCACTGAAGTTGGCAAAGGTGGTGGAAGATCAAACTTTCAAAAATTCTATTGATAAGAGAATCATGTATCTAACTAAGTTAGAAGAGAAGCGAACTATGGTAGTGGACCATATTACTGAACATCAAAATTAGGTAAAAAAACTCTTCAATAAGAAAGTAATGATTCATGAATTTCATATTGGAAAACAAGTCTTGTTATGGGAAAAGAGGAAAGAACCAAAAGGAATGCATGGAAAATTTGATTCCTTATGGAGAGGTCCATTCACCATTCATCAATTCAGTGGTGAAAATAGTTTCTTGCTGGAATATCAAGATAGAATGCCATTCTTACTACCTCACAGTGGGCAGTATCTGAAGCACTTCAATCTTTGAAGTATCAGATAAGTTCATTTATACATTTGTATAGTTTTTATTTGTATTTTTCATTTGTTTAGCTTTTGGTGTCTTTTTATTTTTGGTAGCTTGGCTCCATGGCCCAATGGCATGGATGAAGGCACTTAGAGACTAGATTCTACTCCCTTCGATCATTTCAAAGTATAATCGATGGAAGTTCCTCAGTTGGAGCCAACTGTTGTTCCTAAAATCAACCACGCTCATTTTTGTGGACAACCCTTGTGAACCTTGTCCTTTTCATAATACTCACTCTAAGTTCATCATTAAAGATAGGTTTTTCTTGTTCTCAAGTGAATTTGACTAACATCCTAAAAAAATTTGCAATGCTCCCTCATCACAATTTATCAAAAAATGTGAAACTTGTTACAGCATTGATCTGATCAAATGTCAGATTTTGATAGTTTTTAAGGTGTTAGACAATTTTTATTTTTTCCATGCACTAGCAACATTTTTCACTACTTTTACATGTTTTCAATTTTTAAGTGCAATAGCGGCAAAAATTGTTGCTCTTGCAAGTTATTTTAGTTTTATGCAGAAGCGACAAAAATTGTTGCCCTTGCATTTTCCTTTTTTTTTCATGCAGGAGCAACGAAAATCACCGCCCTTGCATCCTTCTTCCCCTCTTCATGCATGGGCGGTGATTTTCACCACCAATGTATAATCTCCTCCATTACATGTAAGGGTGGAAATTTTTGCCACCAATACATGATCTCAATTTTTGTGCAGTATTTATAACTGCGTGCATCGAGTGGTTGGGGCTTGTTTTGGGGCATTTAATCACCGTTTGTTACTCATTTTAATTATTTTTAGTTTCCTAAAACTCCTCCTTGAAATCATTCGACCATGCAAATGAGTAGGATTATGAATTCACCAACTTCGAGCTTAAGATTTTGAAATTGACAGGTAAATTTTGCTTTTTTATCTTTTTACCTCTTGGATTTTTGTTTTGTTTTTTCATTTTGGTTTTCTTTTCCTTTGAGCATTTCTTTTCCTTTCATTTTGGTTTTTATTTCTCCTCCTCCATTTTTTTGCCTTACCCTAGTGGATCTAGCTAGACTCTTAATTCATCAACCTTCCTTCCGTGCCCTAGGTTGTCTCGCCATACTAAGTCAATGTTTTGACCCAACCTAGGTTTTTGCCTGTGTCAAAACTAGCTAAAAACCACCTACACCAAAACCAACGTAATGATGGTTAAAATTTGTCGACGATGCATGCCCCTATGCAATCAAGCCAAATTTTTTCACTTTTATGTCTCCCCATTTCTTCCAAGTGCATTAGCGACGTTATTCACTGCTCTAATTTTAGCTTGACATTTGCCTACAAGGTCGACGATTTTTTTTGCCCTTACCATTTTCAACCTAGCTTTATGAAGAGGCAACATTTTTTACCACCCCTGCATAAACTCGACCTGTAAGGGCAGCAAAAATCACCGCCCTTGTATAAGTGTGGATTTTATCCCTTCCTGCAAGGGTGGCAATTTTTGCCGCCGATACAAAAGATAATACCCCCCATATACAAGGGTGGAATTTTTTTTCGCCCATGCAAATATTCATTCAAATTTTTTGACTCTGAGAAATTTTTAGTTTCACTTTTTTGAACCTGCTTTCTCTTGATTTTTTGGCCTGTTTGCACTTTAGCCTTTTCAAGCGCATCCCCATGGCCATGATCATCGACATGCAGTTTTATTAAATTGCCAGTATTTTTATTGATTGCATGATCATGATTTTTTTTGCAGTTTCTCTTGTGGATCTTTCTTCATTGACATACTTTTGATAAAAGCTCTCCTAGATGACTGAGGTTTCTTTGAAGGAGTCAAAGACAATGAAGTATAAATATCAAGGTGTTTTTCCAATCACCTCAGTTAATTCTAATGTCGATGACATTAGAGATACAAATATCGATCATGTGCATATGACTGAGTTTGTGAAAATAACTAAATCAAGCAATCTCAGCTATGAAATGAAGAAGATAATTGATAGTAATATTCATTTGGTATCTTCTTTCCCTGTAGCAGCTCACAACATAGAATTTGTTCTCAAGTGCACTCAGTTATATAATAAGGAAACCAGGGCTATGTTAGACGATAGTGGTAATATAGTAATTAGACTGGATCCTACGTTCATCAATAAAGTGTTCATATGTCCTCCTGCTACTGAAGTAATAAATATTGATTTTGTCAAAGCATAAAGAGAATATGATAAAAATCTTGAAAAAGTGAAGAAAGTAATCAACAATAAATGGCTTAGGACTCAAAGGGTAAATTTGTTAAGGTGGCCATGAAGTTTTCCAAGGAGTGACTTTTTAGAAGAAGTCAGTGATCTGATCACTCTTCTCAGCAGGGTAAGAGGTTTACCTTCTTCCTCACAGTTTTATGAATGGATGTATCCCTTCATTAAGATAATTCTTCAAGGCAAACAAATCATCTTCTAGGAAGAATAAGTCAGTAATGCTCTGCACAAGCAATTGACGAAGGTATTTACTACCTTCAAATTCTACATGATTTTCTACCTGGTGTATATTACAACTCCAATGAGAACTTTTTCAGGTTTAACATCAGAGGGAGATAGGAGAGTAACCCTAGTGTATCAATACTACTCTCAGTTAACATTGAAGGGTTCTATTCATCATTCTAGGAGAGTAAATGATGCTTTATTTACAATATTTTTGTGTCTCTTTGATCTTCAATTAAAACAAAGAAGAATGTCAGATGAGGCCTGGGCAGTTGTGAATGATTTTGGATGTATGTTCTTACAATTTCTTTTTTTTTCATACCTGTGGGTTGGCTTTTTCCAAGGTCATCCTTATATGCTTCCAAAATTCCCTTCAAAAAAATTGGTCTTGATGGAGCTATGCAGGCAAATAATTATCATACATAATAAATAGATGAAACTCAAGAAGCCCAGTCTCAGGTTCCCAATTGAAATTAGCAAGTTTTTAGTGTTAACCACTGGGAAAGCTAGAGTTATGGAAATTGAAATACAGCTCAGAACCATGAATTAGTTCAAAAGAAGACCAAATTTTGATTACAGAGACGTAAAAGACATAATTAGGAGAAAAACCCAATTTCATGAACTTATGATTGAAGATGTTTGGGTAGATTTGAGGATAGTGAAAGATATCAGGAAAATGGACTACAGTAGGTTATCTCTTGAGCAAATAAAATATATAAAACATGCTGATATCCCTGAGAATTTAGTGGATGATAGAAATTTTATTAATGATGAATACAATGATGAATAGATTTCCAATGCCCCTCTTCCCCCAATCCAATGGTCACAAAAGGAGCTGACTTCCTTAAAAAAAAGATTTGAACCAATATTGGCAAACACCAATAATTAGTTAGAAAATAAAGGAATCACTTTGAAAGAATTTATCATAGGTTCAGAAGCTAAATTTTAACAAGAAACAAGAAGAAGAGTAGAAAATAAGATGAAGAATAAAAGTGATGTTCCTTCTTCTTCTAGGCCACATAAACCAAAGATCATATTTGTGACGAAGAAGTCAAAAGTTATGGAAAAAGAGTCAAAAATAGAAGATATGGAGGTTGAGAAATAAAGTGCTACAGAACTAGTGACAGAACAGATGGAGACTAACAATAAGCCTATAGATCAATAAGGAACAAGAATCTCTTCTCCCCCACTAGACTCACCCGTTGCAGTTCCTTCACCTGTTTATCCAATTAATGTTCCCCCTTCTAGATCACCCTCTTCTTTCAAAATGATTTTTGACAATCTTTATAGCACTTTTGAAGACATTCTTCATTCCTCAAGGTCAATTCCCAGTTTGTCATCCCCATCTTTTGACATCAGAGATGGTTCTACTTTTGATCACTCAGTAAAAGGTGTAGTTTTTACTAATACTCCACCTATTGTTTCCACTACTTGTGCAAGTATAGCTCTGATGATGCCAACAATGGAGATAGATCTAAATGTAAGTACTTCTGTGCTCCCACCATGGTTATCAGCTTACACTCCCAAAATGAAGAAACAAGCCATCTCTCTAGATGACTTTGATTTCAATAAGTTGATGCCAGTGAAAGCCAAGGATCCAAAGAAGTTGAGAATTCTTTCAAAAATGATTGGGGATAAGGGACATAAATTTTTGGAAATTGCAAGACCTCTGCAAGATGCAACTATTGAAAATTTATATATAACTGATTAATCTATCTCTAGAGTTGAATTAGGTAAGATAACTCATGAGAGTGCCAAGAGTGATATGCAGTCGGCTATGGACATCTTGATCCAAAAATTTGACAGAGAGAAAGAGATGAAGGATTGATACAAAGCTATGGTGGGTCAATTGACTAATGTGGTCAGGAGAATCACTTTCACGTCAGAAATGGTAGCTCTTGAGGCCATTTATATATAAGACCCCATTATTCAGAAAATGGAAAAGAACTAACTCAAGGGAAAAGTACTTGAAGAGTAATTAGACAAGATGCGTGCACAAGGATTTTCCTTACTCAAAGAGTTATTTGAGAAGACAAATAAAATGAGAAAAGTTAAAGAAGAACTTGATGATCTCATCAATGTTTTTTCTCATGACATTGAAAGCACTGAAAAGTATCTTGATAAATGGGTGGATTTGAGGAAACTAAAAATAATCACCCTAATATCCATTGGGGTCATTACTGATAGAGACTCATACTTTGAAACTAAAGAGGCATTAACATATAGGAGTCGGGTGCTTGGAGAGTTGATCGATGACCTCAAATCTTCAAGGAAACTTAGTGACCAAAGTGATGTTAGTCTTTTGCACAAATTAGACGAGCTACTTGTAGACTTACATCATAATATAACCAATTATTTTCAGTAGAATAAATGATTTGAGAATTCAAAGGTATGTTCCAGAAAGAATTTGAAGATAAGACATTTTCAATAAACTCTATGGACAATATTTTGGATAATTAGTTAACTCTAGATAATCTAAAGACCAAGTTGGCTAGTCATGCCAAATCAGTCACAATGATAAAAGATGCCATGGTCAGAGATAAGATGATTTTCAAAAACACTGTTAATCTAAACAATATCAGGATGCAAGCGGCTTTTGCTATATACAATGCTCACATGAAAAAACATGGGGATATAAATTGAATCAATTTTCATTTGATTTAATTTTCACTTCTTAGATGTACTTTTGCAACTGCTCTGGATATTTTTACATGTACTTTTTACATATGTAATTACACATAAAAGTATGGGAGGTCAAAGTCGACAAGGACTCCTATCTTTGACTAGGTCAAAGTAGTTGAGTTTTTCGAAAAGTCCTCAAAGCCTCTACCTATAAATAAAGAGGGCCTCATCTATAAATATATCATCTCTGAGTTATTGGAAGTAAAACTCTGCCAAAATTGAAAGGCATTTTGAGACTTTGAGCTCAGATTGTAAAATAAATTTCATCAAGTGAATGAGAAAGCAAGTGACCTTTCAAACTTTATGCTGAAATAACTTATGTTATGTAGGAAATTGTTCTTACGTCCTTTTCCTAGTATAATCATATCTATTTGATCAAATATGTAGAGTAAGTGAAAATAATTTGGGAGATGTTATGAAGCTAATTATGGAGAATTTGTGCTACTATAATTGTATTTAGTTTGTATTTTAGTGTTTTAGAACAAAGGATATTGGAAAGGCTTTGAACTATGTTTATCTTTTGTAATTTTATACTTTGTTGTACTTTTTGGTGAAGACTTTGTGCTGCACCTCATTCTACTATGATATAAGTCATAAATTAGTAAGAGTAGCAACGATAGACTTTGTGCTCTCATGGGTTTCTTGTGGATTCAGTTAATATCAAGGATTTTTTTCTTTGTTTTGTGAACATCATTTCTAAAAAAAGAGAAATGGATGATATGATCTCACCCCTGAGTTAATATTTAGTATAAGTTAAGTTTGTGATAGTTTATAAGGAGCCTCCCCTTGTTGAGAGAAAAGATTTATCTCATTGCATTATGGTTGATACAACCATTTTGTCTTTAGTTAGTTGGTGACAAAATATTCACCCAACACACATGCACTTTAAAAGAAGGAGAAATAGGATTTCATTCATGATTAATATCATCCTTATTTAATATTATTTTATTTGTATTTATTTTAAAGGAACAAAATTGATAAAGAACATTCGCAAGATGGAAATATAATTTAGGTGTGCAATGATAATGATCTTCCCCTTTGATAATAGGTGGAAATTTAAGAGAGAGAATATGTTCATTTTTAGAATGCTCTTTGTGCTCTAAATTAACATTCAAAGAAGGTGAAGGAGGATCTTGAGGGGAATCTAAAGGTAAATCCATAGAAGGATCTAGAGGTGAATCTAAAGAGGGATTCAAGGATGAATCAATAGGTACATTTTAATCCTGAAGGTCAAGTTGGCTATTCATTTATATGAAATCTTATTCCCAAGTTTCATCAAAATCAAATTGTCAATTCATTTCTACATCATCAAATTATAACCATCGATATATGCTTCTTCCATAAGTTTTTTCTTTTGATAGTTTGCCCATTCATTATTATAAGTAAAACACATAACATGAGTATATAACAACTTATCTAGAAGATGAACATCATTAGAATATTTAATTTGACTATATATGATATATAAAATGAATTTAAATAAAGTACATGTGATAAATAACAAGCTTATTACTAATAAATAATGTTGCATATATAACAAAGTTAATGACTCTGAATATAATGCAAGCAAAAATAAAGCTATAAGGGGTGATCTAGGAAAGGGTTTAAATGATTGTGTGGGCTCTCAAATATACTTTCTCATTCTTAGAGTAGTGTCGACCCAATATTTTAGAGTACTAAATACAAAGTCAAAATCATGTCTGTAGCTCACTATTCTATCTATGAGGGTATGGTGAGAATAATTCCTTAAGAAATACTCTCCTCTCAATTGCACTACAAATCAAATGACTAAAATGGATTCCTATGGTGTAAATAAGGGACCCTAGGTATTTTTAATATATCATGAGGTACATGAAAACTAAAATCTATGTATAGCATTGTGTAGGGTCTAAGTAATGGGATAGTATCCCTCACTTCATGGTGCTAGTAAAATATGTCATTACTTATCCAAAAATGACAACTCTCTATGTAGTTTTACAGCTATTGAAACACAATTTCTAAAAACAATAAAAAATTCCTATCAATGTTAATGGTGATGTGATGAAAAGAAAAAAAATAGACATGAATGAGATCTGGGTGAGTTGGTAAAGTGACTTGGTTGTTTCAAGCACCACACAAGTTCAAATCTCAGTATGGTATTAGAGGCGAGATGTGACTGATCATTGGTATTCTTGAGCCAGTTGTGTCAATTTATTGGTATTCTTGGATCGATTGTGGTCATTGTTGGTAAATTGGTACTTGTGATAGGTGATCACTTAGGGATCTACCCCCTCAATTGTGTCCCAAACCAGTTGAAGCTTTGGTCAAAAGTGAATGCCTATCTAAAATTTAAAAAAATGGACATCAATGAAACCCTAGTAGATTTGGCCTCTTGATTTCATCTGACTTAGATCATAATTTATTTAATTTATATTAAAACTTAAAAAAGTATTAATTTTATTTCATACAAACAAATGTTAGTGTAAATTAATAGTGTAAGGTGAGAATTATAATATTCATTTGACATTCTCAATAGATAAATGAAATTGTTAAATCTTAGTAGATAATTGAAAATTATCTAGTTATATTTAAAATACAAAGTAAATGGTATGCTAGTATATATGTGAAGGTTTTGGTTATATTTGTAAATTGATTTTTTTCAAAATTTCTAATTGTCCTTAGTCGTCATGTCACCTAAAACATGAACACATGATTGGTGTATAGGTAGATAGGATCTACAAGGACAAGAACCCATGTTTGTGTCCTAAAAGGGTGTGGGCTCATCCAATCCCTCATTAATAATAATAATAATAATAATAATAATAATAATAATAATAATAAGTTGCCCCAAAGGTGCAAGTTATGTCAAAAGGGATGTTGTTTTTATGTTTTGGTAAAGTGGGGTTCTATAAATTGAAAGAGTGTAAGTTGGTAGTAATATCTTACTTGAGACCCATGACCATTGACCCTATTTCATGTTTTGTGTATAAACATTAAAAAATAGTAATCTGATATTTTTGGTGGAGGTGACATTGGATAATGAGGAGGCGTGTTCCTTCATATGGTGTGGCAATGAATTGTGTGGGGATGAGATGTTCAATTTCAAAGTGATCTTGAGTAATGATAGTGTGGTGGGGAAGGGTAGAACATGAAAGTGGTGAAATATTTTTAGTTGAGCTAAGGGGTGATGGCAATGGGAAATGACATGTTATTTTAAGTGATGGAATCGAATAAGCATGGGGAGATACACATGTAAATTTTAGTGGCATGTCACATCTGTCAATGTAATCTATAACTTCCACTAAACTTTTTCATTTACCCAATAAATGATTTAAACAAGTGAAATCTCAATGAAAATGGGTGTTAGATATCCAATGACTCTTAAAAACATAGAGAATGCAACACATAGTGCACAAAGATATCTATATCCATATATATTTGCATATGGCATCTTGCATCTATCAAGTAGATTATGTAGGAGGCATGTTTCATCGATGAAGATTTTCCATTTTTAATCTAATTTGTTTTAGAGTCATATAATTTAGTTTTATATAGTTAAAGCAATAATAAATTTTGCCTAACTAGTTTGACTCATCTAGATTCACATTTGGTGTTTTGGTAAAAGCTATAGATTACATTGACAAATATGACATGTCACTAAAATTTGTACATAGATATACCTAGGATTCTTCAAGTATATAAATATATTTCCATTACTTCTCACCATAACTGCCTAACTCACCTTGAAATATTTCACCACTTTTATGTTTTTTTATGGCCTTTCCCTTCCCCACCACTTTTGTAATTCTTAAGCTACATCGTGAAATAAAACATCTCCTACCCACACAACATCTTGCCATCTCATATGAATTAACACACCATCTCATTTTCCACCATCACCTCCAATAGAAATATTAGATTTTTGTTATTATATTTGATGCACAAGTCTTTGAATGAGCATAAGTTTTGAGTACAACCAAAAATATTTTTAAAACTAATGAAAATTAAATCACTAATTATACTTCCTATATACCCATGAAACCTTTGCAAATTTAGGATTGGTAATAGATTTATTTACACATATTCAAAGTTATTCTACTCCGTTTGAAGGAACACACCCTCTCATTTTCCACCATAAATATCACATTATTTTTATAGTATTTGATGCACAAGTATTTTAATGAATAATTTTTTTGAGTACACTCCAAAACATTTAAAAAACTAGTGACGCATAAATCACCAAATTATACTTTCGACATACCTATGAAACCTTTACAAAGGAAGCATTAGTAGTACCTTTATTTACACACATTAAAAATTGTGATATGTTTTAAACATCAAAAAATCATATTGCATATTTTAAACACCTACATTTTAAAATATAATTTCCATAGTGTATTATCCAAATAACCTCTTCTCCAGTTAAAATGACATTTCAGGAGTGGGTATGTGCATAGAGTTGGGAGATAATTATGTGGATATTTCCCCTAATGCGTACATGTTATTTGAATTTAGGCTCAGGATTACCAAGCCATAATACATGCACTCTATGGAAACATAACACATATGCATTATGATAACATTATGCCTACACGTTATGCCAACATAACACGTACACATTATGACAACATAATGCATACATGTTATGTTATCATAAACAAAAAATATAATTAGAAGGGGCATGCACATCCATTATGTTATGTGCAAGGAATTAATTTTATATTCCTTATAATTTAAATTTATTTTAATAAACATAATAAATTATGGTCATTCTACATCTGATAGAGTCGGTCTCATAGCCGTGTGCCTTATGATTTAGAATATAGTTTTTCAAAATCCAATCTAGTCAGTTTTTAGGCATTTTTCAAGGTCTTAGTATTGAACATAGAGATTTCAAGGCAAGAAATTTTCATTAGATCTCCATTATTGGTAAACATATAGTAATTTTTTATGTTTTTATACCTTCTGGATTGCTTGCTAGCATTTATAGGAGTCCTAGGTTTGTAAAAATTCAAATTTACAAACCACTAAATTTTAATTCAAGTTAAAGTAGTGTGATTATGGAAACATAGGTCACATTGACAACTTGCATACATCAAATGACCACTTTGTGTTTATTTTACTTGATTATAATCCCTCCATCATCCCTAATCACCTCTAATCACTCTCTCCTATTTCCTCATTGTCCCTAATCACTCCATCATTGACCCTCACCATCCTCCATCATCTCTAATCACTCCCTTATCATCCTTAATCACTCCCTCATTGATCCTCATTGTCCTTCATCATCCCTAATAACCACTTCATCATACCTCATCATCTCTAATCACTCCCTCCTAATATCTTATCATCCCTAATCACTCTCTCATTGACCCACACCATATCCCATCATCTATAATCACTCCCTCATCATTACTAATCATTCCCTCATTAACCCTCACCATCCCTCATTATCCTTAATCGCTACTTTATCATCCCTTATCATCCGTAATCACTCCCTCCTCATCCCTCATCATCCATAATTACTCCATCATTCACCATCACCATCCCTCATCTTTTATAATCATTCCCTCATCATCCCTAATCACTCCCTCATTGACCCTAATTGTCCCTTATCATCCATAATGACTCCCTCATTGTCCCTCATCATCCCTACTAATTCACTCCTTATCCCTCTTGGTGCACACATAAGGAGGGGGATACCATTTAAGGCCCACCATTAACTCTCATATTGCATGGGTTTAATAAGACAAATAGACACATGCATTTTATCAAAAAATTGATGTTCACATAAAAGAGATCAAAATATTGGCATTAATATAATGGAATTTATATTTAATAAATGCCACTATTGGGCCTATTAGATACACAACATAGAGGAAAATAATAAAGAAACACCTACATCCCATACACTGACCTCTACCTTTGTAATGGTAGTCTAACAGACCTCCTAGATGAATATAATCAAAATATCATGAAATTTTGGTTTTCTCCTCTATTTTTAAAACCAACCCCTTTAATGAAATGTCTATTTGTTTATAAGGATGAGAATGGGAATCCAATGAAATTATGCTCCCATCCCTTTGTCTTCTCCCAATACTTTAATATCATTATGTGTTCTTATAAAACACACGACACAAAGGAAATACCAAACCCATTACTCACCTATGGGTGGTTCAGATCTAGTTTTACATAAAGCATAATAAAAGGCAATGAATATGTTTTTCACTAAAAGAAAAAAAATGGGATTTTAAGTATTATACACAATGCAAACCTGTCAGGTTTCATCTGGATGCTAAGAGATAATTTCAATAAGCATGAGACCTAGTCAATTCTAGATAATGCATAACACTGCATCAAAACATTTACCTTGATCATAAATCCATTGGGATTTACATAACTAATTTACCATTATGAAAAAACTTGTTTGTATATAATAAATTTGTGGGCTTCCAAACTTTGAACAACACAGTCAAATACCATATTAAATCCTCATGACCTAGTCGTGGCTTACCTTACTACATACCACTATGTAAAACAACTTAGCATATTTAAGACTTAGTATGGAATTAGGTTTTGATCAGTCACTACTTGAAGACTTGTCTTCAAACACAAACTTATGTAGGTGTTCAGTCTTGAATAACATAATCAACTGTTACTTGAGTCTTCAAGAGACTCCATCAAAGGAACAAATATACCAAAGGAGATAAAACAAAGATATTTTAAGAATTATGTGGGATTCATGACATCAATTGCCACTATCAAGTAACATAAAAGGCATCTTCAGACCCATGCGAGTTTTCCTTTGCCGAATAAATTTGTGGATTATTCAAAGTCCACAAAGAAAAGTCAAAGTTCCAATCATGGAAATAGGACTTGAATAACATAGAAAGTGAATAAAATGTTTCACCAAGACCGGATCAATCAATACAATCCAAATAAAAAAAAGGCATACGTCACAACATCTCACCAAAGAGAAAACCAACCAACATAAAAGGTGGATTTTTTTTACTAAAACTCCAAGACAAAAATAATTGTGAACGAATGAATATTGAAAGCCAAAGTTACAAGCACAAACATGAACAAGCCACAAGAATAATGGACAAAATGGACATTGAGTAAGCAACCTCCCATAATGAATCACACCAAAATTGAGACAAAGAAGCAAACAATAAAAATAAGATTGCACTCTATTTTTTATAATTCAATATTTATCAAGACCATAGATTATTCTGCATCACCTCTTGATCATTAATCACTCCATCCAATACCTTGATGGTGGGTGTAGTAGCTTCCCACTTTACTCGATTAGCTTATGTTACAATTCCAAATTTTACTCACTCAAATAAGGCCCAAAGAAACTCCCCTTTCACTCATCCTCTTTCACATAAATAAAGAACTCAGAGATATCATTCAATTATCTAGTGGGATTAAAAGATATATATAGTGATCCATGCCTATATAGATAGATATATAGGTAGTTACCAATCTGGTAGAGTGTGTTCCAATCTGATATCCAACATAGTGTGTTTATCAATCCAACTTGATCTATACCCAACTTGATATATAAAGGGAATTAAGGGCATATGCCTTAATTTAGTGTATCGATGAGGGACCACTTAGAGTTTGGGCATGGCCCAATGGGCCCTAAAGGAAAAATTATGTTATTTTCATACTCTAAGTATTCCATGATCCCCAATATAGTTTATCTAAGGATAACATATGAATGGGGGCCCTACCATAGATATATAGGGGGCACCATTCTAAAGGCCCTACCCTGATATAAAAATTTACATACCTATCAAGGAAATGGGATATTTCCCTACCTACTTCATGTATGCCAAGGAGTAGGGAAATGGAAGCTTTCTTTTTTGATATCCAACTTTGATTCACCTAATAACATATCAAGGGAATATTTCCTTCTCAATGGATATTAAGGGAATAAGGCACAACTATTAAGTGAAGTTTTCCTTCCTAGTATATAGCTTTGCTTTTATTCTAGATTAAGGCATGGCTATCAATGGGCATTTACTTTCAAATAGATAGCTTTGTTCTTACATTACCTAATTAGCTATTACCTACCCAATAAGGCAAGGGAAGATTCATTCCTGATATATAGCTTTGTTCTTGTCATACCTACTTTTCCTTTCTAGAATAGATTATTATCTATCAAAGGAAGCTTTCTTCCTAATTTATAGCTTACATATATTCTTTACCTACCTACTTAGATATGCCCTACCTACTTAGATTCTATTGTTGGTAATGAAATCTTACTTTACGATAGATGAAATGAAAAATTAAGTTTTGAATCATGTTTCCTATTCAACTATATATAACCTCATAGACAACCAATCCAAATCAATAATATCCAGTCTATCTCTCTTAATCCCAATCAAACATATACACATGTATATATCATGATCAATCAGTAGGCTCAATCGACTATATATAGCATCATATCCATTTGGTTTGATATTTATCATTATAAATTGGTAGGATCCCCATCCCCATCCCCATCTAGATAAATTAAAGGAAAGGAAAGGAAAGGAAAGGGGAGGGAAAGGGCTCAATCAAGATAGAAGGTAAAATTTGAGGGACTATCTATATGCTTAATCAATCTTAGATTCCCATAGCTGGTCCTGCCTCCAATCAACACTCAGTATTATAATTGAGAATATCTGATCAAATCTAAGGGACTATCTATATGATTAATCCAATCTAGATAGAGGGCCCCCAATATATCTAGTCAATCCCTCTCTATCATTAGTCTCCCCATCTATATAAAGGGAGAGGTCCCAATTGACTGTACAATTGACTCCCCATTTAGATATAGAGCCCACATATAGATTCCAATCGATCAATATGATCCAAATACCATCTAGATAGAGGGACCAATATAAAATAGCTAAGTTATATAGTTATAAATATAGGATAGTTATTTCTATCAATATATTCATTTTCTTTCTAAAAAATTGGAGATAGCAAACTATCCTGGGAAGCCCTTTTACCTAATTCAATTTGTTTCCTCCTATTCAAAACTATGATGGTCATGAAACAATGGAAATGGATACAAGATCTGGCCTACTCAGCTAATCTAAATCAAACACAATGTCTTCAAGTCGATGGATTTATGACACACCCCATAAGAGGGGTATAAATATGGCTATAGATCTAATCTATATATACCACCCTCAATATACAAAATATGATCCCCCATATATATATATGTATATATATCTTCTTAATTTTCAACCACTATCTTTCTAAACACTCTCACCTTTCATATTTCTCTCCCCCCTTTGACCAAAAATACTCAGGCAAACAACCACCCATCTATCTAGAATCCTACTAATCACTCAAAACTAAAATCATTATGTGATAGATGGGCATATGACAAACTATATAACCATTATTCCCACCAAAACATGCTTAAAAAATGGAATGGCCTTTAACCCAACCCTATATTGTAGTTTATTTTTATTCAGCACCCATAAACTACATCTATCATCTTCCTTCCCCAAAGGAACCCCCTATCTATATATGGGTCCAATGGAGCATACTTGCCTAGTGAGCAATAGATTGAGAATGAAGGCATAAGAAAGAGCACAGTGAATCCTTATACCTAGAGTCATTTCATTTTAATCCCTCTAATTTATCCCCCAATGGATATATGTCTATATATATAAATAGATAGTGTATAATTATCTAGATAGAAAGAGAGCTAAATCTATTTGGGAGGCTCATATCCTAGATGGATAGATAATAATTCTAGAGGTTGAGGGGGGAATTGATATAGAGATACATGAGGAAGGGAAGGACTTAGGCTCAAACCATGGGAGAGGTTAGATAAATATGGCTATAGATCTAATCTATAGATACCACCCTCAATCCACAAAATATGATCCCCCATATATATATATATATATATATATATATATATATATATATATATATCTTCTTAATTTTCAACCACTATCTTTCTAAACACTCTCACCTTTCATATTTCTCTCCCCACTTTGACCAAAAATACTCAGGCAAACAACCACCCATCTATCTAGAATCCTACTAATCACTCAAAACTAAAATCATTATGTGATAGATGGGCATATGACAAACTATATAACCATTATTCCCACCAAAACATGCTTAAAAAATGGAATGGCCTTTAACCCAACCCTATATTGTAGTGTATTTGTATTTAGCACCCATAAACTACATCTATCATCTTCCTTCCCCAAAGGAACCCCCTATCTATATATGGGCCCAATGGAGCATACTTGCCTAGTGAGCAATAGATTGAGAATGAAGGCATAGGAAAGAGCACAGTGAACCCTTATACATAGAGTCATTTTCTTTTAATCCCTCTAATTTATCCCCCAATGGATATATGTCTATATATATAAATAGATAGTGTATAATTATCTAGATAGAAAGAGAGCTAAATCTATTTGGGAGGCTCATATCCTAGATGGATAGATAATAATTCTAGAGGTTGAGGGGGGAATTGATATAGAGATACATGAGGAAGGGAAGGACTTAGGCTCAAACCATGGGAGAGGTTAGTCTATCATACAAAGGAGAGACAAAAAACCCTATACACTTGGCTGCTTAGGCCCAAGGAAGAGGCCCTGACTACCATATATAGGATAAATGCCATGCCTCCTTTAGAAATTCTAACCCCTACTCACTATGGATAGGGTTGGGTGGCCCAGATAGATATTATATATATTTATATAGATTTCATGTCAAGCACATCTATATTCATAGTCAACACTTAGCCAACAACCCACACCTCTATTATATAGTTTGAGCCTATGCTAGGTTTGAGCAACCTAGTTGAGAACCATTCCCAAACATTTGAGGAGGGGATGAAGGGAATTGACTGGTATAAGAAAGTCAAAAAATGAGCCCTACACTCATGTTACATATATATAGTACATATAAATTTGTATATATCATATCTAGTTACTTTTGTTTCCCATCCTATATAGTCATGTTACATATATAGTTAATTTACTCTTGTTACCAATCCCATAGAGTCACCCATATAATGACTCATGTTACCCATCCCATAGAGTCATGTTACCCATATAATCATGTCACTAATCAGTCTATAGTGTGACTATATCTTTATGCATTTAGTCTAGTCATGTTACGTGAAAAGGGCTACCAAAAGGGTGACATGAATTATAAAATATAATTAATTCCACCCAAAAGGTGAGGTGTTGAAGAGGGTAGAGATAAAACACCTTATGCCAGGTTGGACTTTACTACCTCGAGGACACATAAAAATAAATGTCAATCCCTCGAATGTGGCCAAGTGATTGATTAATGGGGTTGAAATTATTATTAGATAGTTTATAAACCATAACACTATCCCCTATAGAATATTATAGTTGATAGACTAGATAAATACCCTACCCATGTCATTCAAGTTGGCCTGACTAGTATTACTGATGTAGGTAGGTTCAAATAGATAGGCATGGTTAGATAGATGGGCATGGGTTGGTTTGAAAAAATAGATACTCTATATGGATTGGATGGAGACACAAATAATTTATTAAACTCCAATTAAATTAGATATACTCATCTTGGTCAATTAAGGATGATGAAACCATAACTAGGGATGATGAGGGATGGTGTGAGTGAATGAGGGAGTGATTAGGGATAATAAGGGAGTGATTGAATATGATAAGGGATGGTGAGGGTCACTAATGGATTGATTAAGTAAGATGAGGGATAAGGAGGGAGTGACTAGGGATGATGAGGGATGATGAAGCAATGATTAGGGATGGTCAGGGGTTATGAGGGTCAATGAGGGAGTGATTAGTGATGATAAAGGATTGATTAGAGATGATTAGGGATGGTAATGGTCAATAAGGGAGTGATTAGGTATGATAAGGGATGAGGGGGAATAATTAGAGATGATGAGGGATGATGAATGAGTGATTAGGGATGATGGGGGATGGTGAGGGTCAATCAGGGAGTGATTAAGGATTATGAGGGATAAATGGGGTGTGGTTAGGGATGATGAGGGATCATGAATGAGTGATTAGGGATGGTGAGGGTAAATGAGGGAGTGATTAGGGACAATGAGGTATGATGGAGTGATTAGGGATTATTAGGGATGAAGAGGGAACAATTAGGGATGATGAGGGATGATCGAGTGATTAGGGATGATAAGGAACATTAAGAGTCAATGAGGGAGTGATTAGGGACGATGATGGAGTGATTAGAGATGATGAGGGATGGTGAGGGTCAATAAGGGAGTGATTAAGGATAATGATAAAAAATATATGGTGATTAGGGGTGATGAGGGATGAGAAAGAAGTGATTAGAGATGAGAGAGGGATGATGAACAAGTGAAATTAAAACAAAGTGGTCATTTGATGTGTGCAGGTCATCAATGTGACCTATGCTTCCCCAATCACACCACTTTTTCTTGAGCTCAAAGTGAGTGTTTTGTAAACTTCAATTTTGAAAAACTTAGGGCTCCTAAAAATGTCAAGAAGTAATCTAGAAGGCACAAAAATCTAAAAAATAACTATATATTTACCAAAAATGGACATCAATTGTAAAATTTATGTCCTGAAATCTTTAAGTTCAATACTAAGAGTGCCTAAGTACTAACCATATTATATTTTGAAAAACTATCTTCCACATCATAAGGCATGCAGTTGTGAGACCAACTCTATCATATGCAAAGTGATTCTAATTTCTTACATTTACTAAAATAAATATAAACTATAAAGAATATATTCCTTATACTTAACATTTATTTTAGTAACTGGCCCCTCGTGTTGCCCACATTATAATACACCACCCTTTTGCATATTAGCCAATCATGAGTTCATTCTACCATAACGCATATGCATTATTGGACTTAGTGGTAATAATGCATACACATTATTACCACTAATAACATGTACACATTATTACCACTAATAACATGTACATGCTTTTATTTTTTTGCATTTCAAACTCACATGTTTTTTCATTAGAATTTGTAAACAATAATATGTACCTATTATGGTGAGTTTGATTTCAAAAACCAATCCCTTTGGCTCGAAAATGGCTTAGATTCTTGAGCCAAAGGCTTGGACCTATCAACACACAACTAAATCTGTGAACAATGAGAAAAAATAATAAAATTTAACTTCCATTGCTAAATACACTATGCCTTTTAATGATCCAATTCATAAAATTATTACCATGATGATGAGTAGACTCTCCTCTTTCCAAATATATGATTTTTATAAATTTTGGACTATGTAAAGGTTTCAATCCATGTTTATTTCTAACTATAGTATTTTTGCACCACTATATGCCACAAATATACATGCCTATATATGTTTGCATATATTTTTTTCATCTATCCAAATGCAAAATAAATTATATGGTTACAAACTACGCCTAATTCTACATTCATTAAAAAAAACTAGTTTTCATTTTTTTTGAGGTAGTTAGGGGCCCCCACGGCTAGCTATCCATTTTTTTTGTCAGTTTTCAAGATTTATTTAATTTTAAAATTATTTAAAAAAATATTCATTAAAAAATATAGGTTACAAACTAGATGATCTTATCTAAACTTTCACCAAATGGTTATAAACAATATTAAATGATTCTAAAAAATGAGGGGCCATACAACTCACTATATACTCCATTATCCTACAAAATAGGAATTCCTAATCAAATTTTAGATGTTTGACCTAGTTATACTTAACCTTTAAAAAAATAGTGTTTTGAAAACTAGACTCAAAATGGTACAATTCATGTTTTTACACCATCCTTAAATTTTGAGTGTAGCCATCTCAAATTATCTACAAAAGTTTAATTTTTTTTAAATTTTCATGAAAAACATGTCCACGGGTAGGTCCCTTTTTGTCCCCCAACTTTGTGCACTTACCCAAGTTGTAAATAATATTATAGATAATTTTGGTGTTATTATAGGTGTGATAATAACCAATGTATAATAGAGGATAACTAATGTTGATAATAATAATAATTTATTAGTATGTATAAATATTGAAGGTAAATATTAATATAATTATAAATAAATAATATCTTTTAATACTATAATGCATTTATATATGATAATATATAATATATTAATATATTATATATAAAACATACCATATATTATTAAATGTAAATATATATTATTAGTATCATTATATATCTAATTATTATAATTATAATATATAATAAATAATAATAATATATTATTATATTAGACTTAGTAGGGATAACCTAGAAATGTATGAGTTGAGTGCTATAAGTGGGAGGTCTTAGGGTCCATTCCTCACGCTAAAAAACTCTATAACATTATTCCCACACAAGGCTTTGGGGGGTTAGTCGTAAGAGTACCAGATGTGGTGGACTAAATGGTTTGATGTTTAATGCGATGTGGGTTGGTTGGTGGCTTGAAACTTGTGTTTAACATGATGAGGCAAGCCACTATCCATGGCTAGGGCTACTCTTCACATTCAATTTTGGTTTTGGTTAAATAAAGCATGTTACCCAACACTTTAAAAGATCAATTGCCCTTGTGAAAGTTTTTTTGTGATGAGCTCTCCTGTAGCTAGGGATTTTTACCCAAATAATGGACAGACAATGACAATATTAGAAGGAAGATCTGGTTTGAAGCATGAGGAGACATCTTTTATCGCTAAGGGTTTCAAGATGCAAGGATTCTATAGAGATGGTTGGGAGTGAAAATGACAATGACCACAATATTCAGTGACTGGAGCAAAGCAATTAACTCGAGCATAAGGTTTGTTAGTGCTTAAAATCAGAATTTTAGGGATATCTATTTGTAACACTCCTTTTGCCCTTGATGGGGAGTTACTATGCACGACAGGGGGGAGATGGTGACTACGACAAATAGGGGAAAATCCTTCATGGATGTGGTGTCCTAAAAACCAATAAAAGGGCAATGACACCCTTGAGAGTGGAAAAAAAAATTCCAACAATGTCCTTTGGGGCTGTGGAACTTATAGAGGTATGCAAAAATAAGGAGTGGTTCGTGACTAGGGTTTAATCTGTAGATTCAACCACCTATGGCCAAGTCTAACTTCTCTACACAACTAGATATCAGAGGTGTGGTGGCCATTACTGGAGGAATATTTGGAGCTTTACCCCTATGTGAGGGATTTTTTATCATGATATTTGGGAGCATGGAAGACTAAAACAAAGTTTTTCAAGACAAAATATGGGGTTGGGACCAACACATTTTCCTCTTAAAACCTTGATTCCCTCTTTTTAAACCTCTTCTTGAAACCATGTCTACCAGACCCATTTGGGTTTGATTGTCGCACCTCCCTCTTCAGTTCTGGGTTGATACTTGTTTCACAGATATTGGCAGGGCACTAGGAAAATTATTGGAAGTGGATGCTTCAACTACAATTTTTTCCCACACCACATTCACCATTCTTATTTATTTGGATGCTTCTATGGACCTACTTATATCCGTTAAGTTGAAGGTCAATGATCGCTACTGGACTCAAACCCTCGACTTTGAAGGGTTGTGCTTCAGATGTCATAGGTGTTTTGAGAATGGTCACTCAGCCATGAATTGTTGTAATGCCAAACGAAAAGTGGATTCTTCATGGTGGAAATATTCTCAAAGTGATCATCTTATAGCATTTGTTCCAAATATTATTGAGAGAAAAAAAGATGAAACTACTCCAGACACTGATCATAAGGCCTAGGGGATTCAAGAGACGGTTCCTTCTTTGAGTCATTCTGGAGTGAAGGCTACGAAAGTAGACAGGGCTGAGGTGGATCCAAAAAAGGAAATCATTGTGGGTCATCTACCAATCGAAGATTCCACTCCTAATGAGATCCCAGAGTCCTCGCATGGGAACAAAGATTGAACAATAGTGAGGAAGAATAAAAAAAGGGCATCTTGTCCCTAAACCATCCTCCCTGACTCTCTACTCTCATAGTGGGGAGGTCAAGGGAGGGGCTTATGTAGTATGTTGCTTAGGTTTTGGTGTGTTTTGATTTTGGTTAGTGCCCCTTCGTCCCCCCTCCCTAGGCCTTTGTGTGTAGGGATTTGGGATGATGGCCTCTTTGTTAGGCCTTGGAGTATTGGTCTCATTCCGAAATAGTTTTAGTTTGTTGCAATCTTGTTCTTTTGTAATCTCGTTTGTTTTGTGTTCTAATAAAACGGGCGAGGGACCCCTTTAACCCTCTTCATCTAGAAATAAATAAATAATATATTTTTATATTGATATATTATATATTATTATTAATATGATATAATTTATAAAAAATATACAAATATAATATTAGTATAAATTATATATTAATATATAAGTATGATGATTACGTTCACTCCCATATTCAAGCATCCTTGAAGGGGGTTTGACTATGTTCGCTCCCATTGACACGACATTTACGAGTATGATGACTAAGCTCAACAAGTTCACCACCAATGATAACGAGTCTATGTTAGAGTTTCATTGACTAATATATTGTTTAGTTGTAGAGATGTATATTCGGTGAGGCCTTGCCAATAAAAATGCTTTTGATGAAATAAAAATAAAAATATACTTTTAGTTATAATTTTAAATATAAATATTTTAATTTAAGAATGTAAACTTATTCTACATTAATAAACATACTATACACATACTCTTAAGTTTTATTTGTTAAAGCTTCGTTAAAAAAATATGAAGTCTATTTGTCGTGTTACTTTACTATTAGAACGCTTCACATTATATTAAATAAAAAATATAATTACAGAATACAAAGTAATGTAGTCAAAAAAATCACCACAGAAACTCCATGGACAAAACCGACTCAAAACATTTAAAAACAGTTAGTTATTTGTCATGTTACTTTACATGTTTGGGGTTTTGTAATAACAAACTTTTATCATATGGCATGATTGTCAATTTAATATATATATTAAAAAATTTATGTTGTTACTTTTGTCTACAACCTAAAAAACAAAGCACAAACTGTCAAATTCTAATCTTGGAGGGGATTTTCATCCTTATATTTCTCTTATGGTAGAGATAGTTTTGACGGCAAATTTTTCTATAAACTCTTTTGAAAATCCCTTTTTACGGATTAAACTCTTTCCTTTCATAAAGTTTTCACAAATGAGCAGAGAACCTGGGACAGCAAATCTCTTTTAAAAATTTATGTTGTTATTTTTGGTCTATAACCTTAAAAATAGAGCACAAACTATCAAATTCTAACCTTGGAGTGGATTTTCATCTTTATATTTCTGCTATAGTAAGGATAGCTTTGACGACATATCTTTCCATAAACTCTCTTTAAAATTCCTCTTTAAGAGCTATACTCTTTCCTTTGATAAAGTTTCCATACCAATGGGCAGAGAGTTTGGGATATCGCTCTAGCCCATTTTTGTAATTCACATAGTACATACCAAATTTGGAAGTGTATCCATAAGTCCATTCAAAATTGTCCAAGAAAGACCAAACAAAATATCCACGCACATCTGCTCCTTTACTGAAATCATTTCATTCACATTCAAATTTAGTATAAATGGTAGTGTCTTTTGTGATCATAACATTCTAACACTTGAGAAGTGATTACAAACCTTATTGCTTTTGCTATGTATTTGAGAGTGTCTTCAATGTAATCTACTCGGAATGTATCATTCAACATTTGTAAAAATGGGAGGTTGTCATTTGCTTCATTACCGAATCCTGGTAGGAACAAAGCATAGTTGGCATGTTAAACTTGTGAATTACATGATCAAAAACTCTGCACTCTGTATTTTTTTCCAAGAAGTTCTCTTCTTCTCTTTATCATAGAGATTGTGAAAACATTAGATCTCTAAAAAAGGGAGTATAGAGAGAGTATTTTAGTATTAGCAATCATTAATGTTTACTACACCATTTTCTGTTATAAAGATCTCTAAAATGGCTAGTATTAGCAATCATTGATGTTTACCATACCATTTTCTGTTATGAATATAGGTGGGTTAGAGTACCGGGTCTTCAAATAATCCAGTATCTTCTCTATTCCAAAAGGCACACCAAACATATATGGTGGGTACATCTGCTATAACAGTGCAACTACTCAATCATTGATATTCAATACTGTTAAAGGCATCAGAAACCCTTATATAGACATAAATTACAAATTGAGGATACACAAACCTGTCGCCCAATGGGGACACCATCTTTTTCATCTGCCATCATAGTTAAAAGGCAAAGGTGAGTAACTTCTGTTGGTTAAAATCCAAAAATCAGAAACTCATAAGCAGGTTCTTTGGCTTGGGGTTTAACTTGTGATGGTGGTCAAACTGTCCTGATTGTAATCGCGGTCGGGAGAGTCTAGAAAATATGAAGCATCAATGGCATAGTGTGAGCCGTAGTAATTTAGACCAATGAAATCGAATGAGCCACTGAGTTTATGGCGCAAGTCTTCTGTGATAATGGGCAGCCGTTCGCCCACCAATTTGCGCATAATGGCTGGATAGTCTCCAAACACTAAGGGATCCAAATTCCTGCACAGAAACCGTCTTTTTTGATTCCATATACATGAAGTTTAGAAAGTAAAGATTCTATTAAGCCAAATTTAAGTAGGATTAGTTACCATGCATTGTGAAATTCAATAAGTCTGTCAGCAGCTTCAAAGTCTTCCAGGGTGTTTCTGAGCGGTTCAAACCATGAAACTTGGGTAATGATTCCAATGAAACCTCCTTGATGAGCCTGAGTTGTTTGTTTCAAACAATAGCCGCTGTGAGTTTAAACATTGTACTTGCTTGGTCTCTAGAACTTGATGAAAACAGTATTTTTGTTTGGGTGTCTTTATTGGGGTCAAACCCCAGAGAAGAAAGACGTGAGAAAGTTCAAGAATTATTTTTATTAAAAAGATTAGGAGTGAAAGTTGAAACCCCTTATTCTAGACGATAAGTAGAGACACAGAAGTATGCTAAAATTAGACATAGAGAGAAGTATAGTACTTACCTAATCAGAGTGAAAAAAGAGATGGACAATAAAAGGGTACAACATATCCTTAACTATCAGGTACATTACAAAGGTATGTCGCTGCTAGGAGGAGAGTACTATATCTAATCAGATTGAAAAAAAGGAGGTGGACAATACAAGGTACACCATATACTTAAGATAAATGTTGGTGC
This sequence comes from Torreya grandis, assembly GCA_037957365.1. Lineage (NCBI taxonomy): Eukaryota > Viridiplantae > Streptophyta > Pinopsida > Cupressales > Taxaceae > Torreya > Torreya grandis. The sequence continues at coordinate 3,498,987 of JARHVA010000433.1, read as the reverse complement.
TGAAGTAATTGAGGACCGGGTACATGAGGGCAATAGAATCTTTGGCGGAAACTCTTCCAGAAAATCAGATTTTAGCAACAAGGGTTCAATCTAGTGATCACATACCCTCTTTAAGAGAAAATATCAACACATAAAAATTGCATTGTGTTGGTTCAGTTCAGTTCTCATTATGTTGGAACGAGAAGGAAAACTTTTTAGTATGTGCTTATGTTTGCTATGCAAAAAGGGGAAACTTGGAAGGTCACAAATATGCGATGTTGCATTGTGCAATGTATGGGTAAGTCAGAGAAGCACAAAATAAGGTTGATAAGATAACAATAAGATTTCTGATTTTTTCACAGTTCATTAGTTTGAGAATGAGATTTTTTGGAATAAACTGTGTGCAATTTATTAGATTAATGTGTTTCGAATCACCATCAGTGATTCATTATCAGGAAAAATTATGGATGCTGATTGGAAATGTGTTGATCTAACAAATTACACTGTTTATTCTTAGAAATCTCGTTCTCAAGATAACAATAGTTTATATACCCTAGGAAACAAGTAGTTAGATACATTGCAGATTTTAGAGCATAAAAAATATATATATAAATTTATGGTTTAGATATATCTTGTGGAGATGGATTTGATGCAAATGGCAGCTGAGTTGTGAAAATCTTTCATACAATTTGCTCTCCTTCGTATAAATCCCACCTAGATGCACATAAAGTGTTCTATTTTATTCTTAAATTACAGTGTACCTGATATTCTCTTCTGTAGATATCAACAGCAGCGGCATGGGCATGCAGCACATTGTGCATAGCAATGTAAGGCTCCGTTGAAGAGTTGCCTGCACTGCAATTCCCAAATGGGTGCGAGCACCTGCCTGGAGGATACTCCCCTGTGTCATACGCCCTGATTAAGAAGAAGTTGGGCTCATTGAAAGTGATCCAATATTTTACTTTGTCGCCAAACAGTCTGAAACATGCTTCTGCATATTGTGCAAAATCATCTCTGCAGAAGTGGGAAAAGAAACAAATCTCTTCAATGCGAAAGAGTTAAGAAGATCTTGCACTAAACAAAACAGAAGCAGAGCATAGTATGTTACACAAAGCGTGGATTTAGCCAACTCCCATATTGGTCTTCCAACGCCTGTGGAATGTCGTGGTGCAAAAGTGTCACAAATGGATGGATCCCTGTCACAGATAACATCCCAAGCCTTGGAAAATTCCGGATCTACACCATAATTAACAATGTGAATTACAGGTTGTAAAGGAATAGAAAATGAAAAGATGAATGCCTTTGCTGAGAAGCTCATCGATCAGATCATTGTAGTATTTGACCCCGAGAGGATTGATCTCTCCCCTACCCTCTGGAAAGAAACAGAGTTACCAGAGTTAATGACTATTATAAGTAATAAATTATATGTCTAACAGGATCTAATGGAATTCCTTTCCCTGACATTGCTCTAAATCTAGAAAAAAACAAAGAATGATCCTTCAACTATTTTCTTTCCAGAGAAATGAGAACTAAGAAAACTTTCAAAAGAAATTCCCAATCTTAATACCAAAAACAGAGTATATTACAAATATTATGGCCATAAAATTTCCCCTTTCTACAAAGTGTTCAAAGGATAACCCGTACTATTCTATATCTAATTGTCAAATGTAATGAAAGCAACTAGGAAAAACTATGCAGATCACTTACGAGGAAAAATACGTGACCAAGCAATGGATAACCTGTACATCTCCACTCCCATTTCCGACATTATTTCAACATCTCCCTGTAAATTTTAGTATGTCATTCCAATCGAGCTAAACTAGTCTTAAGTGCAGAGTTAAACTAGGCAAGAGATATTGATTTAAGGTTTGATAAGGCTATACTTTATAGCGATGATATTGATCATCTGCTATATCCCCGTTGGCTCCTCCCTCAATTTTTCCTGAAATGCCAATTATCAATGGTAACACATATGACAGCAAACAGAAGTAACAATAATAAAAATAAAATACCAGGGATATGGGAGAATGTATCCCAATTGCTGAGACCCTTTCCATCTTCATCATACCCTCCCTCATACTGCAGTACATCATAACCATTTTATACAGATCTGTTTCTGGTAAAGAATGTTATACATTGAAATGGGTGTCTAACACTCACCTGATACGCAGAAGAAGCCACGCCGAATAAAAAAGTTGATGGAAATGCTTTCCTACTGAATTCTCCATCATCCCCTGCTGCGGCATACAGAACCAGAGAAATTAATATGGAAATGTATATAATTTTTTCCAAAGCCATTGTAGTTGGAATATCACAACATTAACGACGCTGTGTCTGAGGAGATAATAATTGGAGATAAGCAACCATTTTATATTGTGCGACCTTATCTGACACACACACTGTCACAGAGAATTTATTGGTTAGGCAAAATGTCATAATCCATGGCCACTGCTAAGTATTAAAGTAGTGTCCAAATGGTTCTCTCTCTAAGGATAGGACAGGATAAAATTTTGCCTTTACCAAAAACAAAATTGCCCTGTTACTTCCAATCTTTTCAAAATTTTTATATAATAATTTTATAATCATCATAGAACAATATATTATATAATAATTTTATAATATTTAAAATAATATTTATTTTAATATATAATATAATATAATATATTAATAATTATTATAAATATAATATATTATTAAACATATTAATTATATCTATAATATATTATTATAATATGATATTATAATCATATATAATTCATTATATATAAATAATATTAAGAAATATATTATAATACTTAATATATTAATAATAATACTATATTTTATAAATATGATATACCCAAATATATAATAATAAGAACAAAAATAAAAACAATATTGGATTAATCTTCCCAAAGACCTAGGAGTAGGTGGTAAAGAACATTATCTATTAAGTAATTACGTGGCAAGTAAGTTTGACACCGACACTCCACCTTAGTAATGAATTTGACATAGGCAAGTTTGTTATGTGCAGAGTAAACATTGTGAATGTGGATATGCTCAATTTCAGAAATGGAAAAAACATGTCAAAATGTGTTATGCACACAACTCTTGGTCCAACATATGGCGTTCCAAATCATTCTTCTTTCATGAAAGACTACTCTAAATTTGTATATTTTAAAGATTTGGAAATATTTTGCACTACAATATTTTTCACTCGACAAGATCTACCAATCAACAATATTTATACAATTTGGCACCAAAATTTGAACCCATCCCAATAATCCATTCTTGCCCAAGCTAGAATTCTTCCATTCTTGAAGGCAATAACTTACAAGAGCGATACTACATTTTTAATCTCTGGGGTTGCATAATATTTTTCATGCTAGAGGGCTCTTTAGAGTTACTTGATAATCACTAGAAGTTGTTTTAGCCACATATGTCATTGTTCTCCTCACTTGAATGGGTTTGTAACTAGAATTTGGGTCAAACAACATATAAAATGAGGGGTAGTTGAGATCATTAGGATGCAAAGTGGAGGTTGGGAATGGATCTAACTTATGAGTGAGAAAATCAATTTTTTATTTGGTGTAGCCAAGACTGTTGATAAAATTAATGTAGTCTTCAGGCTCCATATCATATACAATCCCAAGATCTACCACAACTCTTAGATCCACATGGCTTGTACCCATGATAAATGGGTGAGTTGTGACCCCAGTATAAGAATATGTGATGGGTTGTTGTGTGTTGTCAATTATATAATAAGACATCATAAGTGCATAATTGATAGCGATGGAACACTAGGTGGGATGTATCTCTTTCATTAGCATTGCACTACCCTCATACTCGTTGAATCCTTTGACACGTCTAAACCATATCCATTGTGTAATAAAATTACTTAGATGGTTTGTAATAATAGAATAATATATCAAAAAATTAAGAATAGGGTAAGTAGATCCACAATAATAATTTGTGAAAGAGTAGAATACTTGAATATTATGACTAAGCCATTTCGAGGCGGCAACCTCCACAACAATATAGTAAGAGAAGAATTTATAATATGATGATAAAATACTAACCACTACCTCATATATATACTTTACTTATCTATGGTTATTCCATACATTGATCATGCTAAGAACATCAAGAAATATAATAATATAATATGACGGTATGTAAGCCACAAGTCAACCACACATATCCTTATATGCATTATAGGTTAAAGGCATATCATGCCCCTCCCATTTATAACATCATTATCCTCAACATTGAATCAAACTAAAATGTTGGTGTAGGAACACTTCATCCTCTCATGTTGCATCTTCACAATGTAGTTTCTTCTATTTGATCAAATACTCAATCTCTCTAGTCCACAGTTATTTAGTGTGCATATGAAGGATATCTTCAAGCTCCAAAATGACTCAACCTTTTTCATTAATTTAGGTAACTCAATCTGAGTGGAAACTCTATGTCCAATTATTTTCTTCATGCAAGATACATGGAATATTGGATGTATGCAAGTGGATGAGCAAAATTCTAGCTTGTAGGCCACACTACCAATTTTTTTGCAACTTTTTGATAAGGGCTATAATACTTAGGGGATATTCTATTATCCTTTTTATGTTGCTTCAGAGACATATGATTATATGGTTAAAAAATCACAAAGACCAAATCACCTATGTCAAAATGCCACTCACTCAGGTGTTGATCTGCTTGTTGCTTCATTCTATTATGTGTCATTGCTAAATTTTATCATAAACTAACAAGTACATCATGTTTATGGTGAATGTGTTCCTTAACAACTCAAACCTTAGGATGCATCATTAAGGATAAAGTGATGGATGGGGAGTGATACCCATACAATGCCATAAAGGGAGACATTTTGGATGAAATTTGAAAATAAGTGTTATACCACCATTCAACAAGTGGTAGCTAATGAGCCCATTTACCCTATTTGTCAGAAACAAAACAATGAAGATACCCTTATATACATTTGTTTATCCATCAGATTGAGGATGATAGGATGAGTTGTGAGCCAACTGGATGCCCAAACATGCAAATAATATAGTCCAAAAATTATAAGTAAATATGGGATCTCGGTCACTTACAATGATCTTTGGAGTACCATGTAATTTTTGAACTATATTGAGAAACACAGAAACTATTGTATTGGAAACAAATAGTTGCGATAATGAACAAAAATGAGCATACTTGGTGAGTCAATCCAAAAATACCATGATAGCATTTTTACCCTTAGATCATGGTAACTTAGTAATGATATCCATGGAAAACTCCTCCCAACATTGGTTAGGGATGGATGGTTTTACCTTTGTTCTATTGACATACCATGCTTTCAGTGACATATTTCTAGACATCCCCATTGAGTCCTTCCCCAAAAAAATCTTACTTTATTATATGATATATTTTCAAAAATCCTGAGTGACCTCCCACTGAAAATGCATGAAGTTCTTGAAGGATTTTATGTTTGAGGAGATAATGCTTACAAAGATATAATCTATATTTATACCATAATGCATTCCCCTTCCATGTAAACTTTTTAGCTCCCCTAGAACCCTATTAAAGATTTTGAATCATATCATGGGTAACATTATCATTCTTCCATTATGATCTTGCTTCCTTTATCAAATCTAGTTGCTAAATAGTAATTTCACATAACAATGCCTCAACTAAATCATCCCTCCAAGATAGTGTATCTACCACCACATTCTCTTTTCTTTTATTATAGACTATTTCAAAATCATAGCCTAACATTTTAATCACCCATTTTTTTTGTTCTTCAGATGAAAACCATTGTTCCAAAAATAATTTGAGTCTATCATGATCAGTGTTTACTTGAAAGTGATGACCCATCAGATAAGGTCTTCATTGCTTGATTGTATGTAGAATAGACATTATCTCTTTCTCATAGATTGGTTTGAGCCTATTTTTTAATCTTTAATTGGATAATTTAAAATTCCATTGGTATACCCTCTTACACGAGTATAGCCCCCATGTCATATCCTGATGCATCACACTCCACAACAATTTTTTTCGAAAAATCAAGAGTAGCCAAAACTAGATTTGTGATCATAGCCATTTTCAAGTGTTCAAATGCTTTGGTAGATGAATCAGTCGACTAGAAGGAGTCATTAAATAAAGAGGTGATTGGGGTTGAAATGCTACCATAATACTAAAGGTTTGGCATAAAGTTGATGTTATTCTAAAACTGAAAGTATTTGTTTCCAATGATTCAAACGGTCTTACCAATTTTTGTTTTAGATGAGGATATCAACAAAAAATACCCACACAAACTTTCTCAAAAATGTCCTAAAAATAGTATTAATCAAACTTTGAAATGTATATGATTCATTTTGTGAGGATAAAAGGCATGACCATAAATTCAAATTGGCCTTCATGATTTATGAAATTTATTTTAGGTATGTCCTCATTACAAATTTGAATCTGATGATACCCCAAGTGACAATATAACTTGGTAAAATAAACAACACAATGCAATTAATCTATACAATAATAAATTAATGGAATGGGAAACTTATCTTTCATGGTGTATTTTTTGAGTTCTTTGTAGTCTGGACACATCCTCCAATTTTCATCCTTCTTCTGGCCCATGACCACAGGGGAGGAATATTCCCTTTGACTATGTCGAATGATTCCTACCTCCAACATCTCTTGTGGCATATTTTTAATTTCATTCTTCTGGGCATAGGGATACCCATAGGGTCTGATGTTGGGTAGTGTGCTTCCTAGAATAATACTAATGGCATGATCATGTGCACAACTTGTAAGAAGTCCTTTTGGCATGTCACCAAAAACAATATAATGGTTTTTTAACACTCTTTGCAAATTCAGATATGTAGACTCTTTGGTGGGTTAAACCTTTATGGAAAATAGCTATGACATAAATCCCTTAAAACATTTTATAATAATCTTCATCATTTTATGGGAACTAACTAGTTGTGGATATTTAACCCATAATCCATGCAATTCAAAGGTCTTGACTTCTAAATGGAATCTCATGAATAGCTCCTAGATATTAATCTCAATAGTGCCTAAAGTGGTGAGCCACTACACTCCCAAAACAATGCCAAATCCTCCCATGGGAATTAAAAACATAGGGGAATCTAATATGTAGTATCCCATATCAAGTTTAATGCTATGGCATTTTCTTGAATAATTGACAATACCACCATCTTTAATCATGACCTATAATTCTAGATATAGGTAAATAAAATAGTTTAAATGAGTAGCCAGCTTACTGTTGATGAAGTTATGTGTATTCTCAGAGTCAATCAACAGAGTCACCTTATTTTTCTTCAGGAAACCCACCACCTTAAGAGTTTGAGAAGTACTAATTCTTGAAAATACATGATAGGAAATAGTAGGTTTAAAATCTTCAGATTCATCCTTGGGTTCTTCTAAACCTGCACCTAAAGCCTCACCATATTTTTCCTTATTGTTATATTCAATGTAAAATGACTTATTTTTAGCATATTTATGTCCTTTTATCCATTTGTTATTGTAGCCAAAACATAAATATTTTTCACACTTTTCTTCAATTTGTTAAGCGGTCAATCTAGTAGGCTACAAAAATGATGGTGTTAGGAAAGTAGATTCATGAACATTAGTGAAATGTCTTCATTGGATAAGGTATTTTATCTTATCCATGTGTGCCCTTGGTATGTATTTAGATACATTATTCGGATGAAACATGAAAAAGTCCAATTGGATGCTATCTTTGAGGCCAACCAAAAATAGATCAGTCATATTTTATTCAGTGATGCCTGTCACACATAAAGAAAGATTCTAAAAATGATGAATGTAATCCATTATAGTCTCAGTTTGGCATAGTTTGGATAACTGGCTGAATCAATTTTTGAAGACATTGTTGCGATAGTGGAGCTATAAGTCCTTAGAAAATATTGACCATAAAACTAGGACACCCTTCTTTTTATTTTGAGCACACAACTAGTGATATCAAATTAACTACTTAAGTTCTAAATACAGAGAGGCCATGACCACCTTTTATGAATAGGGAGTCTAATGTAGATCAAATAAATTTTCAATTTGAGTAGGCCATGTGAGCGAATATTTACCATCAAACTTACACACGTCCACTTTTGAGAACATTGGCTTTAGGTCCAGATTGATGCTAGAATTATTTGGATTGGGAGACCCAAACTGGAGTGGTGGAGAATTATTGTGAAAATGTTAAGCTTAAAGGTTGGCCAATAACTAATTTAGTTGTTTTAATTTATCCCTCAATCCATTCATCTCCCCTCTCATCCCCATGACTTCTCCTTGAATCACAAGGATATCATTTTTTTGTACCATGCCATGTAACTTTGATTTAAGGTGTTAAAGCACTGTTAAAATACTTGGATCTAAATTTTTGGACTCCATGTCATCCCGATGAGGAGTTTTAGGTGTTTCCCTTTCCCATGTCCATGAGTGTTAGGCCCAACCATGTCTAAACCCTAGGAGGGTTACAACCATGAAAAAACATTATGCCAAAATATGATACTATTCAAATCACCTCACCAAGACAAATCCAATGATTGATAATGTGTACAAAGGTGAAAACTTTTGGCCCAAAAACTTGTATCAGTAAAATATACCATTACAATCATCTCGTAGAGAAGAATCAAACAATTACTAATTTGAACAAGGTAAATAAATTAACAAACTTATTTTTATTATAAGTTTTTTTTTCTTTTTTGTAAAAAATTCATGAACAAAAATGTAGTGATGAAACAAATTTAGTTCTTCCTAGATCACAAGTTATGTTTTTTCGACCTTCTAGTGCTCAGGATGTTAAATCCAAAAAAACCATGCCACATAAACTTTCCCAAATCAAAGCGATGATACCATTTGTAATGAAATTAAATAGGTGCTTTGTGACAATACAAAAATATGTCATAAAATTAAGAATAGAGTAAGTAGATTCACAATAATAATTGGTGAAAGAGTAGAATACTTGAATATTATGACTAAGCCACTTTGATGGGGAAACCTCCAAAACAATGCAATAAGAATAGAATTCATAATATGATGATAAAATACTAACCACTACCTCTTATATATACTCTACTTTGCCATGGTTATTTCATAGTTTGACCATACTAGAACGTCAAAAAATGCAATAAGATAATATGAAGGTATGTAAACCACAAGTTAGCCACACATATCCCTATAAGCACTATAGGATAAGGGTGTAACACATTAAATCCTTTGACACAACTAAATATTACACTAAATATATAGAGATGAATCTAAATGGCATATACACTATGTGCTCCAAAGTATAACGTCTCTGACATAATTATGCACAAGTCTTGCCAGTTATGCATTTGACGTGTAAGTCAATTGGGAATATTTGTTTTAGATATTGCATCTACAATCAATCCTATATGAAAAATATAGGGAAGTAAAATTTTCACATGAAAATTAATTATAGTGTGAGGGCAAACAAATGAAATGGAGAACTACTTATAATAAATGATGATTTTGGAAACTCTTGAATATATACACTATTTCAATTCGTATATACAAAAAATTATGTTGTTTACAATTGTTATGTAGTGCATGAAAAAGCATACTATTAGTGATCATTATATAAAACTAGATAGTATTATAATTATCTATGCATTTTCTATTATTTCATTATTATATTGTAACTAGGTGTTATTTTTTGTGCCAAGTGTGACCCATGAATAGTGGGAGATGGCTCAATTTTAAATGTCATGTTATCGTTGGGAATTGTCATTATGTTGTAAACCCAATTTATACCCTCAAACAAGTAAGGTTTATTGAGTCATTGTTAAATGTAAGATGTAGCCCAATCACTGCAACAAAAAACTTAATATTTACAATCTGAACGTTAAACAAAAGTAGAAAAACCTAAAATACAAATTATTATAAGAATAATAACTAACATTGTATATTATGTTTAGTAGAGAATAAAGAGAGAGATGCTACAACAAAAATTTTCAAGAGTAAAATTATTCAATAAAAAAGGAGTAGGATTTTTATTCCTCTCTATTTCAATATCTACATGCATCACCAACCCCTACTGTAACTCCTCTATCACAGTCAAATGCCCCTAAAAATAGTAATTCATTTACTAAAAATAATCTAATCCTCTATTCAACATCATTATCTTAATATAAAAAAATAGGGTAGTTAACAAATTTACTATTTCTAGGAAAACACACTCTTACAACCTCTCAACTATTTAGATTGACAATTGTACATCATCTAAAAATTCCATTTTTGGGATAAAAATATCCTAAAGATTCTTAACTATTTATTAATAGGTATACATCATCCTACTCTTATTTCAAATATATGGAACCCCTAGTTCAATTGAATCTAGTTTTGTTAACTTCATAAGCTCCTTTTATGTGACCCAATTATTAATAAAAATTGGTAATCCTTTCCATTGGCTAAATATATTTACTAATTCTTGGACCTTGTAGCGGTAACCTTAGTGTCCACTATCTTCTCAATTTGCACTTTATTTTTTTGATATATGTATGGTCCATTCTCCAAGTATGTTCTCATATTAAATTTCTTTCAAGCTTGCATGGTAGGAATAAATATCTACAACATTGAATATAGGATTTATGTCAAATTCTCCACTAAAGTCTATCAAATATTCATTCTCATTAATCTTTTTGATAATCTTGAAAGGACTAATTTTATTTGGCTTCAATTTCTTGTATGTCCCTTGAGGAAACCTTTCTTTACACAAGTAAACCATGATTAGCTCACCCTCTTGGTACACTTTTCTCTTTGATGCTAGTCAACATCACTTTTATACTATGCAATTATTATTTGCAGCCATTTCTTAACTTTTTTTTTCACATCATGTATATGCTTCAAAAAATCCTCTACATCTTGGCTAATCTATAACCCCTTTGGAAGATCAATTAAATCCATTATTCCTTTCAGATTGCTTCCAAAAATAATATGAATATGATATTTACCTATAGCCCTATTGATGCTAGAATTGAAAGTAAAATTTGATTGTGACAAGAATAAATCCCATTATTTTTGGCTATCCCCATATTAACACCTCAACAAATTTTCCATTATTTTGTTTATATCCTTCATCTGTGAATCCATTTGAAGCTGATAGGTTGAACTATATTGCAATTTGTTGTCACTTTTTATCCATAAAGTTATCAAAAAGTGATATATAATTTTTGTATCCTAGTCAAATGTGATAGTCTTGGGCATCCCATGTCAGCATAGTATTTATTTAAAAAATATATCAACAATATTACTTGTATCAATAGTATTTTTACATGGAATAAAGTAGGCCTTTTTAGAGAACTGGTCCACAAAAAAAAAAATGGAATCATTACCTCTTCGAGTGTGAGGTAACCCCAAGAAAAACTCCATGGAAATGTAAGTGAATGGTCTTTAAAAAACTAGTAAAGTTTTATAAACCCAAAATTCTATTACCCACATTAAGAAACTTGGCAACTCTACATCTAGAAACAAACCTATCGACGTCCTTCCTCAATTGAGGCCAAAAAAAATTTTCACTTACCAAACTATAAGTTTTTTAGCTTTTAAAGTGACCTCCTAATCCATTTCAATGTATTTCCCTAATTATATTTTCCCTCATAGATAGAGTCTGAATACAAAATTGGAGCTCCTTAAATAAAAATCCATTAGTCAATAAGTATTTAACATAAAAATCCTTGCCTCCATTTTCTATATTTTTTAGAGAACTAATAATTTTTCTGAAATAAGGATCGAATATATAATCCTTATTCATTTCTTCAAACCCAAAAACCTCATTTGTCATTATGACAAGTAGGCGATGTCTCTTACTTAAAGTATTAACCATGATGTTTTTCCTTCCATTCACATGTTGCACTACAAATATATTGAAAAAAGAGACATGTTTGGCATGCTTATAAGATAAGTTGTCTTTAGTATTTATATATTTTAATGCTTTATTGTTTATCAATAAAACAAATTCTCTATGCAATAGGTAGTGCTTTCATTATTTTAAAGTTTGGATGATAGCTTATAATTCCTTATCATAAGTGTCATGCCTTTATTGGAATCATTTAGTTTTTCACTAAATATGCAACTAACTTGCCTTCTTGACTCCACAATCCTCCAATTACAAGTATTGAAGAAACATACTCAATGGTAAATATCTTCTCAAAGTATAGTAAGGAAAAAAATCAAAACTTTCTTCACCTTCTATTTAAGTTGTTTAAAACCTATTTCAGCTACTCAAATCTAAGAAAAATACTTTACGTTGGTGCAATTGGTTAATGGAGTACTTATATCACTGAAATTTATAATAAATCTCTTATAAAATTTTACTAATCCATGAAATTTTCTCACCTCTATTATACTTTGAGGGATAGGCCATTCTAGTATAACATTGATCTTTTATGGTTCCATGCTCACTCCAGCTATTGAAATCACACTTCCCAAGAAAACCAACTTGTCTCTAGAAAATACACTCTTCTCAAGATTTAAAAATAAAATTTCAACTCTAAATGTATCAAACACTATTGTCAAATTCTCAAATTATCTTCTAGGTTTCTACTAGAAATAAAAATATCATCAAAATAAAATTTTAAAAAGTTCAAAAAATAAGTCCTAAATAACATGAAAGTGGCAAGGGCATTAGACATTTCAAATGACATCATCAACCATTTTTACAACCTATAGATATTTAAATTTAATCATTAAGTTCTTGATAATGTTTAATATTGATATCTTTACCTTACTTGATCTATTCCCCATTCCATTAAATTGCACTACTTAAAAGAGCCTTCACTATTCTACTCATTATCTTGCAATTACTGAAAACATCATTTTAACATCCATATTTGGCTATATATTCATAAGAACCAATTTCCAACACTCAGATAACAAATATATTTAGAAATCTTTAGTTGATGTTGTCTTAGATTATCTAGACTTTGATAATACATGTTATACTATATACATAGGAATATGATATTATGGTGTATTAGATTTATAAATAAAGGCTAGTTTGAAGTGCATATGATTTGTAAGTCATCCCACTAGCTAATTAGAATTGTATCAAGTATTAGTAAATAATTAATATTGATACACATTTTATTTTAATGTTACTTGTATGTTCACTGTATCAAGTCATAGTGGTAGGTTGGTTGGTTGTGAGCATTCATTATAAGTAGGTGGGTCTTATATATTTTTATAAATATTCCCCCTATACATGTGATGGAAGTCAAGAGTATTTTATGTCTTAATATCTTAAAATAGGTACATTATGTTGAGAATTTTCCTTATAATTAGGAGAATTATAAGGTGTTGATATACGTTAAGGGTTTGTTTGATCTAATATGTTTCAAGTTATTCTAAGTATTAGTTGTGAGGTTCTTAACATTTAGTATATAAACTAACTATGGTTTCTTAAAATATGATCTCAGAGCACTTTCTAACGCTGTGCTATGTTAGAAATTCAATAGTTTAGAGCTTTCTATGACTGTCCATTTTGTGTTCTTAATTTTCAAAATAAGGATCTTAGTGAGCAAAAAGTGATAATAAAAGTGGCAGAACTAATACTTTTTCCCAAAATATGCACATTTTTTTTACCAACATTAGTAAATTTATTGTGATTTTTTTTAAAAATGAGGGTTGAATTTATTGCAAAGGTCTTCCTCCTAACATAGAGGTCTAATTGAGGTGATTTTTATGTGGTTGGAAATATATTTTTGAGATATTTATAAAAAGTGGTCACATTAAGGAACCTGAGTAATATCGAGGGAGATATGACTATGCAAATTTGACTCTACGAGCTTGATTTTTGGTGAATTATTTTGATGTGAAACTAGTGAAAAGTAGTCAATTGTAAAGGCTTCGATCTTCATGCCTATTTTTTTGATGAGATGAATCTTACACAATTGGAATTATTATTTCAATGGATTTTTTAAAATTAGTCATACTAAAGATTTAAATCAATATTAAGGAAGTTGTGTCCTTCCAAAGTAAGCCTTCAAAATTACAAATCTATGAGTTTTTCAAGGCATAGCTATGGAAAAATATTCATATCTTGTATTTCGATTAAGCAATTGAAGTGTCATTTTTAAAATTCAAATGCAATATCCAGATTTACTTTATTACATGTTTTCTTGGATCTTGGAAAGGAATAGAGATCTAATGAATATAAATCCTCTTAAAACCCTAGTTTTTATGAATTCTGGATCATGAGGTTTTAATTTTTATCTAAAAATAATGATATTGATGATAGATAATGGTGTTTCCAATTCAATAAGAACTATGTTCATTTAGAATTTTGGAAATTATGTTTTTCCCTTTGTCTCCAGGGAAAAAATTGTTTGTTTGTTTGTTCATATACAAAAATAATGAAATAATTTTTCATAGAAAGAAACAGGGATTTTTTTTTGAAATCAATGGGGCACTAAGAAAGCAAATAATGATAAGGATGATGAGGTAAAAAAATATATGAGGTATAAAAATAATGAAATAAGGGCATTTTAAATAATGATGAGTAAGATAAGTAAGCAAAAGAAGGAAAAATGGAAGATAACAGTTTATATAATTTAGCTTTAAAGAAGGAAGCTTCAATATTTTCATTTCATGGATGTATTAAAAAAATGAGGTTATTGTATTTGTAAACCCAAGACACATGTATAACTTCATCAACATGGAATTAGCTAAGTAACTCAAATTTCAAGCAAAGCAAATCAAGGACACTCAAGTAAAGGGTAAACATATTAATTATTTGTTTAAAGATTTGAAACTCATCATGCAAAAATATGTTTTGCATTCATATTTTTCTGTCATGGATATGGATATTTTGGATATTTTCCCTAGATATCCTTGGTTAGAAATTTTTGTAAAAAATAATATTAAAGTTCAGAAGATGTTCATTAAGCTTTGGCATAAGAGAAAGGTGGTCACCTTGTAGCATATCACCCTTAGTGACTAAAAAATAAGGGTCAATGTAGAGCATGAAAATTAATTTGAAGATGTGAAGAATAGCATAAGGAAGATTCATAAGAGAAATAAGAAGAATATGAAGAATAAGTATAATTAGAAAATAACACTTCATCTACTCAAGAGACAAAGGCACTAACAAATGAAAAGGTGGAAAAGGTAAAATAAAAGGTTGATAAGATAAAATTATTTGAAAAGGATACATGGGTTGAGGAGTATAGACACCCATGTTATGATGAAATAAAAAAAACATGGAATCATGAAAAGTATCGTCACACCAGTAATCATTATGGTCATATAGGGAATTAGAGGAACAATCATTATGACTATACATGGGGTTGAAGGCAAAAACAATACGGAATATTAAATTATCCAAGGAGGAAAATATATGGTTATGGATGGAATTAAAGTATTGAAAAATAATTAAGAACTATGTTCAAAGAGTTATCACCCATGAAGATATGATATGGGTAATTGGAAGATCATGCATGGTACTAAGTGTGTAATGATTTAATACACAATAATTATTTAGCTTTTTCTCATGTTTTGAGGACAAAAATTATAAAGGGGAAGGGAATGCCATGTACCTAATAATATGATATTATAGTTATTAGGTTAAATAAATAAAGGCTTGGGTTGTATATGTTGTTTAGGTCATCCCACTAGCTAATTAGAATTTTGTTAAGTAAAAATAAATAATTAACAATGGCATACAACTTACTTTATAACTTACTGGTAATTCATTGTATCTAGTCATAATGATAGGTGAGTTAGTTATGATAATTCATTATAATTAGGTAGGTCATGTATCTATACAAACCCATACACATGTGAGGGAAGATATGTCTTGGTATCTTAAAATAAGGGTATTGTGTGGAGTGACTTCTATCTAATAAGGAGAATTCTAGAGTGTTGCCCTACCTCAAGGGTATTTTTTTAATCTAATATATTGATTTATTCTAATTGTGAGTTGTGAGGTTCTTAACATATGGTATTAGAACCAATTATAGGTTGTCAAGATGTCAATGTATTTAAAATTCTACATTTATTTATTATTTTGTTAGCCGAGTCCCCTTAAAAAGTATGTTGAAATCATGGTTATGTAGTACATGGGCATCCCCCACAAGGTGTCAAATTATAGGGTTTGCAAAATATGACTAAGGTTTTTTTTAAACTTTAATAATGTTGAGCATTGTCGAACCATGGGTTTCATTCACAACATGTTAGTTTTATTTTTCACAATAAGCTCGATATTTTGTAGTCTTTTATCACACCAAACTTAAAACCCTAGTCTAAATTGAGTTTCCCAATCTCCTTATTCCCTTTTGGAGTTTTTTTAACTAATTAGTCATGAACTTGATCTATCAAGAAATTTACTTGAGTGATTGTGCACTTTCCAGTCTGAGCATACATGTGCGATGGTTCAAATCAAAATGTTTTAGATTTGTGTTAGAAAATATAGGTCAAAGTTACAATCACATGGAACAATGGGATGAAATGGAACCTTGACTTCATAGGTTGCAGGACTAGTTAGTAGTGTTTTTTCAAATGATGAGGATGCCCCCATCATTGATTGACATTTGTATTGTAAATATAACTACACACAAGATATTTTTATGTGTGTTAATCTTATATAAATTGTTGTGTTTAGATACTTTAGTTTTCATATTTTATGAGTTTCATAATTTGAATTTTTTAAATACAATATTGTAAAAATATGAATGTATGAATTATTAATAATGTCCTTTGCATATTAATATCCATAAATGTTAGTATCACATTTTTGATAATGTTACTCAAAACTGATTTCCAAAACTATTTGGAATAAGAAATTCATTATAATTTGTTTGGTGAATTTATTGTTAAATAATTCAAAATGATTCCAATTCTAGATATTGTAATACTCTATTGACATGTAATTTCAATTGTTCCATAGATACTTGATTCACTTTTTTCTTCCATATTTATTTTGAACAAGATATAGATACACTTGTAATATGTTATTCTAAAAAATCAACAAGTAATCCTTTTTTAAAATCAACTCTATCAAGAGCTCGAATGACCAATGGTTCTCATGTAGGAATATCTTGGAATAATATGGTAAGAGTAGTAACTAAAGTATTAGCAATTATTCTAGTGGTTTATTTATGAAAATACTGATAGACCATTCCTTCCTTGGTAAGAATGTTTTAGGATGTCTCAATATTTGTAGAATAAATAAAAGAATAAGTAGGAGAGGAAGACATTCTTGTCTTATTCTCAAATGTAATAATTCCTCTATCAAAAAGTTGTGTAAGTTTTTTCATAAAGCATAACAATCATTATCACGATGTCCATTAATATCATGGTAAGTACAAAATAGTTGGCACTTTATCTTCTCAAATATGTGAGGTGGATGATAATAATTTGGAGGAATAGTAATCAATTTCTTATCTAACAATGTATGTAAAATATCATGTGGTCTATCTCTAATATGATTGAAATTTAGTGGTTACCCCTTGGTAGAAGTAGATATCTTTATTGTAGGTGTTATTATATAAACGTATTCCTTACATTTATGTAAATCGTTTACCAATTGTTATTTTCTATAATCTTTCATCATAGGAAAAAGAGTAGGTGCTTGCTTATGAACCTTGTTGATAAAAATCACTGTTGTTAATTTTTTATTATTGTGGAATTATATGCCAATGCATTTTAATTCTATATATGAATTGGCTTAACCCTTTTTAGTGGTAATTGGTTTCTTTAGTGAAGGTTCACTTATAGTATTACCATATATATCACATACATAATGGTGCACATCCATATATAATTTTTCAAAATAACTATAATCATTATGCAATGCTCTCTCTCTAATTGGATAAAGAATACCCTTAATAAATATAAATTGTATATTAAAAATCTAAGGGTTGATATGTCAAATAGTGTAAATCATTCTTAAATCATGTAATGAAACCTCCAATAGATTCATCATGACCTTGATTTAAACATGTTGATTATTTTGCCAACTAGGCCAAAAGTAAACTTGTACCATCAAAAACTTGACCCTTTGACTTAGTTTCCATTTATAAATTAGTTATTATGAAGAGTTTGAAAAGGTTAAGGTAATTTTGGATAAATTTAGGTATTTTTAAAATGTCAAGGTTTATGTTTCTCATGGTTTTATGCTCGATCAAGTCAGTGTCTTATGCCAACACTTAGTGGCAATGTCTAATAAATGCACAATTCAACCTAATAAGTCTTAATAGGATTAAGAGTCTTGTAAATGAGACCATAAAATGTGATATAGGCCTATAAGTTAGATTACAAAGAAATAAACTCTTCAAAGTCATTCTCATGTCTTGTTCAATGTGATTCAAGGTGGTGGTCAGTCTAAAAGTCAAATGAGTATCTTGTAAATTGAATACACTTATAAAAGGGCCTTGATAAATATATTATAACATAATATGGTGGTTTTAAAGTTAGAATATGATAGTTGCTAACCTAATGTACCTAGAAATTTTATGGTCATTACTTATAGCTAGTAAGAAGTGTCTTTTATGGCCTTATAAAATAAGAAATGCTTATTTTTAGATTTTTGTGTGAACATGAGATTTTTATAATCTAATTAGGCTCAATAAATATTAAATATATCTTATAAGGTCAATACAGGGAAAAAACTCATTCATCTTCTCCATTGAGTAGTTGGCAACCTCGAAAGGAGGCACTTGTTATCATTGGTTTATGCATGTGGAGAGGACTCAAACTAAATGATCCTAGGGATTGATGGGAATATTTATTACCTTAAATTTTTTAACAAGATCTCTAATGTTATGGGGTCATGCTCTATGAACAATATCTAACAAGATAAGGGGGCTAAAGCCCTAGTAAAACTCCATGGACTCAGTTTTCTCCTTGTAAGTGTATTTATGTGTTCTATGGAAGCTTGATGTGTTGGAAGAATTATTTTAATATTCCTAAATGTATCCATAAAATTTAATCTAATCAAATATACCCATACATGATTTTTTTGATAAGGGAAATGTACCTTTTCATTGTTTTAGTATGATAGTCAAGTTCTTGGGAAGGTTAAAGTGTTTTTCAGTCATGAGAATGGTGGTAAAAAGATATAAAATGCTAAACTTAATCCTATCAAGCCTCACCCAACCTCTTCATATCTCCTCCAAGCATTGAAGAAACCAAAATGGTAAATAAAGTGCCATGAAAATGCATGTTCAGTTAGTCTCTCCCAAATCTATAGGTATAGGATAAAGGTTTTGGCAAGTCTATGTTATTTCATGTGAGAAGAAATATCCAAAAAACCCAAAGAGAGTATTAATTACCCACAAGACCATTCAAAGACATGATAGGTAGGGGAGATCCATTCTATGATAGACTTGGAATAAACTTGAGGCCTAAATAGGCACCTACAAGTCTAATTCCATGTTTTGAGATGTTTGGAAGATTCTTGGTCATTGGAGGAGGATATCAAACCTGATCAATGATAAAAAAAATTCCACAAAACTCTCAAACACCCCTTATGGTTTTGGGATATTTTTAAAGAAAAAATAAAAATTCAAAGATGGTGGCAATGAGGTTTGGAAATCAGAATAAAAACCTATAGGTTTGTAATAAGTGTGGAGAGAAAATGCAATTTTTGTGTTAAATATGAAGTGTGAAAGTTCACTTTGATATATAATACATTAAAAAATCTTGTATGATTAATAATACTCTTTTTAATGAGGATAAACCATCAGTTTTAAGATAAGACTTGTTTAAGAAAGGATTAGGCTTGTTGAAGGCCTAGGAGAGCATTTTGCCTCTAAATTCAACTTTGAAGAAACCAAAAAAGGGGATTGGTTTCTTGTTGTTATAAATTACATATATCCTCTCAAGAAATATTTTATGAGGTTGTAAAAACCATATAGTAACCTCCTTCAGGATGGATTGCAAAAAAATGATGTTCAAGTCAAGATAAATGCTATAGACCTACACATAAGGGTATGAAGAGAAAATAAAATCTTGAGATGAGATTGAAATTTTAAGGTTAATGATACATTTGAGGGATAATGGAGAAGGTTCATATGATGTTTGGAATCCTTGAAAAGAGAAAGAAACATAAAAAGATATCAATTAGGGTTAAGACTACTTAATTGATTATAAACCCTAAACATGGATAGATTAGGTTTTATGACTATTTAAAGGGTAAATTCATTTTTAAGAATATGTATAGACCACATAGAATATTGATAAAACTTATTTAAATCATATCTAACTCCCAAAAAATCAATTTGAAAGGTTGTTGATCAAAACACTCATCTCGACCTTCTTAATAGTTCTACATAGTCAAAAAGGTCAACTTTCATCATGTTATAAATCAGAGGAGAAGATTCATTAGTCCAATTTAAATTATGGGATGTTAATAATGTTTTTATACTTCATATTTGTGGAATTTTTTGATCATTTGAGGCCCTCAACTTTATGAATTATCGTTAAGAGTGTAGAGACCCTAAAATTACCTATTTTGCCTTCAAAAATCTCAATGGAAGATAATGTTGGTTTAATGGATTATAATGTACTCTAAATGCCTTGAAAATGTCTAAGTTACATATGAGATCCTCATGATAATATATTAGAGCCATTAGTTTTTAGGTGTGAAGTGAATGACACAAGGAAATGGCATTAAAACTACCTTTTACGCATGTTTGTAGGTATTTAAAATAATGAGGTCTTCCTAATTAGTTGGAGAGGATTCTCAAGATTGGGTAGAGGTATAATGTACTAAATCAGCCATTCCATAGAATTTCAAGATGACAAGATCAAGATTCAAGTATCTAGACCAAGCTATCATAAATACTCTCATTGCTTGTATATGGTAAATGAAATCACAAACCCTCTTGAGATCATTTGAGGCATGAAAACCTTAAATGCATCATTATAAACATATCATAACATTCTTGAAAGGCTCTAAAATTTATATACAAGTCATTACAAATATTGTAGGCATTATTGAAAGGGATAATGCATAGGTATTTGCTAGTCTCATGGTGTTGAAGGCTATTAAGGATGAGTATAGTCTTTTCTCAACATAATCAAGCTTACCTTAGGGTTAACTTCACTCCATACCACATTGGTACAAGAAGTAATGAAAGATATGGCTTGGAATTTTTTTTTTCACCTTGAAAAGGTCTATATAGATCTTAGAAGTTGATTCAATCAAGTGTCTTTCAGATAGACATGGTTGTAGCTGAGCATGTTCTAAAATTATACTCAAAGGATTTTAATACAACTATGTATCAGTTTTAGAAGGTGGTCTATGAGCTTGAGTATAAGTTGAGTGATATTATATAATACATATAGGAGGTTGTCAAGCTATTATGACAATTTTCAAACATAAGCTAGACCCTACATGAGTGATAGGTCTATCCTCATTACCTTCTTTTAAACCAAACAAGTTTTGACATGGAATTATAGGTTTTAAGGACAAGGATCATAACATGAAGGGATTTAGGCCCAATTTTCATTCTCATAAGGTGAATAATGAATTGAAAATTAAATATTAGAATAAAATATATCAAATAGGTCAAGAATACCACGTGTTAAAGAATAAATTTGTAACTGCCCTTCAAAAAGTGAACTTGTAACTCCAAGAGAAGAGATCAATTTCAAGAGGAATCAAATCAGATATGATGATCTTCTATGTCATCCATCAAGGAGAACTACATCAACACTTTACCTAGTATATTGAGAAACAACATGACAACACATTATTTACACACTTGGTGGAAAAATACTTAAGTTTTTCAATTGGTTTTTTGTATGTGAGAACCATCATGGAATCTTAACACATCCTCCTTATCTCTTCTCTTTTATTTTATAAGTTTTGCCTTGAATGGAATTTTATGGATCCTCAAGCTAAGTATGGCAAAGACATTCTCAAATTAACATTTGTTTTTGCCTTTTAGAATGAACAACAAGATGGTTTTATCCTTCTTCAACCTTACTTTCAATGTGTATTCATGATTGTGCATGATTGATAGTGGTAGTGTCCTAACTCCCTTTCTTTTATCCTCTCACCCTTACCTCTTTACAAGTAGGTTGGCTCTTTCTAGGTTATGTATGGAATTAGATGTGGAAATTTTCCATTAGTGTTGATTTAGTTCACCTCTTGGTTGTCCCTCTTAATTCATACATTTCCCAAAACCTTGATATTAAAACAATGATGTAAGGAGAACTTGATGTTAAATTTATGTGGTCTAATCAATCTTGCTTCACTTCATAAGTGCATAGGAAAGTGGACGTCAAGATTTTTGTTGCATCACCTATCTTTACTATTAGTTTTATCTTTCTCTTTTCCTTGTCATTTGATTAGGTTAGTGATATTTTTAGGTTTTATATCAAGGGGCCCAACCCTCTCTAGATGTTATCTCTAGACATAGGTCACCCACAACCTTAGAGAGTTCCTATTATATCAATTGGGTGAAGATGTCCTATTATATCCAAAATTTTTACCCTAGACAATTCAATAAAACCTTATCAAACTTGGGATAACATGGAATTATCTCTAAGTATATGAAGATGGCTACAAGAGATAGATCTCTAGATTATGGGCTAGTTCCCTTGATCTAACTGTTTAGGCTCTCAACTACACTAGTCTAATTACTTGATGGGGTGAAAAGAAGATAAGGAAGCATAAAATAAACCTACACTAATCGAGGTTATACACCAAAGATATATTCATAAACATACTTTAAAATTTCACTATGAAAGTATATTTCCAAAACTGATCTCAACTCAAGGTTCTTCTAGCATAAGTGTTTCTACATGGAGGTAGAATTCTATTCATTTCCAGAGGTGGGTGAATAAGAGGTATAGTCTTAGACACTAATAATATATCTTCACACTTCAAAAACACCTGACAAATAGTTACACATAATAATACCTATTAGAAGAAGCATTACTCACATAATACATATAAGAGCAGAATGGAAGCAAGGAGAAACAATCATCACTTGTCATCCGAACAGACTACTTGACATACTTAGGAAATAATTATAGAGACATTAAGAGATTGATAAAAAATTATTCAAAGGAAAAATAAGATGTCAAACTAGTAGGGATTCACCATACCAATTATGGATTCTTTACAATGACAAAATGGATTCAATATATAGAGCATAGGAGAGGAGAGAGAAAGAGTGACATTGAACAGTCACAATGCCAAGTGTCAAGTCTTGAAAAATATTTAAAATGCAATAAAAAGAGTTAGATAATAGGTCATAAGGTCCTCTTGGATAAATATCTATTTGAAACATGGCATCTCCTTGAAGTTGGCATAGGGACACTCCATTGTCTTTATTGAAATTGATTTCTTGATAAGGAGTCCACTTAAATATTTATAACTACCTTGAAAGTCATTGACACATTTGCATTGAATTGAGAAGGTAAAAATATGATTTTTTCAGATCATTATACACTTCTCCAACTGATGATCTTCCCTTTATCACTTGTTGTTACTTTCTTACAATCACTCATTAGCCTTCTAGGCCTAAATTCTCACATTTGTCACTGTGGTGACTTGAACATACTCAAGGATATTTGTTGTAGAGATGTGAGACACCTAATGAAGACTTATTTGTCCTCTAATCTATCATATAGACTTCAATGAAAACTCAAAATCACACTTCTCATAATCAACTTGATAGTCACCTTGTTTCTCACTATTCTGTCCAAGACTACTTACAACAACCAACTTAGCATAGGGGTTTCCATGCAGTAATGAGGTAAGAATGAGGTATGAAGATTAAAAATACATCTCTACACACTTTCCACCATGGTTCTCATTCATCTATTTCCTTTTGAACCTTCAAATCACCTCAAAACTTGGAGAAAACATAAAATTTGACATATCCATATAAGTTATAGTACACAATAATTGATTGGTAGGGAGCCTGAGAGAGTGCCAAGTATGTCCAAATCACTTTCTATGTCAATTGACCCTTTCTAGATGCATTTCTCTTCATATATTTATTATTCAACTCTCATGAGGGTTTCAGGTCATTTAGGTTCTTAATAATGATTCATAAAGGCTAAGCCCTTAACCCTCAAACCAATTATAGTGAGTTAAAGTACATCCCTCCTCTTCAACTCTCCTTAAGTGCTCAATACCACATGCATATTTTGTGTATAGATGTGAGTGAAATAAGTTGGCTCTCAAGTTCTCACTATGCATTTTGGACACATCTAAGATAAATTGAGGCTAAAAATGGCCAATTCGAGTTACTCTATGCAAAAAAATGATTATAATAAATTATCCACTCTCCCATGAAATTTATAACTCTACTTAGGAGGATATTTTGACTAAAGGGATGAAGTTGGAATCTTGATGGTCATGTTTAGTTCTTAGGCTTAGTAGGCATAGATTATGTTTTTGAATATGTGGTCCCTTATGAGTGTTAATAGTGACTATAGGTGCTTATTAAAACCCATTAATCTTAAATTCAACCCTACAAATAATCCCATAGTCACTCAAGGCTTTTCCATTCATCTTTTCACCATTAATGTATTAGGTCTACATATTATCTTGTTTATGGAGTGCCTCAAGTTTGAGATAAAATAGAGAGCACTTACCCTATTAGTTTGACCTAAAGGAAACCATGTATGTCTTGAATATATCGTTATGATTCTCTGTATCAAGTTTGAAACCTTGACCATGATTCTAGAGCCCTCAACAAATCAAATTCTCAAAACTATCTTCTAAGCATGTGACTATGTGCAAGGTTTTGATAGGGCTTAAGAACCTTAAGCTATGACTATATATATATATATATATATATATATATATATATATATATCTTTGACTTTTATAATCACATGAAAATGTGATATTATCACTATGAGAGTTATTTAAACATGGTCATTACATCCTACACCTCTGCCTACCAACCAATCATGCATATTTCATTAGCTTAGACTGGTCTGTGTATGAGTCAAATTGTAGGTGTTCATTAGGGAATTCAAGAGATTAATGTATATGATAATACATGCTTGAGCACTATAATTCACACTTTTGGTTTCCTCTAAGGTCATTATGGTTATCTCACACTTGGATAGATTCATTTATGCTTTAAAACCATGCCCTTATCCCTTACCATTAACATACTAGGTGTCACTTCCATGTTGCATTGCTACAAGTTCACTATAGCCTAATGACATTGTAGTTCTCTGACTATTTTCATTAGAAACTTGACTGATTTGAAACCTCACTCAACCATCATTCTCTCTTGACCTAAAAAATTCCTCTTATGTCAAGATATTAACTCTAGGTCTAGGCTGCAAGGATGAAACCATTAGACTTACACATACCTCATACACTTCCACCATGAGATGAAATTGTATGGGGTAGGGTAATTTTAGGAGAAGTTAAGGTAAACACCCATTTTGAAAATTTTATTCAATTCTATGAACATGGATCTCAAGTGTTTGATATTTAACCCAATCTTGAACTATCACCCTTGAAATATTCTCAACATAAAATTTTAATGGATAGACTGAATACCATGCTTTATGAGGCTGAAAACAAATGTATTAGCCTTTACCAAAAGCCACTCATAGGAGAATAAACTTTGAAACTGATAAAACACTATTCTCAATGCTTAATGGTATTTATTTCATAACACAAGGATGATTATACATATCGTTCCATGTCCACACATGCCAACTAGGTTGAAGTTAACATTAAATGGCAAGATATGATTTTAAAGACTATATGCACCACTTGGTTCACATAAACCAATTTACAAAATGCAAACATATGAGGAAAACTGAGCCATTGGGATTGTACAGGCAGTTTAGAGGTACTAAAAATCTTAATTATTGTTCATATAGCACATACCACCAATATTAAAACCATGACCATAAAATGGAAGGTCACAAGGACTAATAACCACCCCCAAGTGCATTCAACCCAAATATTCTTCTCCAATCCTACCAAGTGAAAACCGTTGACTCTTTTTGACATGTCCAAGAAAGTGATACGATAGAGAAATTAGTTTTTAACCATTTTGGATCTGTTGAAGATGGATGAGCCTAGAAATGACCTATGAGGATATCAAGACACCTTCCTACAACATTCACATATGTCAAAGGAGCCATCATAGTCTTTATAACCATCTAAAACTAAACTTTTACAAATGATCTTCTTTATTTTATGTTGAACCTACAACCTTTCAATTTCAAAATTGTCTATGGCACTTCCCTAACATGTGGTATATTACCCTACTCTTTAAAATTTGTCCTTTTGATGATATTCATGTACAATTCCTTAGCATGACCCAAAAGGTGGCATAAAAGGACTTTGAGATAAAATACAAGTATGACAAAGATAAAAACATATTATGTGACCTTTAAGATGTGACTTGACCTTAGTTGGGACCATGGTGACCATTTTCAAACCTATAGGACCTTATGAAAAGTTTTAAAATGCAGGAGGGTTGACCCAATTTGACCTAGGTGAAATTTGTTCAATAGGTCCCAAAACAAACCTCTTCAAGGGTGAAACTCAAAAGGTCAATAATTTTTGGCATGCCTAATTGGACTAGTTTCAAATTACCTCATCTATTAAAGGATTGTTTGTATTTTCCTCTAGTACATCAGCCTTTCAAGTCATCTCTACAAACATTAATGGTGATTCCAAGTTATCTACATCTGGTTTAAGTAGTCTAAGTGCATATTGAACATCAATTGTTATGTATTTCAATCCTTAATTTTGTGAAAATGCACCTTTTATACCTTCATATACTTCATATCAACCTGAGAATGTTTATGGCTTCACCTCAAGTAGCCTTGGATAAATAATGTATCAGTTTTATTATGACATTTCTTTCCCTCTCACCCCTGCTCATGTTTCGAATCAGACTTGGCAAAGTCATATTCCTTCCAATCAACCTAAAAAAAGTGTCCAAGAGATAAAATTTGACTTTGAGAGACATTGTATGTAGAGTGATAGAGAAATAGAGTACCATATGCATCAAGAAGAGATTACATATTAGGCTTATATCCATTAGAAATAGGTAGAGTCATTGAAGAGACATAATGAGACTACAAGATAACATTTACATTATCCACCCATGAGAGTACAAAGAATTGAATCCAAAATCCCAATTCAAAAAAAAGAAGAATGCCCTGGGCCTCCAAGAGAGCATGCTTATTCTAAAATCCCAAGCTTTAGGACTCCCAATCCTATGAAAGAGTCTATGCCAAACCACTTCTCAAGTTGATGTTGTTCATGAAGATCAAGGTGTATCAGATTGTTATACAATGATTGCTAAATAGAAGGAAGAAAATAAAGTAACTTTGACACAAGAATCTTCCCCTCTTCCTCAAGAGCCCCTAAATGATCTTATTACCTCCAAGTTTCCAAGTTGTAAGAGTTCATCTTCAACCCCAAAACCAATTCAAGAACAATCCATAATTACCTATGTTCCTATGCCACCAAGTGAATCTTATTTCCCTCCCACCATCTCCCTTTGCATTGGAAGACATGTTTTATAGAATAAAATAGATGAGAACCCTTCAAGTGAACATGATGAAGAAGAAAATTTTTAAAGAGAGGATGATGAAGGCATGACAACTTGACATCCTTTTTGGACCAAGAACCTTTGTTATAGAATTCCAAATAATTATGCCATTGGAATGGAAGGATCAAAATTGAAACAAGAAGAGAAATATTATCTTGATGAAGATAAGTCATCTCTCTCTAATCAAGAATGCAATAAAGGGCATGATCAAGAGTTGGATTGGTCAAATGAGCTTCAATTTGGCATATAAGAAAATCATGTTTCAGTCCTTGAGGAATAAAACCATAATGTGTCTATAAGTCATTCCTAAAAAGGTCGATCATGAAGATGTTCAAGTGATGGTTGTAACATATGTATAATTGGATGTTATTAAGATGTTCCTAGAGACCAAGAGAAGATAAGTAGTTGGATTGAACTACCCTTTTCCATTGAAAATATTGATTCAATTTATTTTTTCAAAGAAGAGGATAGTCAATAATTTAGAATTGAGTATGAGATGGAATAATTTACCAAACCAATCCAAAAGGTGAGTTTGTTTTCAAATTGAAATTTGAGGAAAATTTTTGGTCTTGAAAAGACAAAAAAAAACCTTGATGAGGTGGGGAAGAATCTTCACTATGAGGATATTGAAGAATATGAAGTTCTTGGAAATCATGTAGCTCCTTTATAACATGGAAAATAACTTCAACATGAAGTTTCAATAGTTATTTCAAAAGATGATAACCCCAAAAATGAGCAAAATGAAGACTTGAATGGAGTGGTAACAATTCCTGATGAGCGAAAGAAGTTTGATGACCCATGGCAAAAACATTATAATGAATTCATTGAGTAACTTAAAGTGATTAGTAGGTTTGAGGTTGCTAAATATTTGATGAAGATGTCTATGAAAATGTGATCTTTTCAAGTGAACAAGACATCAAACGAGGGTCCAAACTTCAAGATGGAGATTCTAATAATTCCTCAATCCTTCATGAGAACTATTGTAAAGGTAGAATGAGTCCTTTTATGTAGAGGCTTATGACATATCTCAAAGGATATGACACTCCTCAAAATGTACAGGGAGTATACCTAAATGAGGAGTGGCATCAAGACCTTGAATTTATTCAAGACATTGAGTCTCTTTGTAGACCTATAACTCATAGTGAAGACTTTAATGAGATGATTGTAAAGATTGGAGAACATCTCCAAGAAAATTTTGATCAAATCATACCTCATGAAGATCCTAAAGAAGCTAGAGATTAGTTTTTGGATATCCTTGAATAAATTGAAGAACTTATATCAGATGACAAGCCAAATGAATTATATCAAGGTGTCATAAAAAGCTAAGAACATGATTCTATTAAGCCATTGAATACTAAGGTTTTAGCTATAACAACATTGGAAAGTCTTATCAATGTTGGAGAAAAATATGAGGTAGGACTAGAGACATAATAATATTTTTTATACATAGTATATATGTTTGTTTTAGTTTATTCACTTGGATGCAACCTAAAAGGATTGACACACAAGATAATAACTGATTTGATAAAAATAATGCTCAAGAATCATCTTGTTCTTCATTCCTATACACCACATGGAGAAGACTTATGAAGCTTTCCTTTTGATCCAAGTGGAGCATGCATTGAGGTCTCTTGTACATATTAAGTTAGTCTTTGTTTCCTTCGAGTGCTTTTGACATATGTGTGTTTGTATGGTTTGTTATTTTCTTTTCCCTAAGTGCCTAATGATAGAGGTGTATGTTGTTATTTTCTTGGTTGTGTGTTGTGAAGGTATTATCAGTTACTTTATCTTGTTTAATGTGTTAAAATAAATTTCAAGGTCCAAACCACATGTGTTGTTGAGTGATAGATGACTCCATAGCCTAATTGATTACTAAGGTTACCAGTCTAATTGATTATCAGGCTAACCAACCCTTGTAAGTCACCAAATTTTTTGATCATTTATCCCATAGGCCAAAGTTCAACCCCTATCATTAAAAACTTATGGAGATATTTATGTATTTTGAAAAGGTTAAGGTAATTTTGGAGACATTTGTGTATTTTGAGAAAATTAAGGTTTAGGTTTCTGATGGTTTTATGCTTGATCAAGTTAGTGTCTTGTGCCAACACTTAGTGAAAATGTCTAAGAAATGCCTAAGCCAACCTAATAAGCTTTAATAGGAGGAAGAGTATTGTAAATGAGGTCATCAAATGTGATATAGGTCTACAAGCCATATTGCAATGAAATAAACTCTTCAAAGCCACTCTCATGTCTTGATTAATGTGATTCAAGGTGGTGAGTCAGTCTAAAATTAAAATGAGTATATTTTATGTTTAATAAACATTTCAAAGGGCCTTAATAAATATATTCTAATGTAAAATGGTAGATTTCAAGTTAGAAGATGATAGTTGTAAACCTAATACACCTAGATAATCCATTATCATTACTTACAACTAGTAATAAGTGTCTCCTATGGGATTCTAAAAAAAAATTCTTGATTTTATAGTATTGTAAAAATATCATATGTTTCTACATCTCATTAGGCTCAAATAAATCTTACATAGATCTTAGAAGGTTATTACAAGGTAGAAACTCATTCATCTTCTCTATTAAGCAGTTGGTAAGCATATGAGGGGTCACTTGTTGTCATTAGTTTATACATGTGGAGAAGAATAAAAAAATGCTCATATGGATTGATGGTAACCATTATGTCATTAAATTTTTTAATAATATTTATGGTTTTAGGGGGTCATGCTCTATGAACAATTTCTAACAAGATAAGGCATCTAAAGCCCTAGTAAAACCCCATGGACTCAGTTTTCCCCTTGTAAGTACATTTATAAGTTATATAGAAGTTTTAGGTGATGGGGAAGTGATCTCAGGATGCCCAAAGGTCTCCATATCATTTAATACAATCAAATATACCCGTGCATAGGCTTGTTTTGATAAGGAAAATGCACCTTTTCACTATTTTTGTGTGAGAGTCAAGTTCTTGGGAAGGTTGAAGTGTTTTTTCAGTCATGAGAATGGTGGTAAAAAGATATAAAATGCTAAAATCAATCCTAAAAATCCTCATCTAAACTCCTCATATCTCCTTCAAGCATCAAATAGACCAAAATGGTGAAGAAAGTGCCATGAACATGTATGCTCATTTAGTTTGTCCTAAATCTACAAGTATAGGATAAAGGTTTTGGAAAGCATATGATATTTCATGTGAGAAGAGATCTCACAACAACCAAGGAGAGTATTAAAACCCCAAGACCATTCAAGGAGATGACAAGTAGGGGAGCTCCATTATATGACAGGCTTGTCATAAACTTGAGGCATAAATAGGCACCTGTAGGTTTATTTCCGTGTTTTGAGATGTTTGGAAACTTCTTGGTCATTGGAGGAGGATATCAAACTATAGTGATAAATACCTTCCAAAAACATATCAAATACCCCTCATGGTGTTGGGATATTTTTTAATGAAAAATACCAATTCAAAGATGGTGCTAATGAGGTTTGGAACTTAGAAAAAATACCTACAAGTATGCACACAATTATGGAGAGAAATTGTAATTTTTGTGTTAAATATGATGTATGAAAGTTCAATTTGACATATAATACTTTTATAAATATTTTAGGAGTAATTAGACTCTTTTTAATGAGGATAAACCATCATTTTGAAGCTAAGACCTGTTGAAGAAAGGATTAGTTCTATTGAAGGCCTAGGTGAATTTTGCCTCTGAATTCAATTTTGAAGAAACCAATAAAATGGGATTGGTTTATTATTTTTATAAATGATATATATCCTCTGAATAAATATTTTATTATTTTGTGAAAACCCTATAGGAACCTCCTTAAGGATGGATTACAAACAAATTATGTTTAAGTCAAGATCAATGATACATGATTGCACATAGGGGTATGAAGAGAACATGCAATTTTGAGATGAGTTTGAGATTTTAAGGTTAATTATAGATATAAGAGGTCATGTATAAGGTTTTTATGATTTGTGTAATATTTGGAAAGAGAAATAAACCTCAAAAGATAACAATTATGGTTAAGATTATTTAATTGACTATAAATACTAAGCATGGATATATTAGGTTTTAAAATTATTTGAACAGTCAAATAATTTTGAGGAATATGTAAATACCTCATATAATATGGATAAAAATTAGGTAAAGCATCTCCAACCAAAAATAAGTAATTTGAAAGGTTTATGATCAAAATAATCATCTCGTCCTTTTTAATAGGTCTACATAGTCAAGAAGGTCAGCTCTCATCATGTGAGAAGTTAGAGGAGAAGATGAATGGGGCCAAGGTGAAATTATGATATGTTAATAAGGTTTGTACACTTAATATTTGTGAAATTTTTTGATCAATTGAGGCCCTCAACTTTATGATTCATCATTAAGAGTGTAGAGACCCTAAACTACCTGTTTTGCCTTCAAAAAACTTGATGGAAGAGATTTTTAGTTTAATGGATTATAATTCACTATAAATGACTTAAAAACATTTTAGTGACATCTTAGAGCTTCATGATCATCTATTGGATCCATTATTTGGCACATGTGAAGTAAAAGGTATAAGAAAATGGCATAAGAAATTGACTTTTAGGCATATTTGCAAGTATTTGGAAGAGTGAGATCTTCTTGATTAGTTGGAGAGGATTATCAAGCCTAGGAAGAGGTATAATGGTCCTCAATCATACATTCCATAGACTTTAAAGGTTCCAAGATCAAGTTTCAAGTAACTAGACCAAGCTTTGATGAAGACTCTCATTGCTTGTTTATGGTAAATGAAATTACAAACCATCTTGAAATCATTTGAGGCATGAAAAAATTCAATATATTCTTATAAACATCTCATAACATTATTGGAAGGCTTAATAGGTTGTATACAAGTCATTCCAAAGATTTCATGTAATCTTGAAGGGGCTAATGCATAGGTAGTTTCTAGTCTCATGGTGTTGAAAGTTATCAAGGATGAGTACAGTATTTTCTCAACCTCTTCATGCTTACCTCAAGGTAAAATTCCCTCCATAACATATTGGTACAAGTATTAATGAAAGTGATGTCTTGGAAAACTTGTGTTTCACCTCTAAAAGGCCTAGAGAGATCTTAGAAGTTGATTTAATCAATTTTCTTTCATATAGACCTAGTTGTAGCTGAGCATGTTCTAAAAGGATACTAAATGGATCTCAATACACATGTGTATCGGTTTTATAAGGTGGTCTATGAGCTTGAAAAAAATTTTAGTGATATTCTACAGGAGATATAGGAGGTTGTCAAGATGTTATGACAATTTTCAAACAAGAACTAGACCTTTCATGAGTGATAGGTCTTTCCTCATTCCCATATTTTGAACCAAAGAAGATTTGACATGGAATTATAGGTTCTAGGGATAAGGATCATAAAATGAAGGGATTTAGGCCTAATTTTCACTCTCACAAGGTGAAGGATGAATTAAAAAGGTAAGAGTGGTGTAGAAAGATGCCGAAGAGGTCATGAATTCTATGTGTCAAAGAAGCAACTTGTAACTACCCTTCAAGAAGTTAACTTGTAACTCCAAGAGAATGGATCAGTTGCAAGAGGCATAAAATCAACTATGAAGACCTTCTGTGCCATCCATCAAGGATAACTACATCAACACTTGGACTAGTACATTTAGTAACCACATTAGAACACTTTATTTGCATAATTATTGGCAAAATACTTCTATTTTATAATTGGTTTTGTGCATGTGACAACCATCATGGACTCTTGAAATGTCTTCTTTCTCTCTCTCTTTTATTTTCATCTATAATTTTGTCCTTAAACGGAATTATATGGATCCTCATGCTAAGTATGGTGAAGCCCTGCTCAAATTAACACTTGCTCTCACCTTTTAGAATGAGTAACAAGTTGGTTTTAGCCTTCTTTAAGTGTGCTTTCAGTGTACACTTGTGATTGTGCATGATTGATAGTGGTAGTTCCTAACTCCCTTTCTTTTATCCTCTCACCCTTACCTCTTTAAAAGTAGGTTGGATCTTTTTTAGTCACATGAAGTGTTGTAATTGGTTGTGTATGAAATTAGATATAGAAATCTACCATTAGTGTTGATTTAGTTCACCCCATGGTTATCCCTCCTAATTCATACATTTCCCAATACCGAGCTATGTTGAAACACTAATGTAAGGAGAACCTCAATTTGAATTTGTGTATTCAAATTAGTCTTGCTTTACTTCACAAGTGCATAGGCAAGTGGAGGTCAATATCTTTAGTGCATCACCTCTTTTTACTTTCAATTTTCTCTCTTTTCCTTGCCAATTGAGTAGGTTAGTGTTAGTTTTAGGTGTTGTATAAATGGAGACAAACCTATTTGGAGGTTATCTATAGCTATAGGTCACCCACAACCTTAGAGAGTTCCCATTGTGTCAATTGGGTGAAGAGGTCATGAAACAAGCCTCTTCAAGGGTGCAACTCAAAAAGACAACAAAGCCTTGTAAATATTTCATTGTTGATTTAGGCATTTCGTGCTTATGTTAAGATGATAATAATATGTCTTAAAATATTTTAAAAGTAGGTAAAGAACCATTAGGAAGACTATAGAACCAATTCAAAACATTTCACATGAAAATTCAATGGAAATATTTTAACAATATGCATCTAACATTAGCCCAATGACCAAAAGAGCATATGTATTGCATTAGGTGATTAGAAGAGTCTCCATGACCATAAAATAAATGAAGCATAAGCATAAAAAACTCTTTTGTATAAGGATACTCAAATACATTTTTTGTAATAGGTGAAACTTTAATGATATTATCTTTATTATTAACATGACATGATAACAATTAAAAATTAAGATTCAGTACTTGCTTTTGAAGGTTTCTTAGAGCATTCATCATAGACACAATATGGCTACTATGAATAATTGTAATTTGAAAAGGGAACTCATAGGTTGTAGTTTACCATTTATTTAAAACATAGATATGATCGAATCATCACTATTGTCATTGCATTTTGAGACCACATTATTTCATAATTTGGAAAGATTGCATATTGGATCATTTGTAACACATGAAATTTGTAAATAATAAGGTACGCCATTTCAAATGTCACGAAGATGTATAATTGAATATCACATTATTTTTTAGGAGATAAATAAAAATTGTGTATGTGCATAAATTTGTGTTTCTAGAGAGAGAAGGAGAATCACATTCCACTTTTGCATCATTTGTACCATGAGAAATATATGTGTATGTAAGAGTAGTATTAATAGGACTTTGAGTTATGCATTGTGTTTTGTTCTTATGCATTTTTATTTTATAACATTGAATGCAATGTAGTGCAGTATAAAACTATAAAGATAAGAGAGGTGTATTCTCAAATAAATAAATTCAAATTGTAACTTATGAAACATGGGAGGAATATGGATATGCGTATTATTATTATGTTCATCTTATTCTAATGTATGATAAAGAGAATAATCTAAAGGATTAGGGGAGCTAGGTTCTTCTATCTTGGAAGTGTTATCTTCTTCTTCTTCTTAATAACTATATGCCTCTTCATAATTCATTATAATCATTTCCTTCATGATCATATTCCTCATGCACATCATTAGCATTTTTATTCATACAATGATTATCATTATTCCATTCACTAGATTAATCATAGGTTATAGCATTGCTAGAAAATATAAAAATCCAAGGGATTAGGACTATTAGAGTTTCTAGTATAGGTAGAGATTTTGAAGCCTAGGATGGCAAGAAAGAAAAGGATAAGACCTAATCCTAAAACACACTCCTAAAAATAAACCCTAAGTTAGAAAGTTTTAAAAGTAGTATTAAAAAAAAGTTTAGGTTCACCAATATGAATTATCTAAGATTATATTAACACAATAACAACTTTTTATTATGTATAAACTAATAGATTGTAATATAACTATGGATTGGTAGAATAAACATAAAATATGGTTTTGAAAACTACAATTAAACATGTAGGTTTAACAAGTTATAGTAAGAAAATTAAAAAAGATAGAGAAAGACTTAACTTATTTGTCATACTTCCTTTATCTGTACAAACTAGATTTTTGATATAAAGTTGTGTGATGTAACTATATTTTTCAGGTTTAAAGATTTGACAGTTGTTTCTATTCTAGGATAGAACCAATTGGAAGTGGATATTATCAAATGCTGATCTTGGCAATATGATTATAAGTTCTTTGAAACTTATTATTGTTTCTAGCTTTGGTTCAAAACAAACTAGAAGTGGATAGTATAAATTGTTGACCTTGACTATGGGTTAAACTTAACCCTATGATTGCATGTTCTTTGAAAATAGTTATTGTTTTTGATTTAGGTCAGAACCGACTAGAAGTGAAAAATATTAGTTATTGATCTTGTCCTCATAAAAGTGAAATTTTCATTATTTTTGTGATGTTTCATCTATGTTAGAAAATTTTTTCCCATATGTTCAGCATTTTCATTACATGTGTATGCACTTTAAATATAAAACCCTAGTTTCTTTCACAAATACTTTAAATATTAAATAGGAGGGAATCGAGCAAAAGGGATTGAGTTGGAATGACTTTGGTCAATCCCTATTGTGAGACCAAGTAGTAAAATACATTTCTAATGCTATAAAGAGGGATCAAATGCAAATTTTATTCTCCCACTTACATGTGTATGCGAAATCATGAATACAAAACTAGATGTGTTAAATCATGAAATCTGAAGCATGAAAAACATAATTATAATTCAAATGTAGCTTTAGTGATTCACTGTAAGCAATATGTAAATTTTGTATGTCTCTTATGATGTGAGAATACTTATCCTAAATGTCTCCTGGAAACTTTGTATACATATGTGTTGTCCCCAAAATTAGCCACTTGTATTTGTAGTCAACATGATAACTATTTCAGTCCTGCAAGCTAAAAAAAAATTGGTTTCCTTCCTTCTTAAAAATGTTTTGAGAAGTTAAGTTATCCAATTACCCAAGTCTTTTCGGCAAAAGGAAATCTCTCATTTCCAAATAGTTTTTCAGTCGAGAAAATGAACAAGGAACAATTCAAAAAACTTGAAGGCATTTCCTAAAGAATTGATAAGGATGGTTCAACGTTGAGGTTAAATGATATATGGTTCAATGGCGGGGTTCAATGATCTAAAATGAATGTTGGAGAACTATTGAATCGTTGAACCATTTAACTCCGCTTCAAAATGGTTCAAAGGTTCAAAATGGTTTGAGCGGAAGGTTCCAATAAAAGGTTCAAATAGTTTGTTTCATGATACATTGAATTGAATTCATAAGAAGACTGAGCAAACGTGACTCTTTGCAAAACATAAAATATTGAGCTGCTGAATCATTGAACCATTAAATTATTGAACCATTAAACTGATGAACTCTAAAAAGATGGTTCAAGGTTCAAAATAGTTCAAGCAACCGGTGACGTCCCCGTGGACATCAAATTTAGGATAATGGAATAACCATTGATTTTCAAATAACACAGACTTGAGGACAAACTCAGTGATCTATTGAGAAAGGATTCGAAGAAGCCAGCAGAAGGTGAGAAGATAGCTTCGAGAGCTCGGATCACCAAGAAGAGACAAAATATAGTAAGGAAAAAGGGAATCAAACAGAGAATCCATAAGCATCAGTAGAAGAGTTATTCTAGTGGGTGGAACAGTCCACCAGGTGGATATCAGAGAGTGCAAGAATTCAATGGCGTGGCCTATTTTTATTCATTTGATTAAAGACGAGTGGACAGTCGTGTAAGTATCATAAAGAGGAGCGGCCTTGCCTTTATGAGGATCAAGCAACCCATGCTTTAGAGAAGACATTTGATATGAGTTAAACACCAAAGTCAGGACTGGTAACTTGCTCCAGCATGGCCCCTGCATAGAACTTCCTCTTTCCAATGCATTCAATGTAGCATGGGCCATTTTGTGAAAACAAGTGCCAAAGTCTTTCTTTGGATGCTATATATTGTAATATCTCATTTTGAATGAGAGAGATGTCTCAGTTATTAGAAGCAAACTCTGACCAAATTGAAAAGCATTTTTGAGACTTTGAGCTTAGATTGTTAATCATATTTTATTAGGTGAATGAGAAAGCAAGTGACCTTTCAAACTTTGTGTTGAAATAACTTGTGTTATGTAGGAAATTTTTCTTGTCTTTTTCCTAAATACAGTCTTATCCATTTGATCAAATAAGTAGAGCAAGTGAAAATAATCTAGAAGATGTCTTGAAGCTGATTGTGGAGACTTTGTGCTACCATAATTGTCTTTAGCTTGTGTGGTTTGCGTTTCAACACAAAGGATATTGGAAAGGCTTTGAACTAATTTTATCCTTTGTGATCATATATTCTGTTGTAGTTTGTAGTGGAGACTTTGGGCTACACTTCATTCTACGGTGTCTTTAGTCCTAAATCAGTAAGAGAAGCAATGAAAGACTTTGTGCTTTCGTGTGTTTCTTGTGGATCCAGTTACTACCCGGGAAGTTTCCCTGTTTATTGAATATCATTTCTGAAAAAAGAGAAATGGATTTAGTTATTACACAGGAGTTGTCCTCTATTTTGTGAACATCATTTCTGAAAAAAGTGAAATGGATGGTGTGATTCCTCCCCTTAGTTAATATTAGTATAAGTCCAGTTTATAATAGCTTATAGGGAGCCTCCCCTTATTGAGAGGAGAGATTTATCTCATTATGTTGTGGCTGATATAACAATTTTGTCTTCAGTTAGTTGACGATAAAATATTCACCCAACAATATGAACATTTTAGAATTTAAAGTAAAAACCTAATGGTGTGCAAAATAGATCTAAAAACATCCAAGGGATCTAAAGTAACAGTTGAAAAGGGAAATATGTCAAAAGGGAAATTAAAAGGGCAAGGGTCATGATCGATTGAAAGGGGTCAAGATCGATGGTTGATCTTGTTTTGGGAAAAGCACGACCTTGAAACGATAAAGAGGTTAGAGATCTCTATTTTTAAACATGACTCAAGTAATATGGGTAGGCAAAGGTGGCCACAATGTCATAGAAAAACACAAATTAAAAGAGGAAAACATAATAAATCATGCGCTACTAAGTATAAAATTCTTAGCTAAGACCCCATTTAATTAAAGTGGCTAAAAGATATTGCAAAACAAAACTTATGTCAAATTTGGGTGTCTATATTATACCTTATTTGATAGATAGAGCAAAACAAAACTTGTGTCAAATTTGGGTGTCTACATTATACCTTATTTTATAGATAGAACTAATTTAAAACTACAACCATAAAAACAATATAAATATGAATCTTATAAATTAATTAAATAACATAAAATAAAAAATAAAATGAATTGAGTACAATCTTTTCAAAGAATAAACCTAATTACTAAAAAAAAAATTCCCCAAAAAAAAATCTTTCTATTCGACAAAAGTGGAGAAATAGAGATAATTAATCCATCACATTCAATGAAATAGATAAACAAAAAATAACCCTCCAATAGAAAATAAATAAGAAAAAAAAAAGTTAATATACCTCCATAATGTGCTACAAACTCCTACCCTCATGATTTGATTTTTGAACGAGAGTTCAAGCGACTTTGTCTAAGTGAATACCAGGGCATGCATTTCCCTCGCCTTATGAAAAACAATTTAAAAGTTAAATCGAAAGAATAAAAATATGATAATAGGTTATGGGTAGGGTTGGGGACCTACCACCCAATTATATTGGGTTCAAGTTTTATTTTTCGTCAGTCACCTCTCATAGCTAAAACTTCACATAATATCCAAAATAAAAATAAAAATGTGATAATAAATACATTTCATTGCATTGAAAGTTGTATATTATAAGATATTTGAATTTCAAAAACTTTATAAAATATATACATTATTGTAAAATATGATTTGTTAATGGCTCAAAATCATTGAATGAACACATTAAAATAGACTTAATTGGGATTATATTATTATTTAAATATAATTTTTGTTGGAAAAATATAAAATTTTAGAAGATAATTAATTTTAATTATTTTAATTTTATATATATATAATATTTGTAATTTATAATTGATAATAAATTATATATTAATTTAAAATATGATTTAAATTTTCATAGAATTTTTTAAATAATAACTTAAAAAAATTAAATCATAAATTATTATTCTATAATTAATTGGCTCAGAACATTTAATTATGAATTTTTTTACATATACCATTAAAAACTACACTAAATTAGTAAAATAAAAATGTCTCATCAAAATAATAATTATTAACTTATAAAGATTTAAAATATTAGTTATTACTTTTTATATGAATTTCAAATTAAAGTTCCATCTATATTTATTTAGAGGTACTCTAAAGATGTAAGGGATATAACTTTTTATTTTAATAATTTATGATGAACATGTTTTAATTGATAAATTATGATTTGATGGCTTGCCTAACCATCAACCAAATTTTGATAACTTTCTTGCATTTTTTAATTTAAAATAAGTAAGAAAGAACCTCACATCTTTAATTAAGAAAATAAGGAATCTTAAAAATTATGTTATACAGAGTAAATATATATTAAATATTATATCTATTAAATTAGAGAATAATTAAAATTAGGGGAAATGTTGGAAAAGTGGAGTATGTTTTAATAATAGAAGAGTCAATTATTCAACTATCATCCAATAATTATATAAAAATTTAATATTATGAAAATATTGACATTTGAAATTAATATATGCATTTAATAATATATAAAATTTAAAATCGAATATATTTTGAAATACCACAAATCAATAATATATATAAACTCATATATATATATATATATAAATCAATTTAGTTATTGTAACAAAACGTGCAGTTTTTGAATTGTATTTAATATAGAATTATTGATTTCATCCCATCATTCAACTGCTCCAATTTCACCTACTTCATCAATTATGCAAAACTTTTGCATTAAACCCAATACCTACAAAAAATTAATGGTGTCTCACTATTTAAAAAAAAAAATAATAATTCAAACACAATTTAAAAAATTACCTCCAAATTTTTAAAAATCTTTCCAATTCCAAAAAAATCAACAATAATTTGAATTTGTGTTATAAAATTTATAAATACAATGCATGACACTACCCAACAGTGTCATTAAAATTCCTACTGATTAGATATTTCATCACAACAAAGAGTAGAGATTCTGAGTTACAAATTACAGATATTTAAGCACATCATAAAGTAGAAGAGGATTGACAATCTCTAACAATACGACAACTTGGAAGATAACTACTTTCAACATCAACTCTAGGTTGAACAGTTAATTCTTGTCTATAACAACATGCTTTAGTCTGAAATAACTAGAGCTGTATTTATTTTTGAATTTCCACCTAAAGTTTCAATGTGCACAATATTTATTAAATGAAATTAAAGTGTCATAGGAATTGGCCCTGCCAAAGACAAAATACTACCAACAATTAACAAGCATAAAGAGGAGAACATGTTTATTCACTGGAGATGTTAATGTTGTCAAATTGGATGCTATGATTCAAAGTTTTAAACTTATTTTATTTGCTATCATTGATCATGATAAATTTGTCAATTTAAAACCAACTTATATACTATAAACCCCCTCAAGATAACTAAATCAATCTACTTTTTCATATAGGTAGAGTAAACAATGTTCAACTATGTCATACAATGAACACTTGGACTACCAACGAGTGCTACATAAAGTAAAAACATACATTGGAAAGGACATTAGCCAACTCTCTCATACAATGAGATTCTACTCACAATTGTGATTAATGTCATATGGATTTCATTATTGATTGATGCACTTACTAGGATGATTGATGTCCCATATACTCCCATATACTCCCATATATATATATATATATATATATATATATATATATATAACACCCAAGAAAAGAAGAGAGTTTAATGATACGTAGGCTGAAATAGACAACATGTATTTCCATTTCAAGGGAGAATTCATTGCAACACTTCTTCAAGAAGCGCAAGGATAGGTTTAAAAAGTTACCACTTGCTTTGTATTATATATCTTTGAAATTTTTAATATTGCTTGGAATTGATGTATAATAAACTTATTATTAGGCAGGTTGAATGTAAAAGCTCCCTATAATACCACCATGCAAGAAAATCCAAAGCCTAATCCATGTCTGTGATCTCATATCTTGTTGTCTAAACAAAATTTATTAAAAAGTGTAATATATTATTGACTACATTATACATTTTTGCCATCAAATCTTTCTATTACAATAACTGTTAATTTTCATACTTATAAATAATTTTTAATTTTTTAACAATTCAAGTTTAGAATTTGTAGGCTCTAGATTGCTAAACTATTAGTATAATTTGAACTTAAATTGTTGTTATATAAATATATTTGGTTAACAATAATGTAGAATTGGACAATATTGTCTCCTTTGTTCTTCGAATAAATCATGTTTGTTATTAAGGTAGTTTGAAGTTGGGTCTAAAGAATTCCCTAAAGTATATTATAAACTTGTCCAAAGGCCCAATCCTACAATTAAGATGTGTAAGCACACATTCTTTCATAAGTATTGAAGGAGAAGTGAAGAAACACATAAGTTTTACAAGTGGTGTAGGAATGTTGCATATTATATTAAGTGATGCAGGAAGCATAAGTGGTGCAAGAATGTTGCATATTATACTAATAAATTAACTATTAATTACAAGGGCCATGCATGTATGACTAGTTGTTTCCTTTTGTCTGGTATTGTATAAAGAACATTGTCTAGTCGATATTTACAAGTACAGATATTTACTCAAATATTTAATTATTAACTCACTATACCAACCCTAAACAAGTAATAGAGGCTATTTTGAATCTTAATGGAGAGATGAATACATATATGAAATGCTCTTTAGACTAGGGCTCCAAATTACAAAGTTTAGGAGTATCATATGCTCTTAGAAATGACAGTCTCTCTTCATATAAGTTTGAGTTGCGTGAATGTAAATTTGTGGGAAATGGAACCTCACACAATATAAATAGAAGCAACCAATGTGAATTTGACAATAATAGATGTAACCAATAATATTTTAAACCCAAATTTGAATATATTTTGAAAAACAAAGAGAAGGGATATGTGTTTGACCATTCATTTAATGTATAACAAAATTTTTATGCTGCAAACCCTACGACTGAAAGCACTTTACACCTCATATTATTTTACTAATCTCAAGCAAAAATTCAATCTGACATTGTGCACTTGACAAGCTACATTTGATTTTGAAATTATTGACTCATTTATTACTATAGAATATTGTTCACTCCAAAGTTCATATGAAAAACTGAAAAATTTATACATATTTGATAATTATTGTGATGGTTCATACCAATAAGATGAGTAGATCTTTTAGTTATTCAATCTAAAATTTGAAGTGAAAGATAATTTGCTAAAATTTGTCCAACACACAATACTAGTTTAAAGTTTCACTAGATATCAACAAAATAGTATGAGGTGCAAAATGTGTTGTTGATTTTGACTTGTACTATTTGCTATCAAGGTGAAGAATAATGCATGATGGTAAAACAATGAACATAACTAAATAGAGTATACAAAAATCAAAGGAACAAAATGTCCTAAATAAATAGTAGCAGTCGAAGTATAGGACCTAGAACTCCACTAATGTGGGATACGAAAGGAATGCATGTAACCCGGAGCAAAAAATGTAATAAATGTGGGAAATTTACCAAGGAATTTCCCAATGTACCTTCAAAAGTATCTAAGCCAATTGTAAAAAATATGTTTGAAGTGACCATGATAATTATTACTTCCCAAAATTGAAAGCAATCCACACATATATGTAGAACAAGATAACATTTTCTAATAGTTGAAAAGCAACAAAGTAAAAAGGAATTAGATATGTTGGTGGAGAAATAACAAATGTAAGACACAAATTAGGTTGTGAAAGTTGAAAATAATCAAGGAAATGAGGTGGGGTGAGTCTTTGAGACTATACCCCCACTATAAACTCAAATAGGATGATCACACAACAAACAAAAAGAAAATAAATAAATAAAATTCAGCATGTCTATCTCCTACTCTCTAAAATAAATATTATTGTTTCAAATCATTCCCTACATGATTAATAGTATCAAGGATATTTTTCAACACATCTATCATATTTGTTTCTCATTATTAAGTCGATTTAAAGATGGTTCATTATAGCTACTGTAATTAATGGTGTACATGTTGGTTGTTGCATTTGACATGACAGTACTATATGTTCTTATTAACACCAAAAGTGTTAGTCTAATCCCTACTTACAAACAATATCAATTTTGAGTGGAATGTATGGCCAATTGGGGATTTGTCCACATTACCAAAAGATTTGTAAATGAGCTCCATATACTAAAGTCCCTTTCTTGGTGGAAATCTAACTCAGAAATTGCATGTCATATGAAATATATAACTTACAAATTACATGTCAGTATGAAACATATAACTCATAAATTATATGTTGGTATGAAACTCTATGCATATCAACTTAAAATATAATTCAAAACTTCAATACACTTCCATCAATATTCTAAGCAATCTACTTAAAACTTTACCAAGAAGAGTTTTATTTTATCCATAATCAAAGTAATTGTCAACATTCATTGATAAAGAATTGATTTGTACTTGCACCCATAAGTAATTGTACAATTTTTGACATACTTAATTTTATCATGAGAGGTCATAAAACACACTTTTTAAATATATGACCAAAATTTAACCCTTTGAACACCATTTTATAACCCTAAAAACATCAATAACCAAGCATGAAAAAACCATATCCATATATATATATATATATATATATATATATATATATATATATATATATATATATATATATATATATATATATAAGCCCCTTTAACTTACCATCCT
The DNA here is from genome assembly GCA_037957365.1 of Torreya grandis. Lineage (NCBI taxonomy): Eukaryota > Viridiplantae > Streptophyta > Pinopsida > Cupressales > Taxaceae > Torreya > Torreya grandis. Next base: position 3,454,619 of record JARHVA010000433.1, on the reverse strand, counting down.
CACCCTATTCAAATTAAATTAATCCTAATTACTTTGCATCAATATGAAACATATAACTTAGAAATTGTATGTCAGTATGAAACATATAACTCAAATATTGTAAGTTAGTATGAAACTCTATCCATATCAACTGAAAATAGAATCCAAAACTTCCAATATAATTCCGTCAAGATTTTGAGCAATATACTTAACACTTTTACCAAGCAAAGTTTTATTCTATCCATAGTCAAAGTAATTTTCAACATTCATTGTTAAAGAATTGATTTATAAAGACACCTATAAGTAATTGTATATTTTTTGACATACCCAATTTTATCACGATAGGTCATAAAAACACACTTTTTAAATGTATGGGTAGATGTAGGATAATGGAGGACAAAAGGCGAGGGGGGGCGAGGGGGGTGGGGTGGAATGTGACATTTAAAATATATATATATATATATATATATATATATATATATATATATATATATATATATTAGTTAAAATTAGAGAGAATGTTAGAGACACTTCGAAAAGGAATTTGACAATGACATAAGAAAATGAATTATAGTATTTTAAATGTAATTTAAAAATATATAATTTTTTATAATACTCAGATGATAAAATTGTGAGAAAGAGATGCATATATGGTAATAGGTTGGTCATTTTTTGTGAAAAGATAAGGAGATTGCATGTGTACGAACACACTTTTTTTTGAATAAATGAATGAATTTTTGTATGAAAATTCATATATAGATAGGTGAAATGTCGAAGATTGTTAAGAATATTTTTTATTAATTTTTTATTATATATAATTTTAAATAATTTTACAAGTCAACATAGTTGAAAATTTAAAATTGTAAGTGTACAAACACAACTTTTTGACCTTAACTTCATGAAAATCATTTTTTTAAAGCATAGTTGACAATGCGCAGATTGTTTAGATATAAGCTTTATAAACATTTGATTAATATTCAAAAAGTTATAAGGGAATTGGTGATGATATATATATATATATATATATATATATATATATATATATATATATATATATATATATATATATAATGAGGTATGTTATGTAGAAATTAAGTAATAGTTATAAATAATATTCCAACATTAAAAAAAAAATCTAAAACTATGCTTTCCCCTCTACAAACCCATATAGTTTAAAAAAAATAATAATAATAAAAGCTGCTTGATCAGACGTGTTGACAAAGATGAAAAACCCCCAAATTTCTTAAAAATATCCTTGGATGGTTCATGATAGAGTTTGGACTAGGTTTAGGACCATCTAGGCCTAAAATCAAGGTAAATTTGGAGGGAAAGCATGTTTAGAGAAGAAATCAAATTGTAAAATTGTACAAGATATTTGTCTAATATTTGTGTATTATATACTCATTTTATCATATATATGTCTATTTTTTCCTATCTCGATGACTTGTAATAGGTTAGAATATGAATAGACTCCACTTTTGGCATCAAGCATGAGAAGAATATGAACAATCATACACTGTAAACATCAATATATACTTATGTTTTTAAGAAGAATAGATTTCCACTTTTAAAGATATCAATAGAGACTATTTGGTTATGGTTACCTATGATTTTGTACTTTGTTCCTTGCATGCGTTATCATGTCTAATGTTGGATTAATTTATATTAATGACTCATTATTATTTTTTACTTTCTTCTTAATGCATGATAATTCATACTTGTTATGTTTCTATTTTCCAACTTTTTGTATGAATACTATGCACTATCCTACACACTAAAGTGTAAACTAGCCATCCTCATCCTTAGCATGTTTTGATGCTTCAGGAACCTCTACTAATAATGGTGTGGTGAGCATGAAAACACTTCTTCTAGATAAAACTATGCTAAGATGGTTACCAGGGTAGAGAGATATTGAGACATGGTTAGACAAAAGAGTATATAATTTTGTAGAAGAAGAATCAAAATGGACTGGTCTTACCATATAAGAAATCATTATAGAGCATATTTATGGATATATTTACAAAAGCTTTTGGTGTGATTTTCTCGAATTCATAGATAATTGGTTAGCACAATTGTAATACTATTGTTTTAACCCAAGAACAAAATAAATAATAATCTAGATAGAAAAAAAGATCGGTTGGTTGCAAAAATTAGAAATTGACTAGACAAGAATAATAGATTATTGGATTGTTGCTGTTATAGATGGATGCATAACAAATTTTTTAGTACAAGGATACATAGATTTTTAAGTTTCACATAACTTTTTTGTCAAATTAATATGAGGGAAATTTTTACAGTGATTGCCTATCCTTGTGAAGATGTTGGTTGTGGATAAGGCCATGGTGCCAACTCTAGCTAATATGGAGTAGCTACTTCAAGTGTATGAGGGTGTGTGTGACATGATAGTGAATGATGATTAAATGAGAATATAAGGATTGAACCTAAATTTAGCATGGAGACATGAGGAAAAAAGAGTCAAAAAAAAAGTCTAGATTTAGAATGTGAGATGCAACAACAAAATAGATGGAGTAAACAGAAGAATACTCAGGTAGTTACAAGTAGAGGTAACAATAGAAATAAAATAGGTGATGAACAAGTAAGAAGATGTGATGAGTGAGATGAAAGAGATGAAGAATAAAGGATGAATAAAGAAGATTATGAATGCCAAAAAATAGAAATAATTGACAAAGAATGAGAGAAAGAAGATTTGTTTGAAGAAGAAGGTGAGAATAGTGTAGAAATATAGAAGTTATATGATAGATGTAGTGCACAACTAAAAGAATAGGTATTATAAAAAGGACATGAAGAATTAAAAAAAGAAGCAGAACATAATTGTAGAGTAATCACAGGTTCAAGCATATAAGAAGAAATCATAGGAAAGAATCAATCACCAAAAGAGCACACATCCTCATAGTATACTTTATTATATTCTAGTAGAAGTTTTCAACTAGGTGGATAGGAAGATAATAGTTGGGAAGGTCCATTTTTAGAATAAACACATCATTGGGATACTAAAATTAAAATAAAATCAATTCTAAAGGCTTTGAAGGCCATAGGGTTTGTTGAAACCAAATAGAGAAAAGAAGGAAACAAAAAAAAAAGTGTGCACATTGACTCCCCTAGTGCATAGATAAATCTTCATATTATTCAATTAGGATCACATAGAACACAACCTCCTCTTATAATAAATTCATAATAGATCACCTTAATACTATTTTACATGATGAGTGTTGTAGGAGGATTTATAAATATAGCAATATATGATGGGTCTACAAACCCTAAACAATACTTACTAACTTATGAAAGATGGTAAGCTAAGGGTAGTACTAATGAAGTTGTCATAAAGTGTTATTTAGTCAGGGTACTAACTAGAAGAGCACTTGAGTTTATATACCACAGATAAATTCAATGGGAAAATCTACAATAGTTTAAGGAATGGCTCATCACAAAGTTTAAGATAAAAATATGTACAACTCAAACTATTCAAGACTTGAAGGAGATAAGGAAGAAGTCAAGAGAATCAATCTACGACTATGATCATAGATTTTTTGATGTATGAATAAGGTGAAATTTTCCTTAATAGACAAAGATAAAGATGCATGGTTTGTCAAAGGACTACGTTCTAAGATTAGATTTGCCACTGCATAGACTCAATATGCTACTAAAGTAGATGTTAGAGCTAATGCCCTGTGAGTAGCGCAAATTAAATATTATGGGGAAGTTCCCGTCATAAATTCTAAAATTAAAAATACATTACAAGCTTTTATGAAGATAATGGAGCAATATCATGAGGTAGATAAACAAAAGTTAAATATATGGTGTATGGAGTGTGGAAAAGAAGGACATCATAAGAACGATTATCCTAAGATCAAGATAAAGTTCTATGAAATCTGTCAAGTAGTTGGGCATGCAATAACATAGTGTCATGTCTTGCAACAGGTTGTTAAGAACCCAAAAAATTTATATTATAATTTTTTTTAAGTTGCACAATCATGATGAAAAGAATTATAGGGATTTGTAGGAACTCAAATAAGACATCACCAAAAATGTATTCATTGTCACTACATATCAAGTGTCCTCGACAAAGTAAATGATTCCAAGCCCAGAGGTTGATAAAGGTTGTGTGACCTAAGAAGGTTCACAATAGATTCCTAGTTTACCACAGTACTAGCCTCAAGGTCTAGCTGGTTGGAACCCTTCTTCATCGAGTTAGACAATACCATAACCACAATATCAGTATGCAACATCATAGAGTCTAATAATGATGCAGTGTAACAAACAAGTTGGAATCCACCAATTGCACAACAATAATTTAGAATTGGAGATAATACCCAACAACATCAACAATAGAATACAATGCAATAACAAGGAGGATCTAGAGGTAGATATAGAGGAGGTTACCAAGGTGACAAAGGAAATAACTATCAATAGCCTCCTTTGCAATGCTATTTGTGTGGAGAGTATACTCATGTGTAATGCAATTGCCCTTTGAATCCCCAACGATAGTCTTATTGTGCATACTATAGAATATATGACCAACATGAGGCAAAAGACTATCCTATCTTAGAAAAGCAATGAAATGATAAGGTCATTAGGAAAATGAATATGGGAATGTATAGCCTAAGGAGGATGCCTTCTTGAACACTATTACACAATATCAACATGTAGAAAGAGGTCTGCTTCTTATTGAAATGCCTCAAGACTAGGGAATATGAAAAGCAAAATAGGATAAATACCTAGACCCAGCTATAGAAAAGGGGCTCATGTATGAAGCTACACAAATTTTGAAAACATTTAACATAAAGACACTATTGAAGGAGACATTGAAATAATATATTTACAAATGTATGGCCAAAACATGCACATTATGCATTAGGATAGATTTGATATTACATTGATAGATCTACTAAAACTTTTAAGAATAGTGTGAAATGAAGACATCTCTTAGAATATCATAAAATTGATACATAATCTATTGGAGTATGCATAGTGAGGGCAATAGAAGACAAAAAAGCTTGTTTGGTAGGTCAAAACAAAGAAGCGATGGAATGTAGATGCACAAATCAACATTGAGGTTACATGATATGAAATTCTAAATGTTGTCTTTGATTTTGCAAACACAGTCAACATGATTCCTAGGTCTGCATGGGAGGTTATTGGATGACCAGTTTTAAGTTATAGCCTAGTAACTCTGATCATAGTTGATTATGGAAGATTTCAGCCCATTGGAAGATTAGAATACGTTGAGATCAAAGTCATAGAAGTGACCCTATGAAGTGACTTTGAAGTCATCGATATGAACACAACAACACCACATTACCTACACTGATTGGAAAAAAATGGGCATATGATAGTCAGATGACTCTCAACATTGTGAAAAATAAACTAGAGGTGCACTATGGAGATAAGGTTTTCATCATTAATATGAATAGGGAAAATAAAACTTACATCATTCTAGCTGAACCGGATTCTCCATATGTCATGCAAGAAACTAATTGTATGACGGTAAGCTCTGAAGAGGACCCAAAAGCTCTATGTGAAGCTGAGTGTAACTTCTTTTATGATCATACTAGACCTAATGTATAGTCTTTAATCATTCAATAGTTGAAGACATATGAATAATGGATGCCTAAACCAATAGTTACTTAGCCATTGGTAACCCAGTTTGTCATAGAAGATTGTGCATCCATGTTTGTTGAATCCCCTACTCATTAAAAAGTTGACTTTATCTATCAAGTAGATGATCATATGCATGATTATATAGATCTGACAAGAAAAGGCATTTTTCCTTAGTAAATAGATTCATTTGTTAGTGGAGACTCAGACACATACCTACTCAACTAGGTTCGTGGTGATCATGAACTCCGACCTATGATTAATAATTTTATGCAATAGTATAAAATCTAAAGAAGTGGTGGTATTATTTATTACCCACATAATTTAATGTGTTCAATAACCATGAGGCACTATAGGATATAAACAACCAAGGTAAATTAAATCAAAATCACACTAAATGGGTAGAATACATTCAAAGTTACACTTTTGTTTTAAAACATAGGTGTGGAAATCTAACAAAGTAAAAGTTGCATTGAGTAGGTGAGATCTTATGTTGAATGATATCCAATTGGAAGTCATTAGGTTTGACTCAATTAAATAATTATATGAATATGGCTCATATTCGAGGGAAACATGGGAAGCATGTAAGAGCCCAAAATTTTTTGATAGAATTCCATAGCTAGAATATATGATCCAAGATGGTTTTTTATTTAAGGGGAAGAGGTTGTGCATACCTCAAAGTTCCATGAGGGAGAATATTTTGAAAGAGAAGTATATAGATGGTCTAGATGGTCAAATTGGGAAGGACAAGACTTTAGCACAACTAAGTGACTCATACTATTAACCATAGATGAGCACAGATGTGAAGAAATTTGTTGAAAGATGCAAAATATACCAACATACAAAGGGAAAAAGTCAGAATATTGGACTCTATCATCCATTCCCAATTACAAATAAACCATGGGATGTAGTGATGATGGATTTTATGTTTTGTTTACTAAGAATTCAATGAGTTAATGAATCCAATGCTGTTGTTATAGATAGATTATAAAAAATGGCTTAATTTCTAACATGTAGAACACTAATTACACCATAAATTTTGTAATTTTTATTTTCAAGAAGTTGTAAAACTAGATGGGTTTCCTATTAGCACTGTGTCAGATAAATATATGAAGTTTGTACAACACTTTTGGAGAACACTATGAAATAAATTGATCAAAAGACTAAATTATAGTTCAAATTATCACCCTCAAACATATGGGTAAATAGAGGTTGTGAACCATAGTCTTGGAGTTTTGTTGAGATGCATAGTTAGTGATAAACCCAAACAGTGGGATATAGCTTTGGCACAAGATGAATTTTCTTATAATGACTTCGTTAATAAAATTACATGTATGGGATCAATTAAAATTATAAATTTTAGAAACCCTAAAGGAGTTTGTGAATTAATGAACACAAATAAAATATATATAAGGAGTGTTAAGTATGCCAAAGTCATGCATGGTGTACCCATGGATATAAAGATAAGGTTGAAATAAAGTGGGCACAAATATAAATAACATGTTGATCATAAGTGGAAGGAGAAAGTGTTTTAAGTTATAGACTTGGTATTAAAACATTTACATAAGGAGAGGCTCCCAAAATGTGAGTATAACAATCTTAAAATGAATAATATTGGGCTTTTCAATATTTTAAACAAGTTCTCAGCCAATGCATATGAAATAGAGTTTCTTAAAGGGGAAGGTATTTCACCTATCTTTAATGGTTTAGATATATACTTGTTTGTTGGGGGTCACACAAGCAAATAGAACTTGATCAAAGACTCTTCAACCATTGATTAGAAATTACAAATATCTAAGAAAATGAAATGAGAAATGGAAGCCATTCTAAACATTAGAATTGGAAAGAGCGCAATAAATAAAGACAATTATGAGTATTCAATCAAAGGGAAAAGGTGCATAGTAGAAGCTGAAACTTGGATATCTAAATCCAAAGTTGTGAAAAATGGAAAATCCATTCATGAGCTCACATTAGGTTCATAAGAAAGATTTCATGTTTTATTTACCATTGGGTGTTTGATGTAGGAACATCCAAGGGGATTGCACAATCTTGCATCACCAAAAAAAGTATAAATATTTAAAAAAATGGTTTGTTTATTTTGTCTTGATGTACAACTATCAATCTAAATAGTTGAGAGGTTATAGGAGTGTGTTCTATTTAAATTTGTTGAAAACATATTTTCATGATTTAAGAAGATGTATCTAAAAAGGATTAGTTGATTTTATCAAAGTAAATTTATAGTTTGAAAAGGATATTCTTGTATAAGTGCAGGTTGAGGGGTTTTTTGAGATGTATGCATAATTTGAAGAAATAAAAAAGAATAAAAATTAATTACTCTTTTGGATGAAATAATTCTCTTTAATGGATGTTGTTCATTTTTTTCCTCCTTACTATATCTTTTGTTTCTTCATGTATACCATTAGATTCTGCATGCATTAGTTTTCTAACTAAATTAACGAAGCTTATATAGATTGAATTAAATTAGGTAGGTATTGTCATGCATCAATTAAAATATTGAACTCCTTAATTACCAAAAAGGTAGGTAAATGAAGAGAGAATTTTTATAACAGTTATTGGATATTTAGAATATGGTACAAATAAGTTTTGATATGATCCTCCTCAGACATTAATATTATATCAATGTAATATCCACATCATAATGCCTAAAACAACTCAATGAACTACATAAAAGTTACATATTTTCAAAAATATAATTAATCAAATAATGCATGTGAGGACATTATATTAGCTATGCACGTTTATGTAATTTTGTCTCAAATAGCCATATTTCATCAAGCATTGCATGTGTTTCTAAATGATAGAAGACAATTTGGATCTTCACCATAGTGGAGATTTTTTTAACTTCATGTCCAATTCATTTTCTTATTCACTCTAATTTGGGAGATCCTTTCACTACTTTTGTTCCCTTTATTTTAAAACATCATTTTTTTGTTCCTTGCATATATATTTCACAAAGTCACTAAGATCAACATTGAACAAATAAGATGTATACAAACCTTTTATGAGTTCCATGAGGTAACCAATGTCCCCTAATTTCCAAAAGGTTTTATAACAAGTCTACAATCACCGTACTCAAATAATGTAATGTTTTTTTATCCTATGTATGTTTTATATTCTTGTCCAATTCATTTGATTTTTGACACTAATTTAAAATATTTTAATATTGATCTTCCTCCCTTCCTGTTAAAACATCATTCCCATGCTCCTTGAACACATCTTCCACATATCCATTAAGATCAACAACATTGAATAGAGTAGATGTATACAAATATTTTTTGACTTCCACAAATTAACCAATGCTCCCCAATTTCCACAAGATTTTATAACATGTATAGAATTACCATACACCAAATAAGTAAGGTTGTTGTTTCTAAAACATGTTTGTTATCATCTTGTAGTCTTGACTAAGTATTGTAAGGTTTTTTTAATTCTCTTCATATTTGTTATTTTATTTTAGTCTTGACTACATATGGTTTTTTACAAATAAATTAGCATTTATGCTAAAATAATGCACTTGTGATTTCCTGTTTTACACACTTAGCTCATGACCTATTTTAGGGCCTTCTGACCAATTTTTTGCGTGAATGACCCATTATTTTAAGTAAACTAATGATCCCAAAATTTATCTATCCAAACTACTAAGAAAATTAAGCTCAATTTTAAACTAACCCACACTTTCATTTTATTATTTATTGCTCCTAAGACAATAGCTCCCTATTTGGATAGTATAGCTCCCCTTATTGTCTAGTTTTGTCAGTAGTTTCCTCCCACCAAATAATAGCTAATTTATAAAATTTAAAAGTCATTAAAGGATTGGATTTTATCAAGCCCCATATGAAATAATTCCAAAATATCACTATAAAGCCACATGTAAAACCATTTTGCACACAAAAGGCCTCCACATTGAAAAATTCCATAATTCTAATTGCATATTGACATAAAATCACCTATTTCTCTCAATTATAATTACATACAATCCTAGTATCCCTAAGCTAGGTTTTGAATACACTTCCAAAGTCAAAAGTCATGGTTAAAGCACTTAATCACAACAAAATTGCACCAATATCTAAAATTTTGTACCACTCTTTCATAGACACCATTGTAATATGGGAGAACTGCATGGATTTTGATCCCACTTCAAAGTATTGGTATGTAGTTAGTGCTCAACATAGGGAGTGTTAAGATTAAGCATAACTTCAATCACTTACATCTTTTTATTTCATAATTATATTCATCTTCATATGCCATTAATCTATGGTTACAAGTGAAAATATATTACACATATGTATTCACATTAGATTGGAAACTCTGGCACAATCCAAAGAACACACATGCAAAGGTGAACCTAACCCATAAATATCAAATCTATGCTATCTACCAGATAAGGTTTTCATATTTGGATAATATTGATCCTTGTTATTGTCTAGGTCCACCGATATTATATGGAATTCTTAAAAACTCATGGTATATATCTAAACTCAGTCAACACATAATTCCTATCAGTCTTAGATCTAGAAATAGTCCACATCTTAGTTTCCTAGCTAAGGTTATATTTCTATCTTATTTTTTCCATAGTATATTTCTAGATGTATCAAGTTCTAAATTAGTTTGTGTTATTTATTGCATATATGTACATTATTATTTTTCACAAAAAATTATCCAATTAGGGACTAACATTTTTCCAGTTAACCAAATTTGATAAAACATATAAGTGAATCCAATTATTATTGAACATTACTCAAAGCCCTAGTAATGTCCCTAGGGTTTCCTTCTAAAATTTAGTCCTCATAGGGTTTTAAATTAAAATTTGATTTTGTTATCATATTGTACTATATTTTAGAATTAATTTGTCTCTCTCCTCTTGTTATCAGTTTGCTACTTATAAAATTTAAAATTTCTAACAAAGAATCTCTTCCTCCTCCCAACCCTGAAGGTTTAGATAGCTACTTTCCCTCTAACTAAATCCATATTATCATTATCCCAAGAGGTAATATTTATCATCCTAAATTACCTAAATAAGGTAACTGTTGACCATTTTTTTCCCAATAGGCCAAATATCGGTCCCCCTTCTTTTTTATGCTATTTTGAGCCAGTACTTTTGATTTTGCACGAGTCTTGAAATTTATACAGACTCTGTAGAATTTCTACAGACTCTGTAGGTGTAGTCTTTTAGCAGATGAAGAACCAGTCAAAGAGTGCAAGGTTTTACAAAGCTTCTTCAGACTCTTGTCTGAAGAAATTCACAAGGAAAGAGAGCTAAAATGGTTCAAAGTCACTTTTTCTCAAGGTTGGAAGAGTGGTTCAACGGCATGATATTTCAAAGAGTTAGAAGCTTTGAACTATTGAACCATTGAATCAATTCAATGCTTTGGTTCAACACTTTGGTTCAACGCCTTGGTTCAATGCATTGGTTCATTGGCTTGGTTTAATGCATTGGTTCATCGCTTCGGTTCAAAGCCTTAGTTCAATCGGCAAGTTCATCACTTTGGTTCAATCAAATGGTTCATCGGCTTGGTTCAATGCGTTGGTTCAACACCTTGGTTCAATGTTTCGGTTCAATGTTTCAGTTCACTCAATCGGTTCATCAGATTGGTTCAATGCGTTGGTTCAACATTTTTGGTTCAATATTAAAGTTCATCGGTAAAGTTCAATGCATAGTTCATCAACAGGTTCAATCAAAGGGTTCATCAGATGGTTCAATGAGCTTGGTTCAATGCTCGGTTCAAAGCCTTGGTTCAATAATTGTTTGAACCATTGAACTGGTTCAATGGGTTGGTTTAATCAATTGGTTCAAAGGAGCGGTTCAACCAAAAAGGTTCAATCCTCCCAAAGGGCAAGTGCCCTTGTGAAGGGCAGGGAGCACTTCAAACGTAGCTGAAGGATTTCAAAAATGTGAAAAAGTCTTAAATCATTGAATTCTTTTAGACTTTTTGTTTGAAGGAATTCCTTCAGACAAAAATTCCAAAGAAATTTGGGGAGACTGTGAGCCAAAATCCTGAAAGGATTTTCTCTGAAGGCAAAGTCACAAGGCAATTCTTACAGAATTTTTGTCTGCAGGAAAAAGCCTGAAGTAAAAAGTCCACGAGAAAAAGCCCAAAGCAAAAAGTTTGTGCAAAAGCTTGCAGAAAAGACCCATGGGGAAAAAGGCTGAAGCATGGAGGCTGAAGGAAAGTCCAAGCATGACGAGCCTAAGGATGTCAAAATCAATCACGGTGAACTAGCTATTGGGTTTTCAAATGGTGACGGGTCCACGAACGTCAAATTTAAGATGGTGAAATAGTCATTTGCTTTTGAATTGCCTGAGTGCCAACCATGAAAAGAGCCCAAGGAATGTAGCGACCTGTCAGAAGATCACCCCCAAGGGTTGAAGGAGTAGAAAGAGACAAAGCAAGAAGAAGACAAGGTGCAGAAAGAGACAAATCAGTCCAAGTGGCAAAGAGGAGGTGAGTTATTGCCAGATGGTTACCAAACGATGCAAACAATAAACGGTGTGGCCTATCTTCTCCCTTTGCATTTATAAGCAGACAAACCATGCAAATGCCTAAAAAAAGAGCAGTAAGTTTGATGAAAAGAGGCATGGCCATGATTTTCACATTAATGTGGAATGCCTAAGTCAGAGCAGGAACCGACAATTAAATAGCTCCCTCTTCCCAAGGCTCAGAGTGCACATGGGCCAGCTTGCAAAAAGAGAACCAAAGTCTTTCCCAGAAAGTGCCAAGTTCTCTCCCTCTTTCTATATATTGTAAAAATTCTCATTGGAGGAGGGGCCATTCTCTTAGCCTTAAGGCAAAACTCTGCCCAAAATTCTCTCAGGCTTGTAAGGCAGAGCTCTGCCAGTTTTTACGTTGAATCAGGACTTAGAATTTTTACCTCTATCTGGACTTGCACTTTAAAGTATATATCTATGTTCTTCTTTTGTGTTAAGTCATTGTCTTTCATGCTTCTCACAGATCGATTACTACATGTCTAGTACATTGTGAAGTCTCTTTTTTGCAAGTCTGCCAAAAGTGTTCCTAGGGGAATGTAGGTGCCTATGAATAGGCTACCATAAGTGTGTTTGAGGACACCTCTGGTAGTTTCTTCCTCCCTGTATTTCCATAGACCCCTAGCTGACTGTTGTAGAAGAGCTTCCCACTTATGATGAAGTGTATGGGCACTTCTTTTTGGTGAAAAGTGTATATTTTAGGTTGGGTGGGTCAATTTTTCTGGGGTATCACCTTTTCATTTTTTTAAGGCTTAGGTTCTATTTTCAGCATCTCTCTCTCCCTTTTCATCCCCCCCTTTTTTCCATTTATTTGTTAGCAGTAGGAGAAACTAGGGCCTAAAGGATACATCAGAAGGAGCTAGCCCTTATCTAGAGACTCTCCCCTCTAGCTTCACCAGTCCCACAGGCGAGAGGGGAGTTTCCATTGTTGCGTGTGGAAGGCAGGAGCTCGGCCTCCTGCCTTGAATGCAATCCACTACGTCAAATTTTTTTGGCATGCTCAGTGGGACCAACTAGGACAAGTTAGGTCCAAAGAGTTGAAGAATTTTTGGTGTGTTATTCAACCGACCAGCCTTTGGAGGCTTTTGCATCAACACCAATGGTGACTCTAAGTTAAATCAACTGGTTAAGCAGTTTTTGGTGCCATCAAGAAATAGTATTCTAGTATGTATAATTCCATTGTTCAGAGCCATGGACCCTATTTACCTTGGCTAGTCTGGCTATGATCCTTACTAGCCTTATGTTGATCCTTATCAAGTTCAATATGACCAATCTCAACCCTGTCATAAGCTAGATCAGCCTTATGCCCAGTCCTCTCAATGTGTCACTTCTACTCAACCCAGTCTCTTTGCCAATCAACCCTTTTCCACCTTCAAATGAGCACTGTTGGGATACAAAAAGTATGTAATAGATCTTAACACCAGAAGGGGATGTGGCCAAGAAATTCCTAATCATGTCATCTATCAAGTGAGAAATGTACTGGATCAGGTTAAGAGTGAATGGGCTCCTATTGAAAGAGCCAATTGGCAAAGGCTTACAAATGAGATGCTGGATGTGAGTGGTTTGATTGAATCTTTGGAAGAGAAGCTGAGTATTCATGAGAGACAGCCTTACCAAGTCTATCAACCTACATAATCACTGCCCCAAGTATCATATCAGTCATACACATCCCATGCTTATGAGCCAAGTCAAGCCTGTCAAAGTCCTTTCCCCAATCATGTTGAGGAGAGTTCTGAAATAGTAAATCTTGTGTTTCAGGCTAATCTTGATAGACAGATCGAATAGGAAAATCTTCAAATGCAGTAGTCTATTTTGGTAGCAAGGGAAGTGGAATCTAAACCCTCACTACCCTCTCACATTGTGGCCCCATCACCCCAAAAGGAGATGCCTAGTCCGAATATCTTGAGCTGGAATAAAGTGGTTGAGTCATGGAATAGCAAGGAGGAGAAAGACATTGTCCAAGAGTGTGAGGTACAAAATGAGGTTAGTCCTTTTCAAGTCCCTCCCACCCTTCCTTAGGAATCTTCTTGTATTTCATGGCAACCCTCATGCACTTCCCATCTCTATAATGATTCCTATGAGCTCCAAGAGGTACAAAATGAGGATAATTTGGCTAAGCAGATTGAGGAATTAGAGGCTAAGATGAGACTGCTTGGAGAAAGCGAGATGGAGTTTTCAGACCTTGTAGGGGAGACTGCACCAAAAGATACCCCTTCTACCAATCCTCAAGCTGATTCCAGTATTGATGAAGTGTTGGTAAAGTGGAGAGATGAAAATCAAGTGATTTTGGCCCAAGGTCTACCCCCATTTTCTCATGAGGTTTTAAAGGATCCCCTATTTCCTTTTCCCAACCTGATTTTGATGAGCCTTGTGTGCCCCCTCCTATTCTAGAGAAAAATCCCTCTTATGTGCCAAATCCTTTCTATCAGATGGCACTTGCTCATTCTAACTCATCCAATGCATCAATCGATCCTACATTTAATCTTGTACACTTAGCTTTTCAGCATGCCTCTTTTCAGACAGCTCTTCCTATACATGAACAAACCCTCCCAAATCTTCCCCAACCTCCTCAAGTCTTTCAACATGATCTCCAAATTCCAAGATGGAAGAAGGAACATTATGAACCAACTCAGGACCTTGAAGAGGATAAAGTTGCTGCCTGTTCACAGGAGCAAGATTCCAATCCCAAGATCATGAGTTGGAAGCAAACAGTGGAATCTTGGGGTAGAAAGGAAGAGGAGGAGAAAGGTTTTGCTCTAACCCTTGAAGAAGATGAGGCTGATCCTACTCCTGATGATGATTGTGACTTCCAAGAAAATCTCTTTCAAGAAGATATAGATAGGTGGATTACAGAGTTAGAGTCCAGAGTGAGTTTCCTCAGCCAACGTGTGGTGGATGTTTCAAACCAAATAGCAGATCCCATGTCTGAACACACTCCATCCACACACCTCCAAGAAAGATATTAGGCCACGCCTAATATAGATGAAGTGTTGACCAAATGGAAAGAGGAGAATCCTTCGATTCTAGCTCAAGGACCGCCTCCTCTTCCACATGAGTTTGTTCGTCAGCCTTCCACTTCACCCCTTCTCGAGGAGGAACCTGTCTTGAAGGAAGCAAGTGAAGAGGAGTATGCTCAGTTTATGACTAACTAGGGAGACTTCATGAGTAAGGAAGAGGAGGAGATCACCTTAGATGTCATGGAGGAGTATGGACAATCCCTTGTTCATGTTTTGAATGATTCATTTAAAGTCATTAGGGCAGGGTGCACTATTCTTCAAGGAGGCTATGAGCTGGATAAGAGTGGAGAAGGCAGCATTAGGACTCAAATAAGTATGCAAAGGGGCTGTAGGCTTTCAGATTTATCCCTTCAAGAGGTTGGTGAATCTGAAGATACTTTATTTGAAATCATCAAGGAGGATGGTCATACCATGGAACCCGAGCATGACGCAGAATAGAACAAGCCAGTCAATGATGCATATCAAGGGGCTTATGGTGATGAACCAAAAATGATTAATTTCTTGATGAGATACACCAGCATGAAGAACCAACAGGAGGCAAGCTTCCAAGAACAAATAAATTACATATATGTTGGAAGCATGTTTGCATTTGATCCACTCAAATACAAGCCAACCCAGGTGGGAGGTAAGAGGAGTGGGTCACCAACTCTCCATTTCATTTAGCCACTTGTTTGGCACCATAAGTTTCCTTGCCAGGAAGGAGACTTAAGAAGTTTTCCCTTTGATCTAGGAGGGAATAGATGTACCTGGTTAGTTGTATATAGTAGTTGTTTTCAGTTTCTTTTCCTACTTTCCCTAAGTGCAGTTTACACAAGTAGTGTTTTTAGCCTTGTGTGTTTTCCTTTGTGTGTGGGGTAAAAGGCTTCATGTTTGATTTTGGGATCCCTCCAGGCAATGGCTAACTCTTTTAGAGCTGCATCTGACTCCGTGCCCAATGGACTTAAAGGCAACTGGTCTCTAAGCATAGCAAGCATGCTTCCCCTGGGAGTCACCAATTTGTTGACCATTTTTTGCCCAACAGGCCAAAAATTGGTCCCCCTTATTTTTTATGTTGTTCTGAGCCAGTACTTCTGATTTTGCATGAGTCTTGCAATTTCTACAGACTTTGTAGAATTTCTATAGACTATGTAGGTGTAGTCTTTCAGTAGATGAAGAACCAGTCAAAGAGTGCAAGGTTTTACAAAGCTTCTTCAGACTCTTGTCTGAATAAATTCACAAGGAAAGAGAGCTAAAATGGTTCAAAGTCACTTTTTCTCAAGGTTTGAAGAGTGGTTAACCAACATGATCTTTCAAAGAGTTAGTAGCTTTGAACCATTAAACCAGTTCAATGCTTTGGTTCAACACTTTAGTTCAACTCCTTGGTTCAACACGTCAGTTCAACGACTTGATTTAATGCATTGGTTCATCGCTTCAGTTTAAAGCCTTGGTTCAATCGGCAAGTTTGTCACTTTGGTTCAATCAAACAGTTCATCTGCTTGGTTCAACACATTGGTTCAATGTTTCAGTTCAATCAGATGGTTCAATCACTCAGTTCACTCAGTCAATTCATCGGCTTGGTTCAATGCATTGGTTCAATGTTTTTTGTTCAATATTAAAGTTCATTGACAAAGTTCAATGCAAAGTTCATTGGCAGGTTCAATCAAAGGGTTCATCAGACGATTCATGAGCTTGGTTTAATGCTCGATTCAAAGCCTTGGTTCAATAATCATTTGAACTATTGAATGGGTTCAGTGGGTTGGTTTAATTAATTGGTTCAAAGGAGTGGTTCAACTAAAAAGGTTCAAGCCTCTTGAAGGGCAAGTGCCCTTGTGGAGGGTAGTTTTGGGTTCAAAATCCCTTGCAGAGGGTAGGGAGCACTTCAAAGGCAGCCGAAGGATTTCAAAAATGTGAAAAAGTCTTAAAGCATTGAATTCTTTCAAACTTTTTATCTGAAGGAATTCCTTTAGACAAAAAGTCTGAAGAAATTCCTTCAGACAAAAAGTCTGAAGCAATTCAAGGAGACTGCGAGCCAAAAGCCCGAAAGGATTTTCTCCAAAGGCAAAGTCACAAGGCAATTCTTGCAGACTTTAGTCCGTGGGAAAAAGCTCGAAGCAAAAAGTCTGTGTAAAATCTTGCAGAAAAGACCTGTGGGGAAAAAGGCTAAAGCATGGAGGCCAAAGGAAAGTTCAAGGGTGATAGGCCCGAGGATGTCAAAATTAAGCATGGTGAACTAGTTGTTGGGTTTTCAAATGGTGATGGGTCTGTGAACGTCAAATTTAAGATGATGAAATAGCTATTTTCTTTTGAATTGCTTGAGCACCAACCATGAAAAGGGCCCAAGGAACACAGTGACCTACCAAAAGATCACCCCCGAGGGCTGAAGGAGCAAAAAGAGACAAAGCAGTCTAAGTGGTAAAGAGGAGGTGAGTTATTGCTAGATGGTTACCAAATGGTGTAAACAGTAAGAAGCACAGCCTATCTTCTCACTTTTGCATTTATAAGCAGACAAGCCATGAAAATGCCTAAAAAATGAGCAGTCTATTTGATGAAAAGAGGCGTGGCCATGATTTTCACATTAATGTGGAATGCCTAAGTCAGAACAGGGACTCACAATTAAACAGCTCCCTCTTCCCAAGGCTCAGAGTGCACATGGGCTAGCTTGCAAAAAGAGCGCCAAAGTCTTTCCCAGAAAGTGCCAAGTTCTCTCCCTCTTTCTATATATTGTAAAAATTCTCATTGGAGGAGGGGCCATTCTCTTAGCCTTAAGGCAAAACTCTGCCCAAAAATCTCTCGGGCTTGTAAGGTAGAGTTCTGCCAGTTTTTACCTTGAATCAGGACTTAGAATTTTTACCTCTATCTGGACTTTCACTTTAAAGTATATGTCTATGTTCTTCTTTTGTGTTAAGTCATTGTCTTTCATGCTTCTCACAGATTGATTACAGCATGTCTAGTGCATTGTGAAGTCTCTTTTCTGCAGGTCTGCCAGAAGTGTTCCTAGGGGAATGTAGTTGCCTGTGAATAGGCTGCCATAAGTGTGTCTGAGGATGCCTCTGGTAGTTTCTTCCTCCCTATATTTCCACAGACCCCTAGCTGACTGTTGTAGAAGAGCTTCCCACTTCAGATGAAGTGTATGGGCACTTCTTTTTGGTGAAAAGTGTATATTTCAGGCTAGGTGGGTCAATTTTTCTGGTGTATCACCCTTTCATATTTTTAGGCTTAGGTTCTATTTTCAACATCTCTCTCTCCCTTTTCATCCCCCCCTTTTTTCCATTTATTTGTTAGAAGTAGGAGAAACCAGGGCCTAAAGGATACATCAGAGGGAGCTAGCCCTTATCTAGAGACTCTCCCCTCCAGCTTCACCGGTCCCACAGGTGAGAGGGGAGTTTCCATTGTTGTGTGTGGAAGGCAGGAGCTCAGCCTCCTACCTTGGGTGCAATCCACTTCGTCAACATTAACCAACATAAAATTCTTCAACCCCCTCCATCTCCCACATCTCCTCTTTATGGTGTGTGTATGCATATTCAATTCAAAGTACCTAGGGTTTGTTCTTGTGAAGACCTTAAAAATCAAATCATTAATATGGGGAGGGTGATAGAATATTTAAATAAAAAATTGGTATTTCAATTCAAAGATCACATCATTGGAAAATCAGGTCATGTATGTAGATAACTTGAAATGTACTAGTGTTAATCATGCATTTTTATCTTCATCTAATAATATTATGCCTAAAAAGACTTCATATCAAGATTGGAAACTAAAATAACATTCATTTACAACTAGTAACTCAAAAAGTGTGCAAAAGACTAATAAGAGTTCAAATGAGATTCTAAGAGAAATGCTTCACAACAAGTTGATCAAACTACCTCATATACATCCTCTATAGATATAAAATACTATTGTGCATACCATAGATTGCATGGGTGTCATACAAATAGTTTTTTGAATTTGAAGAATAAAATAAAAAAATGTAATTGATAGTGGTGATCCTATCATTGATGTGTCAATCAAGCAACCAACTCATATTATGCTCATGCATCTTCTAAAACACAATTGTGAAAAAAAAGAATGGGTATAAAAGGACAATTTAGAGTATAAACAATTGTCAATGAAAATTTAGAGCAATAAAAGTTAAAAAAGGAAATATTAGAGTAAGAAAGATTACAAAAGGCACAAAATGAGAAAAGATAAATTACAAAATGAACAATTTGAAAAGTAAAGGTTACAAAAGTACATTGATAAAAAGTGAAATTACTAATAGATAAGTTGTCAAATCAAATTCAAGACAAGAAAAAAACATTCTTAAAAGAGAGTTTCTAATAAAAGAATTTTCAAAGCAAGAGATGCCTTAAAAATCCAATGTGACAAGCATAGTTTCAAAGGAGTCAACTAAAAAGCATTCATCATTTCTAGAGCCTTTGATTCTTAATCCCCTCATAGATGGAAACAATTTACCAATGTTGTGATCAATAACACTATTGAAATGAATTTTTGTAGATTGAAACTCCTACATTTTTTTGGATATGATAAGGAACATTTGAGTAAGACTATTGTATCTAAATTATTTATCAAATCCATTGAGCTACCTTTCATAGTTGGTCCCAAAATGTGTTTAGTGATTTTTCATGTATGTCATAGTTTGGTTAAATATAACATTGAATAAGGAAGATCATGGATGACAATAATGGTGAAAACAATGGGAAAATATCATTATTGTGTCACATTTGAACATGAAAGTGCAATGATCATAGTTTCAAGATAATATATAACTTTTTTAAAGTAAGAGAATAAATAAGAAAGCATATCTTCAACTAATATTCAAGTAGATATAAGTAATGACATATCAAAAAAGGCACATGACACAATACATATTACAAAGAAAGAATTGAAAATTTTAGCACTAATGTATGAGACATTCACTTATTCATACACAGATACACAAGATGATCACAATAGAATCCCAAATTTTTAGAATCAAGAAGATTATTATGACCATGATGACTAGAATTTAGAAGATTGGCATGATCTCAATAATATAGATACTTCACAGTGGCATGATATTTTCCATTCATGAGAGGTCATCATTACTATGTTATATATAGGACCTATTGATGGTTAATATCTTAAAGGAATCATTAGTTAGTATCCTTATTTTTATTTCTAAGTTTAAATAGAAAAAAATAGAAAAAATCAAATATTTCAAACAAAATTCAAAATCAAGACTTGTGCATGTTTATGTATAATGCATTTACATCAGTCAATTTGTGTATAGTTATTTATTATTTATATCTATCTAGTTTCATATCTCTATGCTTCAAAAGTGCACATGAGTAACTGTAGAATATACATGTTTCCATTCCCAGACCTAGTTATAAATTATTTCACTATCTTAGACTCAAAAAATATAAATAGACAATAATGACCTATTCAAATAGTAGAATATCCTACTATTATCATGTTTACTTGCTATTGTCCTAGTGAGCACATCCTATAATTTATCATATATATACCCCACATAGACCTTATACAACTTGTATATACATCAAAAAGCTCACTGAGGGCATCTTACATATAGGTTTTATCCTTCTTTAACTATCCCTTATTGTTCACATCTTAGTTATTTACATGGCATAACATCTATCGATATTTCTCACTTACTAAGACACTAATATCTTACTGGTTACCTAAGTTACTAAATCTACTAGTGTTACAAATTTGTAATGTTGATCAACTAAATGTATTTATGCATTCTTTTCATATTTGCTTTCTTGCTTCATTCTTTGTT
This sequence comes from Torreya grandis, assembly GCA_037957365.1. Taxonomy (NCBI): domain Eukaryota; kingdom Viridiplantae; phylum Streptophyta; class Pinopsida; order Cupressales; family Taxaceae; genus Torreya; species Torreya grandis. Next base: position 3,433,741 of record JARHVA010000433.1, on the reverse strand, counting down.
TGTATAGTGGCATTTGAATATGTCCCTTATATATGGCCCCTTGACATTCTATTACATGTTTTGTGTGCTTTGAATGTAATTTTTGTTTGTGTGTGTCATGGATTGATTCCATGATGAGCATCATGCATCTTTACATCCTTTAGATTTTATGATGGATATCATGCATCTCTCCCCAAGTAGTTCTATTCATATTTTAGTACGTAATTTAGATCACTAATCTATGTTATTCACTATTAACATTTATCTTGATAATTTCACTATGTTTTCTTGTTTTTACATGCATCTCACATTACTATTTGTATCACTATATACATACATACATACATATATGATGCCATGTTCTTCTATATTATCATTATTAATCATATTACATATTTTACATAGTATATATGCATAACTTTTTATTTTGAGTTAATTTATTATACAGGTTCAACAATCTCACCTCAAAAGAGGGGGGATACACAATGGCTTGTCTTAGAGACTCATCCCCTACAATGTGGTACATAAACAAAATTTTGCAGGCCTCACATATTGGATTACATAACAGACCTAAAAAGCACCTAGAAATCAATTTCAAATATTAGTGCTCCATTTGGTTAGGAGCGCACCTTTTTGTTGTCCAAAATAGGGTGATGTGGTCCCAGTACCTATAAAATATTTACTTTCATAATTTTTTGGAGTCTCAAATAATACAAAATAATATGCAACATGTGAACAATTTAGTTTCTAAAAAATACTTAGGTTTTATCTCATATATTCTAAAATTGGGGGAATCATACATAATATATTCCAATTTAGGACACAAGTTTTCACTCATAATCTCATTTTTTATTATTTAGTCTCAAAATCCATATACACCATATATTAGATCAGGGGTATGTGTACATCATGATTTTCTCCTTGCTCAATTTTGCACTAGTTTCACAGACGAAATGTCAATTATTTGTAATTTTACATGTTATATGCACCAAACCTAAATTATATTAAAATTTACCCCAAATTTACACCATAATTGAGCCTAATTTCATTTTTAGTGGACAGTTCACCCATTTTGCACCTGTTTCTGTACACAAGTAATCTATTAAAATTCATACAGGGTTTCCAAAATACTTCACTACTTTGGGTATGTAATGTTGGATTAAATCACACATTGATTAATTAATAACACTCTCCTACCAATGAGGATTAGGTCATACATAGTCTAATCCAACATTTTAAATGAAAACTATTTCTCCAAGGGTCCTACCCTCTACAATCACTAGTTTTTGCACTAGGAAAACACTATAACAGTTCACATACCTAATTATGTTTATTTGTTCCTTGTTATTATATCTATAAGTTTATTATATTTACTTCTTTATTTCCATCTTATGTATGGTTTTATACATGTTTCATCTCAAGTTCACATGAAATAGAGTTCAATGTTTTAGCCTACATTCAAGATTGCACTTCATAGATAAGTTCAAGTATGCTCTTTTCATTTTAGTCTAGTAATTTCAATTTAATTCATTACTAGAATAAAAATGGAGTCAAATATAGACACATAAATTAACATTTAAGTTATAACAATGCACCTATGACCACCCTTTTTACACACTTAGCTCCTAACCTATTTCGGGGTCTTTTGACCACCTTCCTTCACATTTTTATGCAAATGGCTCATTTTTATAAAAAAATAATGACCATAGATTTCCCTATCCAAACTCATAAGCAACCTAATCGACTAACCCACACTTATAATTTATCAGTTCTTACTCTTAGGACAATAACACCATATTTAGATAGTAGCACTCCATGTTATTGTCTAGTTTTGCTATAAATTTCTTTCCGCCCAATAACATGTAATTTCAAAAATTAAAAAAAATATGAAAAGTTTGGCCCAAAATTTTAACAAGATCCATCAGAAGGAATTGTAATAAATATCACTATAAACCCACATCTCAAACCATTTTTCACACAAGAGGATTTCATACTGAGAATTATAATTGCATAGTAAGAGAAAATTCCTTATTTCTCCCAATTCGAATTACATACAACCCTAGTAGTCATGAGCTAAGGACTGAATACACTTCCAAGGTCACCATTCATGGTTGAAGCACGTAATCACACTAAAATTGTACTAGCATATATAATTTTATACCAACATTTCACACACGCCACCATAGCATGGAATAACTACATGGAGTTTGATCCCTCTTCATAGTATTGGTAGATAGACAACACTCAACATAGGGGGTGTTGAGGTTGAGCACAAATTTAACCACTAACCCCTTTCTATTATATGATTGCATTTATCTTCCTATGTCATTCAGCTAGGGTTACAAGTGAGAATAAGTTACACATAGATCTTTGCATCAAATTAGAAGCTTCTACATAATCCATGAAACACATAGGTGAAGGCAAACCTAACATATAAATCTCAGATCTGTGCTACCTACCAAAAAAGGTTAGCCTATTTGGATATTAGTGCTCCTGGATATTATCTAATTCCACCACTATTATTTGAAAGGCCTGCAAACTCCTGTTCTAGATCTATACTAAATTAACACAACCTCCATGTTCTCAAATCCATAAACAATCTGCATCTCAATTTTCCAACTAATTATCTATTTCTCTTTTTTTCCATACTTATTATATTTCTAAATTTAACAAATTACAAATCAATTTGTGTCATTTATTTCATATTTTTAGAATTTTAATTTTGTCCAATAGTTTGTCTAATTAGGGTCTATCATTCTCCCAGTTCCCTAAATTTTATAAAATAATGATAAGATTTTTGTCTCCTTTTCATGTTTGCTATTTTATTGTAGTCTTGACTATGATATTTCATGTTTTTCTTTATCTTCTTGAATAATTCTATCATTCGCTACACAAATTATTCTAGATACCACTAATAGATGTGCATTTTCCAGCATTATTAGCAATTCTATCATACCCTTTTAGAGTGAACCCAAAATATTGTGAATAATGAATAGCTTGCACAAATTATTAAAGGCAAAATCTACATGAAAACATACCATTTCCCATTACACTGGTCCTCCTTGAACCATCCTTCTTGACAAAGTCCCAATGAATTAGGTGAACATTTTATTTGATCATTAATTTGATGAAAATGGTATTTCTAATTCCTAAGATTTTTTGTAATGTTTGACAAAGCAACTCTGAAAGTTTATTTCTATAGGAAGCAATAGATATTGGAAAACCCTAAAAATAAATAATTTCCTCAAAGAAAGTTTCATGTTTACTACATGCTACAAAAGACATCGTTACCAATCCACTAAACATTTCAAACAAGATAAATCTCATATTTTGTAAGTTTTAAGGAATTATAGTTTCAAGGGAAAGGGCATTGAGAAAGCATTCCAAAGAGAAAGAGGAGGAAAGAGAAATAAGGAAAATAATGACAAAAAAGGATCCAAAGTTTCCATCCCTTATGTTAAAGGTGTGTCGAGGAAATTGCCTAATATTTTGAGGAAGGTTAGTATTTAAATTAGATTCTACTATGTCCTTAACCTATAGTGTGTTTTGGTATATGTGTGTCCAATTTGTGGCTACCATAACCTTTAATTAAGCAATATGATCATTTATATATCTTCATATTAATAGTAGGGTTGACATAGGGAGTCTCCATAACATATGTAGGGTATATTTATGAGGTGGTGGTTAGTATTAGATCATCATATTGTGAATTGTGTTCTTATTATAAGGTTGTGGAGTTTTCCCTCTCAAAGTGGCTTAGTCATATACTTCATTATTTTGCTCTTATTTTTATCATATTGTGACCTATTTTTTTGGTTCTAATTTTGTGGTACATCAATTTCATTGCAAGTGGTATGAAAGATTTGATTTGGGCAAAAGTAAGGTCAAAACCCAATTTTTCAAGAACCACTTATATCTTACAAACTGTTACAAATTTTTTCTACAATTTTGTTACCAAAGTTGGATAATTAATCAAGGAAGTTACAGTCCATTTTTTTTTATCTTTTTGTTGTTCCAAAAATACGTCACTCATTTTTGGGGACAACATATCAACTATTTTGGTCTTGTAGGCCAAAATTCTCTCTTCCCTTCTCAAAAAAATGTTCTGAGTGCTATAATTCTTCAATTATTCAAGATTTTTCAGCTAAGGGACTCACAAGTTCAATAGGTTCAAAAAATTCAACAGGTGAGCTCTCACAAAGAAACAAGTTCCCAACACTTAGGCATTTCAAGGCTGGTTCAACGCCGAAGTTCAATCAAAAGACTTATCAGTGGGCTTCAAACAAAAGATTGAACCATTGAACCTTGAACCTCACCTCTAAAGTTTCAAAGGTTCAACGGGTTCAAAGGTTCAATGACATCAGCAGAATTGAAGAGTTAAGCAATTCGACAAGTTCAAAGTTCAACTGCTTCAGAAAGTTCAACAGCTTCAAAGGACTTAAAGAAAAGAAGACTTTGAGGAACAAAAGATTGAACCGTTGAACTGTCGAACCTTGAACCAAAAGAGTTCAAAGTTCAAAGGTTCAACAAGTTCAATAAAGTTTGAGAGACTTATAAGAATAAATGATTCGAAGAGCTAAGAAAGAAAGGTTGAACCGATAGAACCTTGAACCAAAATGGTTCAAAGTTCAAAGGTTCAACAAGTTCAATAGAAAAGAAAAGGATCTAGAAACTTCGAAGGACCAAAGGATTCTGAGAAAGAGAATGAACCGTTGAACTTTGAACCAAAATGGTTCAAAGTTCAAAGTTTTAAAGGTTCAAGGAATTTCAAAGTTTGAAGGGAAGCTTCGAGCAAAGGAAGGAAGCAGAAGATTCCAGAGACAAGCTCGAAGAGATGGTTCAACCGATTGAACCAAGGAGCCAATTAAATCAAGGAGCCGATAGGACCGCTCAAACCATTGAACCGATGCACTCTCATGGTTCAAATGTTCAAGGTTAAACGTAGTTCAAGTGACTAAGTGACCATGATGCCCCCATGGATGTCAAATTTAGGGTAATAAAATGCCTATTTATTTTCAAATATGGCATGGAACTTGAAGACATAACTCAGTGAATAGCTGAAGAAAGAGTTGAAAGAGCCTGTTGAAGGTAAGAAGATAGCCCAAGAGCTCAAAAAGCTATAGGGGATACTGGAATATCTACAGGGGAGTTATTCTAGTAGGTGAAACAATCCACCAAGTAGACATCCTAAGCACACAAACATTCAAAGGCGCAACCTATTTTTCTCTCTTTGAATAAAAGCAAGTGGACATCTGCGTACATATCTAGAAATAGACCAGATGACCCATGCTTAGGAGAAGACATTTGAGATGATTGTGTACACCAAAGTTAAGGCCGATTCCCTATTTTAGCATGGCTCCTTCACAGAACTAAACATACATTCATGGCATTGAATGCAGCATAGGCCATTCCATGAAACAAAGTGCCCAAGTCTTTCTTGGAGTGATATATATTGTAATCTCTTATTTTATACAAAAGGGGATCTCTCTATTATAGAAGCAAAACTCTGCCCAAATTGAAAGGCATTACTAAGACTTTGAGCTTAGATTATTAATCATATTTCGTTATTTGAATGAGAAATCAAGTGACCTTTCAGACTTTGTGCTGGAATAGCTTGTGTTGTTGAGGAAATTATTCTTATGTCTATTTCCTAAATGCGTTCTTGTCCATTTAATTAAATAAGTAGAACTAGTGGAAGTAATCAAGAAGGTGTCTCGAAGCCAACTATGGAGAGACTTTGTGCTACCACAATTGTCTTTAGTGTGTGTGTTTTCAATTTGTTTCTGTGTAAAGGATCTTGGGACAACTTTGTGCCCCCATTGTCCTTCGTATTTCACTTTTTGGCAGTTGAGGTGGAGACTTTGTGCTACACCTCATTCTGCTGGTTATTGCACCCTGTTACATTTACTTATCACTACTAGAAAGAACTCTTGATGTTTGCTACAGACCACTTTTGAAAGAAGAGAAGTGATTTCTGTCATTTCACCAGAATTTTTCTTTTGTCTGTGAACATCATCTCTGAAAAAAGAGAGATGGATGGTGTTGTCCTACCCTCGAGTGTTATTTTAAGCTTATTTATAGTGTGTGTGTATATATATATAGTATATAGTACCTTATAGTTATAGGGAACCTCCCCTTGATGACATGAGAGATTTGTCCCCTTTTGATGTGGTAAACTTGCACATTTGGCTGATCAATCTCCTTATGCTATGGTTGAAACAACCTATTTTTCCCATCAGTTAGCTGGTGACAAAATATCCACCCAACAATTTTTGGTGACTCTGCTGGGGAAGAATGCACAGTTTGAAGCCTCAAGCTTCAAATTGAAGTAGTGCCAGTTCTTTTCCTTTTTTACTTTACAATCTGGAAAATCCATGGTAGACACGAAGCTAGAGATCTAAAGGTATTGTTGACCCTATATTTGAGTTGGTATAGAAAAGTGATTTTGATCCTTTCCCTTCACCATCTCACCTTGAGCAAACCAAGAGTTTTCCTCTTACCAAAATCAGGTCTCTATTACCAGGAAAAGCATCTATTTCTACTATTAGCAAAGCTTTGTCAATACATATCCCTCAAACATTTGTTATCCCTCCCTTCAGTACTCAAATCATGGCAGTTTAAGGCCCTTTGGGTAATTATTTTGGCCCACTCAATCTAACTCCACCTCTACATGAGCTACCTTGAAGTTCAAGGAAGAATTTTCCCAAATTCTTTGGTGATGGGAGAGTTCATCCTGATGAACATATTTTAGCCTTCAACATAGCCTGTGGTGTGATAGGCATGGAGTATGACATAGCAGTCAGGATGTTTTTGGAAACATTACAAGGCATTATTGCAGACTAGTTTTATCATCTACAAGCACAAACTGTGACTGACTGGAACACCCTCAAAGCCAAATTTGAAGCCAGGTTCAAGCCTATAAAAGATGCACATGCCCTAATGGCCTAGCTCACACAAATGAATAAAGAACCTCATGAACCTATGAGGGAATTCACAACTAATTTTGACAAGTTGAGGAACAAAATTACTACTATTGCTCAACCAACAGCTGAGAATCTCAAATGCTTCTTCATCAACTCTCAGCATCCTAAAGTGAGTTTCTTGTTGAGACGTGATGGTCACATAGACCTTCCTACAACACAAGATTTGGCTACTAAGGTGGAAGATGATCTCATCTTGGCAGGAAAGATAAGGAGAGATCCTAATAGAGGTAAATCTTCTTCATCCTCTGAATATCCATCTACAGACACCACTGATCCTATGGTGCAGAAGCTGGCAAATGAGTTGCTAGCTCTTAGAAAGCAAATGGCACAAGGAATGTCTACTCCTCCATAGCGAGATATACCAAGGAGGACTTTTCTGAATTAGTCATACCAAGGCAATGCTGCCAGGAATCAAGGGTAACCAAATCACCTTCCTCCCCCACAAGGGAAAATTGCCATTAAAGCACCTCCAACCAATTCAGTAATTGGATATTTTGAAATAGAATCTAGTTTCTCTCTCCAGCTAGAATTGAACCAAGAAGATGACGCTAATCTCTTCACAGAGGGAGAAGAAGAATTAGATGGTGACTCCAACATCAATTTCCTGAACTACCAGGATGAACCTAGAAGTAAAGGTGAAGTGTTTGTTGGATCATACGTTGTATTCAGCTAGTCCCATAACCAGTTAGCCCAACAAGCTGATAAGGAAAAATAGAGGAGCAACCTCAACTATCAATTTCAATTACTAAGTGGGGAACCACTCTACCTTTTCAATCAAAAGACTCAATGATCCCTAAAAAAGTAAGTACCTCAAGTATGCCTTCACCTTTAACTTCAATTTCATAGATTAGTATCCCCCTCCAAAAAATTAGAAGGATGAACTGCCTTACCCTGTTCCTAATTCATTTTAGACATTTGATATAATTGACCATGTCAAGAAAACCAAAATTCAAATATCTGAATTTGAATTCCTACAATCCAACCTTGAGTAGTTGGATAAGTTGGTTCAGTGTGTAAAGAATAAAACTATCCTTGTAGGACCAGTTGTTCCAAAGGTGACTCCCACATCCACCTAGAATAACCTTGTCATTACTCCTCCTACTGCTCCTGAGAGGATAGAACCATTTTATGTCTCCCTACTGATAAATGGACACCAGCTGAACAATTGTATCATAGACTCAGGTGCATTTGATAATGTCATGCCTGCCAAAGTTGTACACTCTCTTAGACTCACACTAACCAAGACCTTTAGGAGATGTTTCTCCATGAAAAAAAAACAAGTGCCACTATTGGGACAAATCAAGGATGCCCAATTTGCATTTGTGGCATTCCCAGATAAGAGAATTAAGATGATAGTCCTGGTGGCTGACGTCCCAACCTCATATGGCATTCTTTTTGGGCAAAATTTCTACAAGAATGTTGGTGGCAAGTTAAGTATGGGCCTATTTGAAGTGAGGATCCTGATCAAAGGCATCATGTAGAGATTGCTCCCTGAGAAGGAGGCAAAATATGTTGTCACTCAAACATCAGCACCTGAAGCTCAAATTTTATTTGAGTTTTTAGGTGTGGGTAATTACTTCCTGACTACAGAGGATGTTCCTGTCATAATTGATGAAAATTCTAAAGATGATAATCTAAAAATTGGTTCAGACAAAATAGCAGAAGACTTAATAAAGCACAGTGCAAGCCTATAGGAATCCTCCCCTCCAAATGAAGAAAAATCTAAGGAAATGTCAGTTTCTGATAATGTGTGGATTCTCAAATTTGATGGTAGATATTCTTTTACTGGCTCGAGAGATGGGATTGTGTTGATATCTCCTCAAGGAGATATTTTCCCCTATTCTTATAAATTGCAGTTCAACAACACCAATAATACTCTTGAATATGAATCAATGCTACTCAGATTAAAGGCCACTCAAGACAGGGGTGTCAAAATCCTTCACGCCAAAGGAGATGCTGAGCTGGTGGTTTGCTAGGTCAAGAACCTGTACCAAAATAAAAATGAGAGATTGCACCATTACCACAATCTATTTTGAGATCAAATTGAAAGCTTTTATACTTTTAGTATCTCTACAGTACCCAAAGAATTCAATGATCAAGCTGATGTATTAGCTATTTTTACAACTCTTTTGGTTCTTCACCCAAAATTTAAGGGAGACATGTCTACTATCAAACTGGTCTTTCAACTAAGTGTGCCTGACAATGCCAATCATTGGCAAGTGTTCAATGGCAACAATTAAATCATCGCCTCTCTGGAACAAAAATACAGCTTTGAACAGCTTCACTTTGAAGGCAGTGATCCTTAGAAACTTGAATTAGCCCCTGAAACAAGTTTAGATGCAGGTGAAGAATTCCTATAGCTAAAAAGGAATAAAATTACCAAAGGATTGGTTTCCCTTGAGAAACTGTTTGACAAGCACGATAGGTTCATCAAACAACAACAAATGGATTCAAGCTCCTCCCAGGAGTTTGATCAAATAAATTTGGGTACTAAGGAAAATCCCAAGATGGTTAACATTGGGAAGTGCTGCACTCCTGAAGAGAATCTCAAATTTACTACCCTACTTCACCATTACATGGATGTTTTGGCATACTCCTATGATGATCTGAAGTCACTCAGGTCTGAAGAAATTCACCATGAAATTCCTCTCAACAGTGATTCAGTGCCTTACAATTAGAAATCCTGGTAGTATAATCCAAAGATATCAGGGACTATTTTGTCAAAAATACAAAAAATGCTGAATGCTAGAATAATTTTTCCAATCCATAATTCTATATGGATTGCAAACATAGTTTCTGTGAGAAAAAGGAATGGCAAAATTTGCCTCTACATAGATTTTAAGAATTTGAATCAATCCTCTTTAAAGGATAATTACCCTCTGCCCAACATGGATCAATTCCTTCAGACAATGACTAGTTCATAGATGTTATCAATGCTGGATGGCTTCTCGGGTACAATCAAGTGGAAGTTGGCGAAGCAGACCAACATAAGACTGCCTTCACCACACCTTGGGGTACCTTTGCATATCGAAGAATGCCATTTGTCTTGATAAATGCTGGTGCCACTTTTTAAAGAGCAATGGACCTTACTTTCAAAGATGAAATGGGTAAGTTCATTGTGGTGTACCTTGATGATTTAGTAGTCTTTTCCAAGCATTGTCCTAATCATGTGTGCCATTTGTAACAAGTATTGGAACGATGTTGCCAAAATGGCATTTCTCTAAATCCCAAGAAGTCTGTATTTGGGGTAATAGAAGGGAAACTTCTCAGACACATTGTATCTCGAGAAGGCATAAAGATTGAATTAGAAAGAGTCAAATCCATTCAGATGCTTACTCTGCCCACAAGTAAGACTGTAGTTCACTCTTTCTTTGAAAAGGTGAATTTTTTACAAAGTTTCATTCCTGAGTTTGCCAAGAAGACTCACCACATTGTGAACATGATGAAGGGAAGGGCCACTTTTAGCTGGACTAAAGAAGGCAAATTGGCATTTTGACACATCAAGATACCTATCGCCCATGCCCCAATTTTGGTTTGTCCAGATTATACCAAAGATTTCATAATGTACAGTTATGCTTTCGAGCACACACTTTCTGTAATTCTGGTTCAATAGAACAAAGAAAGTGTGAAATCTCCCATATCCTTCATGAGCTATCCTCTCAAAGCTCATGAATTTAAATATTCAAATCTAGAGAAGCATGCTTATGCAGTGGTAAAGGCAGTAAAGCACTTCCATTTTTACATCCTAAATTCACACATTATTGCCCTGGTTCCTGATATTATAGTCAAATTTGTATTAACTCAGTAAGAGTTTGGAACCAAAAGGGGTAATTAGATTGCTAAAATCTAAGAGTTTGATCTTATTATCAAAGTAATGAAGCTTGTTCGAGGAAGGGGTCTCTACCAATTGATTGCTGATAATAGACTAGAAGAAATAGGGCATGAAGAAGCACAAATTGAAGACACACCAACAGTCCTCTTTGTCTCCACCATGAATGAGTGGTATTTGAGTATTGCTCATTTCCTTACTTATGGTGAGTGTCTTGCTCACCTGTCTCGTAAAGAAAAGATGACTGTCAAGTTAAAAGTTACCAATTTTGTCCTATGGGACAATGGCCTATATAAGAGGAACCTTGGTGGAGTGTTCCTTCACTGCATGGATACAGAGCAGTAGAACCAAATTTTGGAGTCCTTCCATAATCTAGCCTATGGAGGACATTTTTCTACGCTTGTAACTGCCCATAAGATTTTGTGAGCAAGGTATTATTGGCCTACTTTGTTTCAAGATGCATACAAATGGGTACGAAGATGTGAACTGTGCCAATAGTTTGTTGGAAGACCCAAGTTAGCTGATTTGCCTCTTAAGCCAATGGTAATAAAAGAGACATTTCAGTAATGGAGAATTGATTTCATTGGTGTTGTAAACCCATATTCAAACACTGGACATGATTATGTCCTCACAGCCATAGATTACTTTACCAAATGGGTGGAAGCTATTCCAGCCAAGCTGCTACTTTAGAATTAGTATGCAATTTCCTCAAGGAAAACATCATTTCTAGGTTTGGGGTCCTAACCAAGATTGTGATAGATAATGTAGCCTATTTCTCTTCTCATGAGATTACTTAGTTCTATTTTTATTACGGGATTACCCTCTCAACTCCTTTTATTATTTTTCACAAGGGAATGGCCAAGCAGAATCGAGTAACAAGAACCTAGTGACCATCATCAGGAAGCTGGTGGATGACAACCAATGAACATGGCATAAAGCATTGGTTGATGCTTTATGGGCAGACATAATTACACCCAAGAGGGTGATAGGTATGTCACCATTCCAAATTTTATATGGTCTCAATGTAGAAATACCAATCACCTTGGAATTGCTAGCACTAAAATTGGCAAAGGCGATCAAAGATCAAACATATGAAAGCTCCATCGACAAAAGAATCATGTGTTTGATTGAGCTAGATGAGTAGTGAACTATGGTGGTAGACCGAATCACTGCACATCAAATTTTGGTGAAGAAGCTCTTCGACCAGAAAGCAAAAACCCATGATTTCTAGATTGGAGATTAAGTTCTATTATAGGACAAGAGAAGAGAACCGTAGGGAATGCATGGGAAATTTGATTCCCTATGGAGAGGTCCATTTGCTATTCATCAGATAAATGGTGAAAATAGTTTCTTGTTAAAGTATCAAGATGGCATGCCATTTTCATTGCCTCACAGTGGGCAGCATTTGAAGCACTTCAATTCTTGAAGTATCAGATAAGTTCGGTTGTACATTTATATATTTGTATAGTCTTTATTTATATTTTGTGTTGTTCGTTTTCATTTTTTTTTGGCACCTTTCTTTTTGGGTAGCATGACTCTGTAGCCCAATAGCATAATTAAAGGCACTGGAGATTCTAGATTTTACTCCCTTTGATTATTTTTACAATCGATGGAAGTTCTCCAACTAGAGCTAGCTGTTGTTCCCAAAATCTATCACTCATTTTTGGGGACAACATATCAACTATTTTGGTCCTGCAGGCCAAAATTATCTCTTCCCTTGTCAAAAAAATGTTCTGAGTGCTCCAATTCTTCAAGATTTTTTAGCTAAGGGACTCATAGGTTCAACATGTTCAACAGCTTCAACAAGCGAGCTCTCACAAAGAAACAAGTTCTCAACACTTAGGCATTTCAAGGCTGGTTCAATGCCGAAGTTCAATCAAAAGACTTATCAGCAGGATTCAAACAAAAGATTGAACCATTGAACCATTGAACCCTGCCTCCAAAGGTTCAAAGGTTCAACGGGTTCAAAGGTTCAATGACATCGACAAACTTGAAGAGTTAAGTGCTTCAGCAAGTCCAAAGTTTAATCGCTTTGAAAAGTTCAACAGATTCAAAAGACTTAAAGAAAATAAGACTTCAAAGAACAAAAGATTGAACCATTGAACTGTTGAACCTTGAATCAAAAGAGTTCAAATTTCAAAGGTTCAACAAGTTCAATAAAGTTTGAGAGACTTAGAAGAACAAAGGATTCAAAGAGCTAAGAAAGAAAGGTTGAACCCATTGAAACTTGAACCAAAATGGTTCAAAGTTCAAAGGTTCAATGAGTTCAACAAAAAAGAAAAGGATCAAGAAACTTTGAAGGACCAAAGGATTTTGAGAAAGAGAATGAACCGTTGAAATTTGAACCAAAATGGTTCAAAGTTCAAAGGTTTAAGGAATTTCAAAGTTCAAAGGGAAGCTTTAAGCGAAGGAAGGAAGCGAAAGATTCCAGAGACAAGCTCGAAGAGATGGTTCAACTGATTGAACTAAGGAGCCGATAGGACCACTTGAACTATTGAACCATTAAACCGATGCACTCTCATGGTCCAAAGGTTTAAGGTTCAATGTAGTTCAAGTGACTAAGTGACCATGATGCCCCCATGGACGTCAAATTCAGGGTAATAAAATGCTTGTTTATTTTCAAATATGTCACGGAACTTGAAGACAAAACTTAGTGAACAGTTGAAGAAAGAGCTGAAAGAGCCTGTTGAAGGTAAGAAGATAGCCTGATAGCTCAAAACGCTACAGGGGATACTAAAATATCTATAGGGGAGTTATTCCAGTAGGTGGAATAGTTCACCAAATAGACATCTGAGCGCATAAACATTCAAAGGCGCGGCCTATTTTTCTCCCTTTGAATAAAAGTGAGTGGATAGCCACGTACATATTTAGAAACTAACCAAATGACCCATGCTTAGGAGAAGACATTCGAGATGATTCTATACACCAAAGTCAAGGTTGATGCCCTATTTCAGTATGGCTCCTTCATAGAATTGAAAATGCATTCAAGGCATTGAATGCAACATGGGCCATTCCATGAAACGAAGTGCCCAAGTATTTTTTGGAGCACTATATATTGTAATCTCTTATTTTATACAAAAGGGGATCTCTTTGTTATAGAAGCAAAACTCTGCCCAAATTGAAAGGCATTACTGAGATTTTGATCTTAGATTGTTAATCATATTTCGTTATTTGAATGAGAAAGCAAGTGACCTTTCAGACTTTGTGCTGGAATAGCTTGTGTTCTTGAAAAAATTGTTCTTATGTCTATTTTCTGAATGTGTTCTTGTCCATTTAATTAAATAACCAGAACTAGTGGAAGTAATCAGGAAGGTGTCCTGAAGCCAACTGTGAAGAGACTTTGTGTTGCCATAATTGTATTTAGTGTGTGTGTTTTCAGTTTGTTTCTATGTAAAGGATCTTGGGATGACTTTGTGCCCCCATTGTCCTTCATATTTCACTCTTTGGCAGTTAAGGAGGAGACTTTGTGCTACACCTCATTCTACTGGTTATTGCACCCTATTACATTTTCTTATCACTACCAGAAATAATTCATGTTGTTTGCTACAGACCACTTCTGAAAGAAGAGAAGTGCCTTCTGTCATTTCACTAGGATTTCTCCTTTGTCTTTGAACATCATCTCTGAAAAAAGAGAGATGGATGGTGTTGTCTTACCCCTGAGTGTTATTTTTAGCTTATTTATAGTATATATATATAGTATATAGTACCTTATAGTTATAGGTAACCTCCCCTTGATGAGAGGAGAGATTTGTCCCCTTTTGATGTGGTAAACCTGCACATTTGGTCGATCAATCTCCTTATGCTGTGGTTGAAACAACCTATTTTTCCCATCAGTTAACTGGTGACAAAATATTCACCTAACACTTTCTAAGATCTGTTTTGAGTGAGTAACTATGATTTTTAAGGTTTTTCCTCAATTCACTATATGGGTCGAAATTATTGGAATTCTTTTGCTTTGTATATTTTCTAAAAGATCACAAAAAACTATAAATTTGATGTTGACTTAAATATGAAACCATATGGTCAAATTTTAGTCAAAGGTGAAAATCAAAAAATTTATTGTCAAGCCTTAGTATGACAGGGTCGCAAACTAGAGACTGGGGTAAGAACTCATACACACCAAGGAAAACTCTTGACAAAAGAGGAAATAGACTCAAGGACTCAAAATATCCTTTTGCTTCATATTCGTATTTTACAATTACAAAAATTAAATCTTCAAATTTGCTTTTGAAAACAATTATTATTTTTTCGTCATAAATACCACAACGAAGTCACCATAGATTTTGAGCTAGAAAGGGGAAGTTTGCTCGCATATATAAAAATTAATTGTTTTAATTATTTTTTCTTTGTAGAGAGTCATGAACAGTAACCTCTGTGGGTTAAAATATTGTATTTTTTAAGAGATTTTGTAGAGTAAATTTTTTAATTGTTTTGGTATGAAATAATGGAAAAGTTACGATTTGATGTATAATTGTTGTCGAAGTTCTAAGCCACAATTAATCATGATTAGGACAAGAATAATATCTAGAAGAATCTCATATCTAATTAAAATAAATACATAAAATAAAACATAAACAATTATATGAAACTGACATAACATGATATTACATAATTGTTTACAAACATCACACAATTTAGTAAACAAATAATTTTTTTTAATCATGTAACTTTACAAATTGAATAAGATTTATGCTATTTTAATAAACAAATAATTTTTATTAATCATGTAGTTTTACAAATTGGATAAGATTTATGCTTCTTAAATAAACATTTTTTTTTTTTTTTTAATCATGTAACTTTACAAATTAAATAAGATTTATGTTATTTTAATAAACAAATAATTTTTATTAATCATGTAGCTTTACAAATTGGATAAGATTATAGCGTGGCATAAAGGAAATTGTTGGTACAAAACATAAAACCTTTTCAAAAGCAATTGAAAGGCAGTACCAGAATATAAAAAAGCTCCTAGTTATAAACCTTTCAATACTAAACCTTTGAAAAGTATACATAATATAAAAGGAATTTTATTATTTATAATTTTAATAATAGAGTCTTAGACGCCCAATTCGCAAAAAACTTCAATTTTAACTATAAAAAGATAATACAATCAAAAGAGAATAAAAAGTCATTACAACATCAATAATAAAAAAAATTACGAAAAAAAATAAATTATATAATTAAAAAGGTACATTAAGAATGTAAGTTGTTGTCTACATAGAATCTGCTTCACCCTCTAAACAACCACTATTTTCATGGTTTATATTATTTTAAAGGTGGATAATAACATTTTAAAGCTATGTATCAATTATATTGTAGATAAATAGTTTTTTTTAATAAATTTTGTTAATAAAATGTGTAAGTTAATTATTGAATTTTTTTAAATATATATATATATACATATATATATATATATATATATATATATATATATATATATATATATATATATATATATATATATATATAAATAATATTATTATTTTTTGATTGATTACGGTTTTTTATTGAAGTGTAGATCGGTATGAGATATAATCATAAGTCGGATTTCTTTATATAATTAAATAATTATTAGAAATTATTTGTATATTAGATATTTCTAGATATATACCAACTATTATTAACAATGGTCAATGATCTTTAATGGTTTGGAAAATATAATTAATGACCATAAATAAATTCAAATACCTTTCCAAAAATTTAAATCCGGATAAAACTTAAAACAACTAACTCAATTTATTCGCCCACATTTCATTGACATGAAATAATAGTATTTGATCAATAGATAAACTATACTTTAATTGAAAGTTAAATTCATTTAAGTCTTACTTAAATTTTATGACAGAAATTTATTAATCAATATTATAAAATAGATCACATCAAATTGTAAATTGTAAATAAATAAATATTAAATAAAGCATGAACAAGACAAACATATAAATAAATAGGCATTAAATACACTTAGAAAAGTACAAACATGTCACAAATGAACATAAAGTTAAAAAAACATGTTACAAATAAAAAATAGAGAGAAATAAAACATATTACCTTAAATTAGTAAAATATTAAAAAGAAATAATTAATAAAATTAAATAATGTAAGAATAATGAAGTGTGAATAAGGTGTATATTCTTAATAAATTATTGTTAGAAGTTTATTTTTTAAATTTAAATTTGAAAATGTGATGTCATATTTGTATGCATTCTCAAATTTAAAACTTTGAATTTAAGATCTAATATTAAGAAGTGTCTAGAATGTATTTTAAGTCCTTCAATACAATTAGTGATGAATATTTTCAATAATATAAAGATAATATAGAGTTATTTAGTAATAAATGGATTAAATGTGCATAAATGTTTAGAAAAAAAATTGTATGGTAGAATTTTTGTGTAAAGATAGATTAGATTTTTCCAATAATCACCTAACAAGGTTCTTTCATAACCATGTTTATCATTATAATTAAAAGATCATTTGAAATTTAAATTTGGGAGGATATGGGAAAAGCCCAATGACGTTACCACTTAATCTATTATTTATAAGATTTGGAGAAATAAGTAATGCTAATACTAATAGAATTAGATCATCATATTAAAGGTTTTAAAAAAATATTGTTATTTTATATATTTAGATGTTCATTTCAAAATTGGGTGGGTAAAATTGAGCCAACCACCTTAAGGAAATCATTTATCAATTTTATTTTAATATAATATAAAAATGTTTCTTATTAAACAAAAAAAAATGATTCCTAGAACACAAACAATGGACCCACTCCTCAAAGTATATTAGGGCTACAAAATGCAACCATATGCACCTAAAGGCACACCTCATCTTTGATGTTTATCAGATGAATAATATTAACATAAAAATGAAAGAACGATAGCAAAAAACATGAAGATATAAAGGTGGAAACCATTCCACACTTAAAATCCTCCAATATTGCAAGGCACTATAAGACCATGTGAAAAGGAAAGAGTTATCCACATACAGTTACTATTCTTATTCCTCTTAGAGAGAGGAGTCTCTAAAGTCCTTGGAAAACCAACCTCAAACACACTCATTAAATCCCTCTTGAGATGTTCAACCTCTATGAGACACCTTTTGTGCTTTGCAATGGATCCCAAATTTAATTTAATTAAAACATATAGAGATTTGAATATAATTAACATATTCATTAAGATTTAAATATGAGTGGGTAACAAAAGAGCCCACATTATTTGTGCTTCACTTTTTGGAATGATGGCATTTACAATGGGAATCTTTTAAATTCAATCCATACCTATTGCATGAAATACTATAGACACCCAAATTTGGCACAAGCCTTGTTTCACAATATCTTTTAACCACTTTGCTTATATGGGTCTTAGCTAAGACTTAAGTACTTTTTGGTGCGTATTTTATGTTTTCCCTTTATAATTTGTGATTTTCTATGACTTTGTGGTCCCCTTTTCCCACTCACATTATTTGAGCTGCAATTAAAAATAGATATATGTTATTTTGAGGTAGTGTGTATACAGGACATGATCAACCAACAGGGTCAAGATTGGCCATCGATCTTGACCTCTTTTAGTCAATCCTAACCCTTGATATTTTGGACCCCCCTTTGACACGTGTCCCCTTTAGCCATTTATTTTGGTTCCTTTGATATCCTTTGGGTCTATTTTTGCCTGCCACTAGGTTTGTAATTCTAATAATAAATAGTTTCAATATATACATAATTGTTTGGAGACATTTAGGACAAGCATTCTTACATAACAAGAGCTATACAAATGTTACATATTGCCTATACTGAATCTAGGATGTCACAAGTGTTTGTGCATGAAACTAGGATTTGATGTTTTAGGTACATGCACATGCATTGAAAAGGCTAAGAAGGCAAGAATAGACATCATTGAAGCAAGTGAAACATCGTAGACAAAATGAAAATATTACTATCATAAGGTCAAGATCAACCCATAGAGGTCAATTTCAATAGTTTTCATTGTCTCCTTAAAAATTATTTTGTCCCAACATGCACTCACAAGGTCAAGATTGACTTATAGGGATCAATATCAATAGCTGATATTATCTCCTTCTAGTAAATTTTATATTAGAATAGTAATAACTATTAGTTTTAGAAATGAATAGAGTACTGTCACCTCATACAACATCATATTAGAAAACAAACTTGTATAGATCAAGGAAGTGCAACAATAAAACTATGTTTATATTTATCCTCTTGCATTTGTTTATTGCAACTTGTTGAATTTGCTTGTTGAATCATATTTATTGAACTACATTTTGTGTGTGTCCTACCAATCCATAATTAGCTTTTACTCTAGTAGTTATTATCTAATTAAAAGGTTATTAAATTGTGTTAATCCAATTTTAGATAAAACATATTTGTGAATCCATATATTTTATTTGAACATTGCTTATAAATTTTTGACTTAATGTTTATATATGGAGTGTGTTTTAGGAATAATTCTTATTCCTTTATTTCCTACCATCTTAAGTTTTATAAATATCAAAATGTCTACCTCTACTAATAATCTTAATAGTTTCCATCCTTTGGATTTTCTATTTTGTAGCAACATTATAACCTATTATTAATCTAATGAATGAAATAATTATGATCATTATATGATTAATGATGCTAATGATGCATATAAGTAATATGATTGTGAAGGAAATGATTATTTTTTTAGATGTGGTTAAATTTATAGGTTTTGAAAGTCTTCAAAGTCTTGTACAAAGGAAGAAAAGATAATACATTTAATTTCTCATGAAATGCATCTACCAACGGTTCATAGGACACAATGATGAATAGACAACCAATAACCACCCAACCACCAGACAATAAATTTACAACAACAATTAGCAAAAAACTAGTAAGCAGTAGGCCAAAAATCCTCATGTTTTCCACACATTACCAACCATGAAACAAAAAAATAGGGTTTTTTGTAAGAACCCAAAATCCAAACAACATAAAATAAAGATGTTGGACCATTCAACAAGCCCACATGACATTAAATCATCTTGAGCATCACATAGGGGTTTTGACTATACCCAAAAACCAAAAGAACAAATGAGCAATCAATCCAAAACCCTCCTTCTAGCCGCTAACAAGCAAAAAAAACAACCAACAGGATTCCAACATGATCCAACCTAAAAACAACAAGGATTCAACAACCAATAATATTCTACCTAGTATAACATAACCAACCACAAACCAGCCCTCAACCAACCCAAAACTCCACTGCCTAGATTCCAACTGCAACCCATAACAAAAAACAAAGTAGGACCCTCCCAAAACTTTTTATTTTTCGGATCTAAGGGTCATATTATATGGTTCCAATTACTTTTTATGTTATCCTCTCTTTTTATTGCCAACCACAATCCAATCTTCCCCATCCACTTCCTCGAAATAGATGAGAGTGAGCTTTTTAAATGAATCAGTTACTTGAAAAGAATTTAACAAAACACTAACCATTATAACTTCACTTCAATCACAACCAAGTATATTATTCAACAAAAGCCTAACACTCTCATAATTTTTCTTTGAATTTACCAAACATAAGGGATTATCTATGCTTGGTTCAACATATTTTTGAACCAAAATTTGATCTACCTTCAGAATTTTAGGTAGTTCACACTCAAAATCACTACTATCACTTTCACTACCCACCAATTCATGTTCCAAGAGGGAATTATTACACCAATATACCCCCTTATTATGTTTGTAAAAATTACACATAGAGGTTAAATGCCCTAGTTCAAAATAATTACAATAATGGAAAGGCAATGCCTCATAATCAAATGATTATTTCCACATTCTATCTTTAACTTTCAACTCAATAAATGCTGGGAGATATGATACAATATTAAAATTAACCAAAATATGAGAAAAATTAAGATGATTCATCTTTTCAGTATTGGAATACAAAAATAAAAATTCACTTAAAGAATTTTCCATAGATTCGAAATAAAACTTTGTCGAAAACAACTAAGGTAAATGAGGCAACCTTACCCAAATTGGTCTAGTATTAACATTATTTATGAGGGGATCAAAATATGGAAACCATGGCTTAAATAACTTAATTCTTTAATCCCAAGTCTAAATAAGATCCTTGAACACCGCATTCCTATCCTCTTCAAGGTTAAAGACAACCACAAAAAAACCTTTTGCACAAGGGTAAATATTCAGATTACTTTCCATCAAAGGCTTCAATTTCTCCATAAAACATTTGTAAATATTAAAGAGAGAAGGCCAAAGATTTAAATAATGGCATATCTACCTTTTTCTAACAAAATATGTTCATGGCCCAAAATAAGTGATAAATCATCCCCTTCAAAACTGATTAATAGGTTTGCTTTGGCTAGAGCTAAAGGTTTTCACTACTTATTAGAGACAATGTCAACATAAGAGGTTGACCACACAGATTTGCTTCTCCACATATATTTGAGCCTTTTCATCATTGGATTTATCCCCAACAGTAGAGTTTGGAGTTGCAGTCCCTGGAACAACAAGAAATGAAACATTTTTCTCATTTTTTGTGAAGATCTGAGAACCAAATTCATGTCAGCTAGAGCCCCATCAACTTTTTCCTTGGCTATTATATGTCTAGCATTGGAGATCATGGAGTTTTAAAATCCCATGGGTGGGAACATGAGCATTGAATGTTTAGACATTTTGAAAGTGACTAAATAGTCAAGATGAGAACGAATATAGTAGTTTTGAAATAGAAGAATCTATCTCCCTTAATTCTTCTTTAGACTTTACTCTTATTCATACACTAGAACAAGAGGAACATAATAATAATGCACTTGGTCCTATTACTCCCATGTTTCATGATTCTCAATCTCAAGACTCTTTATTTGAGAGTACACCTTGCTTATCTTTACAATTTATACTACATCACGTTCAATGTTATAAAACAAAAATGCATAAGAACGAAACACAATGCATAACTCAATTATGATAACATTATTCTTACATGCATAGATACTTCTCATGGTATTGGAAATGAAAATATTACAAATGTAGAGTGTGATTCTCTTTTTCTCTCTTTAGACAATGCAAATGTTACAAAAGTAGAACGTGATTCTCCTTTTCTATGTATAGACAATGCAAATGTTACAAAAGTAGAAAGTGATTTTCCTTTTCTCTCTTTAGACAATGTAAATGATACTAAAGTAGAATATGATTCTCCTTTTATATATCTAGACAATGCAAATGATACCAAAGTAGAATGTGATTCTCCTTTTCTCTCTCTCAATGATTCAAATGTTATAAAAGTAAAATGTGATTCTTTTTTTCTCTTTTCTGATAGGCATATGTCATATACCACCCAAACATGCAACGATAATGTGTTTAATTTTACTGATTTGTTGAGACATTTTGGGACTATTGAGATATTGATATCAAATTTGATTAAAATTTATTTCATGCATTATGATATTTCAGTTATATCTTAGTTATATATGTAGAAAGTTTTACCTATGCTCAATAGGTTTTATGACATGCAATTTCTTTTCAAACTTTTACTGTTGATCTCCTTTGATCACTATAGGTAATAACCATGTGAGTTGAGTTAGGTTTGGGCCTGCAATGCACCATCAGATAGCCAAAATATATTCATATTTGTATATGGGGAAAAGAGGTAACAATTAGAGATCTATTCACTCTCTATGTTGCCTTGTGTTCACAATAACTAGTATTATGCAAATTTGTTTTGATTAATTTTGGAGTTCATCATTGGTACATACCCATTTATGCCACTTTGACCATGTTATTGTTCTTTAATGTTATTATAAAAAATTTCATTTTCAAGCCTTAGTATGATAGGGTCACAAACTAGAGACTGGGATAAGAAGTCATACACACCAAGGAAAACTCTTGATGAAAGAGGAAATGGAGTCAAAGTTAATATTAGGTGGGACTCCTAATATGTTGTTTTCTTAGTTGGATGACAAAATATGCGCAACATACATTTTGAATTGAAAGGAGATATGTCTACTATTAACACATAATTACCTACTCTCGCAACATCTGTCAATAAGTTGTTAGTCTCACAATTGACTCAAGATGGATCTATGGGGCAACCCAATTCTGAGCCAAATATTTCACTACGTCATCCCATGGCTAGCACTATTTTTATCCCTTAAAACCTACTACCAAGGGTAGACATGCATACATTCGATAGAAAGGATCTACTTAATTGGATCAATGAAATGGATAATTTTTTAGATTTACATTAAATCTCATGTGGACAGAAGGTTACCATGGCATCCTTGATGTAAATCAACCAAAGAGGGAGATGGTAGAATGAAATTTATGATAAAAGGCATGTAGTGTTGCATTGTCCCCTGTACGAAGATATAAGGGGAAGCACTCAATACAAACTAGTTCAACTCGAAATAAACAAATGAAACTAGGAAAATGACAGCTGAGTCTAAAAAAAATTGTACAATTTTTTCTCTGCTTATAAATAAATCTCATGATAAAAATCTTATACTTGAAATAAATAAATTATTATATAGATTACATTTACCATTTCTCTGTTTTATTAATAAAATTCATTGATGAAATCATTGTATTCTCTGACTCCTTTAGGATTGATCTCTCTGCTACCGTTTAATAATTTTACCCCTGTTTAAAATAAAATAAAACAGAAACAATCATATGAATCAACATAACATGATATTGGCTAATTGTTTTCAAACATCACACAGTTTAATGACAAATAATTTTTTTTTAATCATGTAGATTTACAAATTGGATAAGATTATCACATGGTATAAAGGATAAAATCTTTTCAAAAGCCATTGAAAGGCATTTCCGGCATAGTCAAAGTCCATAGATAAAAATATGTGTTGCATTGATGTAAAGTTGAGTGATACAGATAAACCTTGTAACACCAATTGGTTGGGCCCAGAATTATAAGCTTCCCATTATTTAGTAGTTATGATTTGAGTCTTCTGATTGTTCAGGTTTCTTAAAATAGTTATATTTTTAAAAAGTATATGACATGTTCAAAATATATGACTTATGGTAGAACAATTTTAAGTTTAAAGAATATTAAATATTTTTATTTTATGTATATAATATAATTATTAAGATTTTTTAAGGAAAAATTGAATTATATTTTTTGATGTTTAATATTTTAGATCATCATCTGTCATTTTTTAGCGGGGAAAAAATTATGTGGAATAATAAGTAATTTTCCTCCAATTTTTAAGGGGTATGTCAATTTACTTTCAGTGTTTAAGGGGCGTGTCAGTTTTTAAATGGTGTTGTTCTAAATATATTTTTTTTCTATGAAAGATTATAGAAGATGATTTAAATGTTAAGCTACGTTACCGGAGACGGCCTCCACAGGACTTGGGAGCGTGGGGAAACACTCCCAGAAATGGGAGCACGAGGGGGAGCGTGGGGGAGTACCGAGCACAAAAGCAAAGGCAGGGATGACGCAGGCAAAGGATGAGAAAGACAGGGTCACTGCAGGTAGGGAGCGAGAGAGATGGTCGTTGTGAGTAGGAAGGCCAACGATGATAACACTGGGAAGCTTGCATTGCAGAGTCATAAGCGGCTTGCCAAAGGCGTCCACGAGAATGAGGTCGTAGGAGTCCATCTTGAAGAACAAGTTTCCACTGTAGTCAAGCACTGTGAAGCCATCATCGGTGAACACCACCGTTTTGTTCCACACTCGTTGTGGTGGGCTACAAACTAGTGTTCAAGCTGGACGAGCACCCATCCTTCCTCTGCCATCGCCCAAACGCCTCCTACATGTTCCACTCAAAAATCGTCCAACCTTATTTGTTATTTTTTAATAAATGTTTTTTTTTTTCAATTTCGTTTAATTTATTATTATATTTTTTTAAATTTTTTATTTCTATGTTTTTAAATTTACTTTTTAATGTTTTATAATTATAAATTAAATATATTCTATTTTGTTTTTTTGTTTATAAATTTTTATAGGATTTTTTTTAAAAAAAAAAAAAAAATTATGTATTTTAATTTTTGTATTTTATTTCATATAAATATATTTTATTTGTTTTTTACGGTTTGAATTTAATGGCGATTTTTTTTCTTCTTAAATTGATTTAAGAGAAGGTCATCTCATTGTAATCTTCACCAAGTTGCAGAGAGTGGATTTTCTTATGTCTTTATTTTTGTCCATACAGGTAAGTTGTAACATTTGCATTATGTACTTGAAATAATAAATAAGACTAATCTAAGTTCGATAATTGAATATTATGATATTTGGCATTAAATTATTAGTATGTTTTGTGGTTATTTAACTTATTATGTTTCTTCTGTGTATATAATATTTTGTTATATTCGTAATTTTTTTGATCATATGGAAAAGAATGTATCCATCAACTTAATACATTAACTTTAATGAATTTAGAAATTAAGTACATATTACTTAACACCTAATTCACAAAAACTTCAATTTTAACTACAAAAATAATATAATTAAAAGAGAATAAAAAATCATTAAACACCAATGATCAAAATTACAAGAAAAATATTATATAATTAAAAAGGTACATTAATATTTTAAGTTGTTGTCTATATAGAATCTACTTATTCCTCTAAATAACCACTATTTTCATGGTTTATACTCCTAATTCACCACTTGATCAGTATATCCAACCTTATAACATGAAACTCTATCTTACTTTTTTCCACCGACATAAGTTAAAATGAGTATGGAGTACCTAAATCTAAATCTACAGTTTTGTAAACAAACCAATCATTTGAAAAAAAATGTAAATCATTATATAAAGTGCAAAATAAGGACCAAGAACAAACACAACATGTAGGATTCTCCTAGGTAATATTAAATTCATTTCTTTCGTAGTCAAATATTAAAAAAGAGACACTAGAATTCCTCTTAATTTATAGACCTACAATTATAGATAATCAAGATATATATTTTAAGGTAACACTGACACATGTCAAAAGTTATGTAAAATCAATATGGTAAAGTTGAGTTATATGTCTAATATTGTCAAAACTATGTTCACTCTATAAAAAAGAATGAGATCGCCTTTGGCAACAGCAAATTAAAAAACCTACTCCTATGCTCAAGCATGGGAAGCATGTGGAAAATAAAATAAGCCATCATGTGTCTTAATTCATTTCATGATAAAGGAGGTAAGGACCTATACTGTATGGTTATAGTAAGAGTCAAAATAACTTTTCACCTTAGAAATCACATAATACCTATACAACCAAAAAAAAAATAAACATCAACAATTTTTTGTAAATTACTTTAAACCTTTCATTCTGAATTTATGATAATTATTATTGTCATTGATGTTGAGATCAACGATTTTAAAAGTGGATAATCACATTTTAAAAGCCTTGTACCAATTATGGTGTAGATAAATATATATTTTTAAATAAATATATAAGTTAATTATTAAAAAAAATAAAATATTTTAATATATATAAAATAATAATATTATTATTTTTTTATGGGTGACGGTTTTTTAATTAGAATATAAATCAGTATGAAATAAAATAAGGGGTTTAGAGTGTTATATAATTTATTAATTATTTGAATATTATTTGTATATTACTAAATATATATCAACTATTACTAACAATGGTCAATGGTCATTAATGGTTTAAAAAATGTAATTGACGGTTACAACCGATCTCAAATATCTTTCCAATTTACATAAAACTTAAAACAACTAAATCATTTAATCAACTCATCTACATCTCATTGACACAAAATATTATTATTTAATTAATAAATAAACTGTATTTTAATCAAAAATTAATTTTATATTTAAATCTCACTTAAATTTTATGACGAATATTTATTAATTAATGTTAAAATTATACTATTATAAAATAAATCACATCAAATTATAAATTGTAAATAAACAAACATTAAATATAGTAAGCACAGGGCAAACATATAAATAAATAAGCATTAAATATATTTAGAAAGGTACAAACATGTCACAAATAAACACAAAACAAACATATAAATAGATAAGTATTAAATATACTTAGAAAAAAGACAAATAAACACAAAGTAAAAAAAAGATGTCACAAATAAATAATAAAGAGAAATAAAATATATTAAAAAAAATAATCAATAAAAATTAAATAATATAAGGATAATAAAGTGTGAACAAGACTTCAATTTTATTAACCAATTAAATATAAGATTAAAAAGATTTTAAGAGAAATATAATATATTTAATTATTAAAAATTTGAATGTAATAGCAATAACAACAACAACATAACTTTTTAAATAAGAAGATAATGGCCTAAGTTTTAAAGATATATTTTGAATAAATTGTTGTCTAAATTTAAATTTGAAAATGTGATGTCATATCTATATGCATTTTAAGTTCAAAACTTTGGAATTGAGATCTAGTATTAAAACGTGTCGAGAGTGTATTTTAAATCCTTTAATATAATTAGTGATGATTATTTTCAATAATATAAAGGTAATATAAATTTATTTAGTAATAGATAGATTAAATGTGCATAAATATTTTGAAAAAAATTGTATAATAGAATTTGTGTGTAAGGATAGATTAGATTTTTCCAATAATCACTTAATTTGGTTCTTTCATAACCACATCTATCACTATAATTAAAATATCCATTGAAATTTAAATTTGAGAGGATATGGGAAAAGCCCACTCACTTTATCATTTAACCTATTATTTATAAGATTTAGAGAAATAATTAATACTAATAGAATTAGATTCTCATATTAAAGATTAACAAATTATTATTATTTTATATATTTATATGTTCATTTCAAAATTGGGTGGGTAAAAACTGAGCCAACCATCTTAAGGAAATCATTTATCAATTTTTTTTGATAATATCAAAAAAATTATTATCAAACCAAAAAAAATGGTTCTGGGACACAAACAATGAACCCAATCCTCAAAGAATACTAGAGTTATGAAATGCAACCATATGCACTTATAAAGACACCTCATCTTCAACGTTTATTAGAAAAATAATATTAACATAAAAATGAAAGAATAATAAGAAAAAATGAAGAGATGAAGGAGGAATCCACTCCACACTTAAAAAAAATCCTCCAACATTGCAAGGCACTATAAGACCATGTGAAAAAGAAAGAGTTATCCACATACCATTACTAGTCTTATTCCTCTTAAAGAGAGGAGTCTCTAAAGTCCTTGGAAAGCCAACCTCAAATGCACTCATTGAATCCCTCTTGCGATGTCCAACCTCTGTAAGACACCTTTTGTAGTTTGCAATGGATCCCAAATTTATTTTAATTAAAACATAGAGAGATTTTAATATAATTAAGATATTCATTGAGATTTAAATTTAAATATGACATGATGGCAGCCACGTCCCTACACACATCATTAAATTAATTCAAAATGAAGCTATCATTTCATAGGGTGTGCGAGTGGTGGTCACACATGCAAAACTCACATCTGAAGCAAGGGGCTTTAAAAATCATGATTTCCCATCATAATCCTACATGGGGATTTAATATCACAAGCTACGGGAAATCTCATCTTTTAAGACATCTTAATGCCATAAATTTTGAGTAATACCAAGGCACAACAAATTTTGAACACCACTCAAACATCCTTCTCACAAATAAGAATAGTATAGGGGTGATAGGGATAGACTCAAGCCCATCTCATGCTTGAAGGTTCAAACCAATAAGAAAGTTTAGCATGAATTACGTAAAGGGGGACTAACTGAATATATGCAAAGGGTTACAAGACATGATGCAACCATCACAAAGGAGTTCATGGCTACCTGGAATAAGAGAATCATAGTGATAAGGGGGATTATAATCTTTATTACTGAGGAACTGATTGATGAGGTTAATGGTATGTTTTGTGAGGGGACGAAAGCATTTAAAGACTAGTCCAAGAAAATAGAGCTGATGTAGAGGTTCTTCAAGACTAATAAAACAATAAAAATAAATAAGAAGGGCTTCCCATGTATGGACCTAGTGAGGTACTAGCTAGAGGTGTGCCTGCAAACCATGAAATATATTACCCTGGAAGGTAAGTTTACACTTATATTTTTGCATCATTTTCTACTACTTAATCATTTCCAAGGCTTCAAGATTAGCTTGCCCTACTTTATGCTTAAGTTCTTGGAATGCATGGCCCTCACCTTCCAAATAAATGAAGTGAATACTATCATTCATCAAGGCCTTATCCTCTTGTTGGTCAAACATGGAGAGACCCTGCATAGTGAGGAAGTCCTATTAGGAGGATCTTTTGCAAAGGAAGATTCCCTTGAGGAAGACCTTACCATAGATTCCCACTGCCCTCTGCCTAGCCCTTCCCCACAAGCCCCTTCTTTAAGAGCACCACCAGGGAACTCCCTCTCCAACTCAATATAACCAAAGCAAAACCTATACCGTTTGAGGAGGGGAATATTACAGGTCTTCGAGAAAAGGTAAGGCCCCCCTCTCTGAGGTAATCATGATGAACAAAAAAATAGTTAGAGGGGCTCAAAAATAAACTATATAAAGATGGAATTGGCTGGACAGTCTGATAAAGGAGTGAAACTCCATTAATAAGGAAGCTACCAAAATGATACAGTCCTTTTCACAACATATTGGGGCTAAGGGCACTCCCTAGAAATAGCTTATTGAGATAGCAGAGGTCCATTCTCCATAACCCTCTCTCAAATCACCCCTCAAAAAGACACCAGAAAAGGATCTTCCTCAAAAGAAGCTGAGGATGATAGTGCCAAAGGACATGGAAGAAGGTCCAAGTAATAGAACTCGGGTAAAGATCACTAAGAATAGGCCAATGGAGAAGGCAAAGGACACTGACACCAGTAAGGCATTCACAAAGGATTCCTTCCTCCCTAAGTAATTTCTTTATTATGATTTTTTTGTTTTGTCTTCTACTCTATTTGGTAGTTACTTGTCTTTGTACTTCCATACTTTGTTCCTCAGTCATTGGGACTTTCTCTATTTTATCATACTTTTGATTATACTCAGGGTGCAAGTCCTTGTAAGACCTATTAATTTTACCTAATCAAATTAAAAAAATATGGGTGGGTAACAAAAGAGCCCACATTATTTGTGCTTCACTTTTGGGAATGATGGCATTTATGATGGGAATCTTTTAAAAGTTGGATTATTTTATTATCCAAGATGCTTTTTCATGTT
Organism: Torreya grandis; assembly: GCA_037957365.1. Classification (NCBI taxonomy): domain Eukaryota; kingdom Viridiplantae; phylum Streptophyta; class Pinopsida; order Cupressales; family Taxaceae; genus Torreya; species Torreya grandis. The sequence goes on along the minus strand of JARHVA010000433.1, from coordinate 3,403,801 downwards.
TTGGATAGTTTTGATTTTAATGTGTTATTTTGTTTGTAATAACTTGTTGGTTCACAGGAATGTCAGTTATATCCCATAACCATCCTGTGAAAAGATTTTAAATACTTTCACCTCTCTTTGTAAATATCATTTGAGAATAATACATTAATATTTTTGTGTGAAAATATTTATTTGTAATGTGATTTATTCTCAGTGCATCCATTTTCTAGGGCTATCCATGGTATCAGAGCACAAGGAAGTTATCCAAAATTGAAGACAAATACATGTAGTTTTATATCTAGTAGATATGTTGCATAACATTGAGAACTCTTAAAATTTATCTAGTTTACAAAGAAAGCTAAGTGTCCTCAAAATGTGTGTTGAATTCCCTAAACCAACTTTAAATTGAATCATAATTGACCTGTTCGATGGGATTTTTATGCATCCTTTTTGTGATTATCATTAGGAGAAATATTGTTGAACATAGTCCATATGTTTATTTCTTGTTTCCACAATATTTTAGCTTAGACTTCTTATAAGGGCAATGAAAATTTATGGTGGTGAAAATTTTATTGGTTCTTTTCTTTAATATGATTATTCCAAATTTAATGACTTTAGTAGCCCTTTGTGCTTGTCTAGAACGATTAAAACATATTGTGATTTCAATATGTATGCAGTTTGCATACATTGAAGGAGGATTATATGGCAATTGAGTTTTTGCACAGTAATTTTGTTTTATTTTAAGAAAAATAAATTGACTTGTACGATGCTATTAATTTTATCTGGCAAATTTAAATTTGTATATCAATTTGATCTACCAATTTATACGGTAGCTTTTTGTGTCAAGAGAGTAATTTGCATTGACTTGTGTGGCATTGAAGTCTACATCAATCTTAGTGCAAAGGTTAGAAGAATTAATTTAGACAATGATGGCAACAAGATTATTCAGATTTTATTTCCATTAATTTTCATTGCGTGGATCCCTCCATAATCTCTCCACAAAAGCATAAGTTAAAATACTTGATAAAAATAATGGTACATGTAATATTTTATTTTTTCTCTTATAGTAAATCAATATTATATCTAATATCTTTCCGCTTTGTAATCAACTTTTTTAAAGGGCAAATTGGTCAAAGTAGTTTTTGTTAAATTCTTGTACAAGAGAGAGTCCAACATTCAAAACCTTTTGCTTATATTTTAGTCAATTATTTGGCATTGTAAAGGTGATATTTTTTCTAATAATCTTTTTAATAGAAGTTATTTTTAAAGGTAAAGTCAAAAACTCAAATAACATTCCCTTTTCTTGATTTGATTGTTCCTTTAGCATCATGGATAAAATTGTTAGTCTCATATCTGAAAATGGAAAATTGTCATCTAAAAACTATAAAGAATGGAGTAGAAACATGGAGAACACCTTTATATTTAATGATTTATGGGAAATCACTGAGAAAGAGACTACACCACTAACTTAAGTGACAAAATTGGTTGAATATCATAAATGTGATGAGTGTGCACTCGTCCTCTTGAAATCATCTTGTACTGAACAGGTTATCATTCATATTGAGGTAGTTAAAACTAATACATGGAAAACATGGAACACATTAAAATATTTGTATGACAATAAACTTACATACAATAAAATTTATCTTCTTATGCAGCTTTTGAATTATAAATTAGTAGATAATGAAGATGTCTCTAAATATCTTTCACACATGAAAAATATAAAATAAGAGTATTGCACCACAGGGGTTAAAATTGATGATGACATATTGATTTTCATCACATTGAATGGCCTTAATTCTAAATATATATATTTTTTTAAATGCTACAACTTAGTGATAAGCTTAATGGTGCCACGTTTGACACCATCTGTGAGTTATTGACTCAGCATGAGAGATAATTTGTAAAGAATAAAAGTATTCCTATTGAAGAGGCTCATTATGTAAAGAACAAGTCCTAGCACCAAGACCATAGCCATGTACAATGACAATTTTATAAGAATTATTTGAAACATTCTCAACAACATTCTCCACATCATTCTCAATAGTCTCCACAACATTCACATCAACACTCTCCAAGGTCTTCCAAATACAAACATCACCATCTACATTCTTATCACTCCTATAGTTCTTCTAGTGATTCAGCTTCTTTTGGATCTCATCAGCATAGGAAACAATCACAATGTTTCCAATGTGGTGGTATTGGAGATCTTGTAGATTTATGTCCTTCTCGATGACCCCACTCTCCATATAAAAATAAATCTAAGGCCAATTATGTGGATTATTCTAGTGGTCAATATTTTGGTTACTCTAGTTATTCCATTCATTTTAACACATCCTCTAATTAGAAGGCATCCTATATGGCCAAGGTATATGGTTCTGATGGACCTAACACCATATTTTGAGTGTTTAGTGATTTACCCATCTTATGTGAGCTACTAGGATCAAGATTGGGATTTGTTATAGTAAAATTTTTTTTGGATTATGTTCTTGCTTTTAGTTCTATTTTTGTGTTTCCATACCTTATATTCATGACATAGAATAGATAAAATTATTTGATTTTATTTCTTTCAATGTAAAGCTTCTCACCTCTCGCCTGATAGGGGGAGAAGATATTGTATCATTTATTTATCTTCGATCAATCATCTATGACATCACGAGTTAACATGGGTTTTTAGCACCTTTAATATTGAGAAAAAGTCATCAACATTTATTAGACATCAAAGATATGTGCCATACATAGTATGAGTTTGTCACTTGGATGGGTTCTTGTGGGGGACCTTATGTGGGTCGATGTAGTTGGACATGCTTGATCGTGTTCCACTACAGTACGGTATAATGATCACTATGGATGAGTAAACTTTGATCATGTTCATCAGCCATTTTTTTCCATAACTCATAGGGGTAGGATTCTTTATGAAGAGACATCAGTTTTTGGTTAGTGCTAGATGTACAGTGTACCACTTGCAGTTACAATAAAGTTCCTTTGATGACTTCAGAATCATTGCTCCAATTTATTCATTTTACTATACCCCTTTGGATCAAGGGGGAGTTTGTTGGATTATTTTATGATCCAAGGTGATTTTTCATGTTTTAGATAGTATTTAGTTTAATTTATTTTTTTATTTGTATGAACTAGTTGGTTCATGGGAATATCAGTTATATCTCGTAACCACCCCATGAAAAGCTTTTAAAGTTTTTCATCTCTCTTTGTAAATATCACCTGAGAATAATACATTGTTATTTTTGTGTGAAAATATTTATTTGTAATGTGATTTGTTCTTAGTGCCTTCATTTTCTAGGGCTATCATTAAATTCAATCTAGACGTGCTGCATGAGATACTGTAGATAACCAAATTTAGCATAATCCTTATTTCCCAATATCTTTTAACTGCTTTGCTTATATGGGTCTTACTTAAGATTTAAGTACTTTGTGGTGCATATTTTATTTTTTTTAATTTTAATTTGTGATTTTCTATGACTTTGTGATCCCCTCTTCTCACTCACGTTACTTGAGTTATATTTAAAAATAGATATATGTTATTTTAAGGTAGTGTGTATATAGGACATGATCAACTAGTAGGGTCAAGATCGACCATCGATCTTGACCCATTTTGATCAATCCTAATCTTTAATATTTTGGATCCCCCTTTGACATGTGTCCCCTTTTAGCCATTTCTTTTGGTTCTTTTGATGTCCTTTGGGTCTATTTTTGCATGCCACTAGGTTGTTAATTCTAATTTTAAATGGTTTCAACATATACATAGTTGTTAAGGGACATTTAGGATAATCATTCTTAAATTACAAGATCTATACAAATGTTACATATTGCCTATATTGAAACACTATAGTTACATCTAAAGTATTGTTACATTTTGCATGACTACACCAAGCTTGAGCTAGAGTAAAGATCATTTATGTGTGCTTTCATCATTTCACACACACACTTAAGTGGGATACTTACATTTGAGTTTGAAACCTCTTTGGAGCATTAGAAATATAGTGTCATGCTTAGTATTTCAATGGGGATTGACCAAGGTCATTCCAAATCAATATATTTCACATTATTCCACCTATTTGATGTCTCAAGTGTTTATGCATGAAACCAAGATTTGATGTCTTAGGTACATGAACATACATTGAAAAGGTTGAGAAGCTAGGAAGAGACATTTTTGAATCAAGTGAAACATTATAAATAGAATCAAAATTTTAGTATCACAGAGTCAAGATCGACCCATAGGGGTCAATATCTATAATTGTTATTGTCTCACATATTATTTTGTCCCAACATAAAAACAATAATCAATTTCACAACATGCACTCACAAGGTCAAAATTGACTTATAGGGATCAAAATCAATGGTTGATACTATCTCCTTCTAGTCAAAATAGTTATTAGTTTTAGAAATGAATAAAGTATTTCACCTCATAAAACATCATACTAGAAAATAAGCTTGTAGAGATCAGGGAAGTGCAACAATAAAACTATGTTTATCTTTGTCCTCTTGCATTTGTTTATTACAACTTGTCTTTTTGAATCATATTTATTGAAATACATTTTGTGTGTGTCCTACCAATCCATACTCAGCTTTTATTCTACTAGTTTTTATCTAACTAAAAGGTTATTATTGCATTAATCCAATTTTAGATAAAACATATTTGTGAACCTATTTGAACATTGCTTATAAATTTTTGACTTAGAGTTTATATATGGGAATGTGTTTTAGGAATAGTTCTTATTCCTTTGGATTTTCTATTTTGCAGTAATGTTATACCCTATTGTTACTCTAATGAATGAAATAATGATGATCATTTTATGATTAACAATGTTAATGATGTATATAAGGAATATGAATGTGAAGGTAATAATTTTTTTAGATGAGGGTAAATTTATAGGTTTTGAATGGCCTCAAAGCCTTGTATAAAGGAAAAAAAGATAATAAATTTAATCTCTCATGCATTGCATCTACTAGTGGTTCGTAAGACATAATGATGAACAAACAACCAATAGCCACCCAACCACTAGAAAATAAATTTACAATAATAACTAGCAAAAAACTAGTGAGTAGTTAGCCAAAAATCCTCATGCTTTACACACATTACAAACCATGAAATAATAAAACAAGTTTTTTGGTAATAACCTATAATTAAAATAACATAAAGTAAATATTCTAGACCATTCAACAAGCCCACATGAAATTAACTCATCCTAAGCATCAACAAGGGTTTTGACTAGACCTGAAAACCAAAAGCACCAACAAACAATCAACCCAAAACCCTCTTTCTAGCCACTAACAAGAAAACAAAAATAATCAGTAGGATTCCAACATGATCCAATAGTAATCTACCTAGTATAACATAGCCTACCACAAACCAACCCTCAACCAACCCAAAACTCCACTGCCTAAATTCTAACTACAACCCATAACAAAAAATAAAGTAAGACCCTCCCAAACCTTTTTATTTTTGGGATCTAAGGGTCATATTAGATGGTTTCAAATAATTTTTACATCATCCTCTCTTTATATCACCAACCACAATCCAATCTCTTCCATCCACTTCCTTGCAATAGATGGGAATGAGTATTTCAAATGAATATGTTGCTTAACAAAAAATTAACAAAACACTAGCCATTAGAACTTCACTTGAATCACAACCAAATATATTATTTGGTGAGACTCTAACTCTCTCATAATTCTCCTTCAATTTGATTCTCTATGCTTGGTTCAACATATTTGTGAACTGAAACTTGATTTACCTCTAGAATTTTAGGTTCTTCACACTCAAAATCACTACTATCACTTTCACTAGTCACCAATTCATGTTTCGAGAGGGAATTATCCCACAAGGAGACCCCCTTATTATGCTTATAAAAATTACATGTAGAGGCCAAATGCCCTATTTCAAAATAATTATAATAAAAAGGTAGTGCCTCATAATTGAATGATTATTTTTGCATTCTATATTTAAATTTCAACTCAATAAATGCTCAGAGATCTGATAAAACATTAAAATTAACCAAAAATTGAGCAAAATTAAGATGATTAATCTTTTTAGTATTGGAATACAAAAATAGAATTTCATCCAAAGAATTTTCCATAGATTCAAAATAAAACTCTGTCCAAAATTGCAAAGGTAAATGGGGCAACCTTACCCAAATTGGTTTGGTATTAAAATTTTTTATGAGGGGATCAAAATGTGGAAACGATGGCTTAGAAAATATAATTATTTAATCCCAAGTCCAAATAACATCCTTGAACACTACATTCCTATCCTCTTCAAGGTTAAAGACAACCACAAAAAAACCTTTTGCACAAGGGTAAATATTTAGATTGCTTTCCATCAAAGGCTTCCATTTCTCCATAAACCATTTATGAAGATTAAAGAGAGAAGCCCAAAGATTGAAAAAATGGCATATCATACCTTTTTCTAATATAATATGCTAATGGCCCAGAATAAATGATAGCTCATCCCCTTCAAAATTGATTGAGGGGTTTGCTTTGGCCAGAGCTAAAGGTTTTCACTACTTCCTAGAGATAGCTTCAACATAAGAGGATCACCACAAAAAATTCCTCCTATTTTAATTCTCCATATAGATCTAGACCTCCTCATCATCAGATTTATCCCCAATAGAAGAGTTCGTAATTTTAGTCCCTAGAACAATAGGAAATGAAACATTTTTCCATTTTTTGTGAAGATATGAGCACCAAATTCATGTCAGCTAGAGCCCCATTAGCTTCTTACATGGCTATTACAGGTATATAAATAGAGATCATGGAGTTTTAAAATCCCATGGGGGGGAATATGAACATTAAATATTTAGACATTTTGAATGTGACTATATAGTCAAGATGAGAATGAATATAGTAGTTTTGAAATAGAAGAATCTAGCTCCCTTAATTCTTCTTTAGACATTACTCTTATTCATACATTAGAACAAGAGGAACATAATAATAATTCACATGTTACCATTCTTCCCATGTTGCATGAGTTTCAATATCAAGACTTTATTTGAGAGTGCACCTTGATTATTTTTACAATTTCTACTACACTTCATCATGTTCAATGTTATAAAATAAAAATGCATAAAAACAAAACACAATGCATAACTCAATTATGATAAAACTACTCTTACATGCATAGATACTTATCATGGTGTTTACAATGAAAATGTTACAAATGTAGAGTATGATTGTCCTTTTCTCTCTCTAGACAATGCAAATGTTACAAAAGTAGAATGTGATTTTCCTTTTCTATGTATAGACAATGCAAATGTTAAAAAAGTAGAAAGTGATTTTATTTTGAACTCTCTCTAGACAATGTAGATGATACGAAAGTAGAATGTGATTCTCCTTTTCTTTATCTAGATAATGCAAATGATACCAAAGTATAATGTGATTCTCCTTTTCTCCCTCTTGATGATTCAAATATTAAAAAAGTAAAATGTGATTATTGTTTCTCTTTTATGATAGGTGTGAGTATGTCATACACCACCAAAGCATGCAACAATAATGTATTTAATTGTAATAATTTTTTGAGACATTTTGGGACTACTGAGATATTGATATCAAATCTAATTAATGTTTATTTCATGCATTATGATATTTTAGTTATATCTTAGTTGTATATGTAAATTTTTTTGCTTATCCTCAATAGTTGTTATGATATTCAATTTCTTTTCAAACTTATTATGTTGATCTCCTTTGATCACTATAGGTAACAACCATGTGATTTGAGTTAGGTTCAGGTCTGAAATGCACAATCAAATAGCCAAGATACATTCATATATGTAAATGGTTAAAAGAGATAACAATTAGAGATATATTCAGTCTCCATGTTACCTTGTGTTCACAATAACTAATATTATGCAATTTGTTTTTTATTACTTTTGGAGTTCATCATTGGCACATACCCATTTATGCCACTTTGGCCATGTTATTGCTCTTTGATGTTGTCAATTTTTTTTGAGTGATTGGAATATGAACTTTTGACATCAATACATGTGATTGCATTGTATTTGTATAATATTTTATTTGACTTAATGTGTGTTGTGATTGGCATTAAACATGCTATGGTTACCACAGTGCCAAGAGGATTTAAACATTTTGTATTGTTGCTTAGATAAAAAGTGAATAATTTGGTTTATTCAAAGCTCTTAGAACCTATAAAGAAGTTGGAATCTATGTTGTAAGCCATGCTAAGTCTTGTATTTAATCTAACTTTAACTAAAGTTATTATATGGCTCGAAAGTCTTAAAAATATTCAAAAAGGTCATTTTGGACCTTCGTAACATTATTATGTTGTTGACATTCGACTATAATAGAATGACCAAATATTTGGATTAGGGTTTTATTGTCTTGCATAGATATTAATATCATTTATTTTTTTAAGTCATTTTATTTTTTGGATTTATGGATAGGAAGTTAGAAATGGGGAGAAATTTTAGGGTTTGTTTAGGCAACCATGGGAAACATGGAGGTTGTCTAAATTCCACTACTGGAGTTTCATTTATGTGATGATGGTGGAGTAGAGAAAGCTAATAACTTCATGGAGGATTGTGGAAAAGTGGAAAAGTAGAAATTGGAAAAAGAAAAGAAAGGGGAGAGAGATAGAGACAAAGATATATATAGAGAGAGAAAGTAACAATGAGCATTACATTATTTTTAAAATTAAGTTCGCTTTGTTTTGGTTCTATTTATAGTATAGTTTTATCCCTCCTTAGAATATCCCCATCACCCTATAAGTGGTTTTAAGCTCATAGATTCTATATTAAGTTAGATTGATTTGAAATGTTGCTTGAATGAATAATTTAGTTGTTTGATGGAAAATCCCTGATGGGTTTGGCTGCCTTAAATGTATCTCTCTCTTTGGGATGGTGTATAGACATAGTGAATGTGATATTGATGTGATGATGTTTCATTTGATTTATCATCCTATTTTATAACATGGGTATTTGGTCTGACTCATGTCTTCAAAGTTATTTTTTTATGGGTCTTTTTTGTTTTTTTTTTCTCTTGTGAGAAACCTCGTAGTGGTGGATTTGATCTCTTTTTCTAATCCCTCATTTTTTTAATTTGATTTTATGATGCTAAGCTTCTATTTAGGGGCCTATTCAAAACATAGATTAATATATTGGGTGGGTAGGGCTACCATCGAATGGTTAAGCTTAGGTTTCAAATTATTTTTGTTCTCTTATGGAGAGTTATTCTATGGAGGCTTCATTAATGACTATGAATTTTGCATGTGCCAATGACTTCTAGAGGCACTAAGACAATATGTATTTTTGAATTAAATAAGTATTTTTTTAAAATCAAGGTATTATATGAAGGTTTCATGTGAAATCACTAATGGCATTGAACCTGTTTTAATTGTTGTTTGTATTAAAGCCAATTTTGCAGTAGGGTAGTCACTCAGTGCTCTTTTGTGGCGAATTGCTTGTATATATGAACAAAAAATTATTTAGTTAGTGATTTTTTAAAGTAATATATAGTATTTTTATATGATTTTATATGTTTCATCATTTGAAAACCCTTGGCCTTAGTTTGATAAGTTTTCATGAAAGAGTACATTGGTTTTTTTTAATAATTATTGTGTATTTGATTTAGAATCTTAGCAATAATTTATTATTCATTCAATAGGCATTTATATTATGAATTTAAATGGAGAAATGTAATTTAATTCATGTTCAAACAATTTTAAGTCTTCATGCATGTTTGGAATGATTGGTCTCATGTTGACATTGCATGAGGAAATATTAAGGATAGTTTCTTTTTAAAATCTTATAACTCAGAATTTGCATTTTATTTTTGTTGTTTGTAATTTGTTAGAAGGTGTCAATTCACTTTAGAACTACAGTATTATAGGTATCACTTTAAATGTTAAATTTAGAGTTTGCATAATGATATATCTATTAACTATTAGCATGTTCCTCAATTCTTACTATGTGAATTTGTACTGTAATCAAGTCTTTATTAATAAATTGTGTGATGGGATAAGTAGATGGATCTTGCTCTATCTTATTTTATGAGAGTTAGTATTCATTGAATAAAATGTTTGAAGTTCAAAATTAACTTGAATATGAATAACTAGAAATTTCAGATTTATCATATATAAATAAGGAATGTTTTTATTTTATATGATTGTGTTTGTTGATTTGCCCTATAAAAACTATAGTATCTTCTTTTGCATTACAATGATCCAATATGTTGTATGTTGAAATTGGACAGTTAGTTTAATGTCTTGATTGATTTATATAGCATGAATACATGTTATATTGAGGTCTTAGAGTTGTATTCAGATTTAATGAAGTGATATTATTAAGATGTGATAAAGTTAAAAAATTATGTGAGATCATTATGGCTTATTTTTGTAATTTATCATTAAATTTTAAAAGCATGATATTTTGTGTTGAGTTCTTACTTGAAGATCATATGAAAATATAATTATGAGTTTAGTTATCTATTTGGAATTATATTTGGAAAAAATTTTGGACTCATGTAAATTATAACAATGTTTATTCAAATGCCTACTTTGGTAATTAAGTCATTTTACCTTAGTAGTAAATTATGCTACTAGTTTATTAATGAAATAGATGTGGTTTCTTATGGAAGGCACAATCGTATGTTTCCAAGCACTAATTAATGATATAAAATTCATGCTTCATGTGTATCATTATAGGTTGTGTTTTTTTTTACCACTAAAGTCTTCAAAGTTGGTAAAATTTGTAGCATTTTGAATTTTTCCCATAAGTTATGTGTTACTAATTTTTAAAATCTTATATATCCATGATTATAAGGATAATGATGTTAATTGTGTTGAGTTTCAGTGAATTGAAATTGATAATTATTTTAGTTCAATCTATAAGTGAAGGAACTTGTAGGTAAATGGTGAGTAAACTATGTTTACCATAAATTACTTAAGTCTATCACATTGGATTGAAAAACTATATGTTATTATGAATGACACATTTTAAAATAAAAATATTGGATAATGTGGAAGAATGGTATATTAATTTGATTACTAAAATCTTTTGAATTAATTTATAAACAATAATGACATACGGTACACTTTGTGTCAGGAACCTTAAATGGGTGGTTGGAAAAATATTTCTAAGTATTAAATGTATCGATATATGTGCTAATATGTTTGTTGGTTTGTTATTTTGATTGAGGCATTAATTAAATAACTTGGGGTTTTGGTCACAATCATCCTGTTCTTGATTTGAAAGAGACACTATGTAATTAGATCGGTGTTTCTTACCTTCAGTTTGAGTGTTTGATGAGTTTTAAGAGATGTGTTGTAATAGTAAAAAAGTGGTAAATTCTTTAGTTGATTCATTGTCATTTACTTACCTTATTTTATGTGATTATTGTTGAAAAATATACTTATAGTAAGATATTTATGTGGAAATATATCAAAGGCAGTCTATGACTAGTAGAACTCATGAATAAACCAATTATGTCACTATGAACTACTGAGAGACTAAGGGGTATGAATTCCCAATAAATTCTAATGTATGATTAAGAATTATAACTATGATAGATGTGATTACTCACTTGAATTATTTTATGCATCAACAAACATGAGACATGAATGAAAAATAAGACATGTGATGAGTTAATGTTTGTATTGTTTGGTATAAGTAACTAAAGTAATTGATTTGGTTCATTCAATTATTTGAATGAAATATAGTACTTGGTTTCATCATGAGTTAATGCTAAAAAATTATTGGCAAGGGTAAACCCTAATATTTATTAAGGGATTTCAATATGTAATTATAGTGTGATGGATCATTTTGTGAATTTGGAAATGAATAAGTTGTAAATAGTGTATGCTATGGTTAATTTGGATGGAAAAATGAGCTTATAGATTAATCCATCCAAAGGAGAGTTTAGGCTTGATGATTATCTCTAGTAATGTTTAATAGTTATATCAAATACTCCTAATAATTAATTTACATTGTTTTTCTTAAGTATGTATTTACTTTGATAAACCTAACTAAACATTATATTTATGTCTTGTACCTTGACTAGTTAGCAGTTAAATGCATTTTTGTTATGAGTATTATGTTGTTTCATTAGTTATATTATAGATGTGGAAGTCCCATAAATTTAAATTAATTAACTATGGATATAAAATATAACTATGAGGTTGTTGTTGTAACTAGTTGTTAATCACGTAACTTAGAAGTGTGTAAACATTAATATGGTTACATAGGAATATTTGGAAAATCATGCACATGCCTTTCAATTAAATTGATGGTATTGGCTATACATGTATAATGATTGGTGTTAGAAATCAGAATCATGACTCTAAAAATGTCAAAATTTTAAGGGTTGATGTTTGGGTTGTGCTAAGGTACCTAAGCAGGAAAATCAACTGCATAGTCAATGTAGACATTCCTACAATTAAATAGACAAGGCCACATTGTACCCCTATCTGACCTAGTGTGACTTTGTCCCAATGTATTTCAAGATTCTTTTTTCAAGTTTGACATACTTTAGACAACATTCTAGTTAATTCCACATTAACGATATACCTACATAGTTTATATTAGCTAGATTTGAGCTAGGTTTGCATATTTAATTGAAATCTACTATTAATAATTCATTTCAATTTTTTGTAATTTACTATATTTTGCATTCATATTTTGTAAATCTAAATCAAATTAATTTATTTTAATGTTTATTACAATTATTTCATTAAATAAAAATAAGCTTTAAATATTTTGTTGAACCTGTAATTTTTTTAATTAGAACAATGCTTGTTGTTCGCTTTATTTTTTTAGGATTTCATACATTTTTTTGTAAACTCCGAACAATGAAATAAAACCTTTGACTTTGGATATAAATATGACACCATGATCCAATCTTCTTCAACCTTGGATTTTAACCCAATAATGAATAAAATTTATTTTCACCTTAGATAACATCTAACACTGAAGTATTTATTTCAACCTCGGGTTTAATTTTTTTTATCTCTATACACAAAAATATTTTGACTTTTATTTCTATTACATTTTTCTTGTTTTTAGTAACTATGTTATGGCAGTTGTAAAACTACATAGAGAGCTATTATTTTTGGCTAAGTGGTGACCTATTTTACCAACATCATGAAGTGAGGGATATTATCCCAATACTCAAGCCCTAAACAACACTATGTATATATTTTAGTTTCTTCGTACCTTGTGGTATATTGGAAAAGCCTAGGGTTCTTTGTTTACATCATAAGAAGCTTATATAGTTGTTTAATTTATGGTGCACTTAAGAGGATCATATCACTTAGGGAAGTTACTCTATCCATACCCTTGAATGTGGGATAGTGGGTTATAGGCATGGTTTAGCCTCTTTATTTATTTCTTTGAAACATTGCGCTGACACTAATCTATGAATGAGAATGTATATTTGATATCGCACACAATCATTCAAATCTTTTTCCTAGATCACCCTTTATACATTAATTTTTCCTTGTATTCTATTCATAGTCATTAGGCTTTTTATATATGAAACATTATTTGTTATCAATAATATTATTCCTTATCACATGTGATTTATTTGGATTCATTGTATATATCATTTGTAATGAAAAAATTAATTCTAATGACGCTCATCCTCTAGATTTCTTGATCTCTACCCATGTTATGCCTTTTACCTATGATAATAAATGGACAATTTGAAAAAATCAAAAAATTATTGAAGAAGCAAGTATTGATGGTATGATTTTGATGATGTAGTAATGAATAGATAATTTTATTTTGAGGAAACCTAGGAATAAGAGTATATATAAATTTATAACCAACTTGGCCTTGATGACAAAAATACACCTCTTGATCCATCCTTGAATCCCTCATTGTATTCACCTCTATATCCATCTTTGGATTCACCTCTAGATACATCATTTGATATGTAAATATAATCATCTATATATTGCTCTATCACTTTACCTTTAGATTCCCCTCAATATCCTCCTTTGCCTTGTTATTTAAATGTTAATTTAGAGGAAAACTAACCTTCAAAAAATGAAAATATACTCTATTAAATTACTAGCTACCATCAAAGAAGAGTAACCTTATCCTTGCATAGATAACTTCTCTTTCCACCTTGCTAATGTGCTTTATCACTTCCATTCCTAAAATAAATACAAATAAAATAATTTTAAAGAAGGAAAATATTAATCAAGAACAAAATCCTATTTTTCCTTCCTTTGAAGACCAAGTGACCACTCATAATAATGATTTTATCTCTTCTCCTTTAAATAGTAGATATTGAGCCCACATGTAATATCTCTTCCCCCTTTTTAACTAATGAGGATGAACTTCATTATTTTTTCCTTAGCACATTAAAAACTAAAATTTAAATCAATGAAACTCCTCCTCCCACATCTCCTCTTCATAGTATTTGTATGCATATTCAATCAAAAGTACCTATGGTTTTTGCTTGTGAATCCATTTGATATCAAATCATCATTATGAGAAGTTCAATAGAAAATTTGAAAAATAAAAATTAGTAACTCAATTCAAATATCATATCACTTGAAAATAAAAAAATATATAAAACATATCCAAAGTATGCTAGTGCTAATCATGTATCTACATCCCCATCTAGCTATCATATGCCCCAAAATTAGTATACATCTATAATTATTGATTCAAAAAGTGTAAAATAGAATAATAAGAGTTCAAGTGAAATTCTAATATAAATGTTTCAAAATAATATTATTACATTACCTTATATGCTTCCTCTAAGAAGATTAAAATACCATGGTACATATCATATAATGTATGGGCATCATATAGATAGTTGTTTGGATTTGAAGAAGAAAATATAAAGTATCATTGATAATGGTGATATTATAATAAGTACATCAATAAAAAAACCCATATCATTCATAAAAGTGATCGTATAATAGATGCATCAATCAAGAAATGCACTCAAATTATAATTACATCTTATAACTAACAAGTGTAAGTAGAACAAGTGACAAAATCAAAATTAGTGAAAAAAGAACAAAGACAACAAGCATGGATACAAAAGGATAATTCAGAGTAACAATAGTCACATAAAAAAATTAGAGCAAGAAAAGATTCAAAATGAAATATTAAGATCAAACAAGATTAAAAAAAGAACAAGATGGAAAAGTAAGACTGCAAAAATAACAATTACAAAAGGATCAATTTGAAAAGTAAATATTACAAAAAATGCATCAAGAGATGTTACAAAAATAAAGCATACATTTAGCTAATATTAAATCTAATAAAACTAATGTAATATTAGTAGAGGCACATGATACAATACATATTTCAAAAGAGAAATTAGAAAGGAAAATATCATGGCATGGGGTAGTTATTTTAATCATATGCAAATACAAAAGATAATCAAAACAACATATCATAATGTCAATCACAACTGAATAATTTGGTTCTCTCCTTTGATGATGACTATGATCATTCAAAATATGATTGGAATGACACAACTAATATGCAAGATGAATATTTAAATATAATTGAGGGGTGTAACAAACATGATACATTTCCTGATTCTAATACATGCACAACTAGAACATATTATTCATAGGAAATCACTCTTTCATATCATGCAATTGGGTATACATATGTACATCCTCATGATGATCTCTTTATTTGGACACAACCTCAAACTTCCTCCTAAACCACTAATTTGGCCAATTCTCTTGCTTATTTATCTACATATTTTCCTCAAACATAAATTCTTTGATTTTAATTTGTTTTTACTTCTTCTATCCCAAATTCCAATATATATTCTATACCTTGGCTTTATTTTCACTTTTACCACTTTCCCTCATGATTTTCAAATTGATTCAAATAATCCAAAACAAATAAACTTATAATTCTTTGAATGCACATTCTTTATGGCAGTTCACTTGCTTATTATGGCATATCTATCATGTTATGGCTTCCATTACATTTACATGTTCACATATTTCTAATTTTATACACTACATGAGCACACATAGCCCCTTGCCCATTGGGAGGAATGTACATTCTCATCTATATCGATCATTTATGCTACATTTATGTGACACTTTTACAAATACATTGGATGGATTTTGTTTGTCTTCTTTATTTCCACACTATGTTTTATCACCTTATTATAGTTTGTTTGAATCCCTCCTATTTATTCTATTTTTGAAGCCTTACTTCTTAGTAATTTAAAAAAAATCCAATTCCAATCTTCCAAAAATACAAAATAATAAAAATATTTTTAAAATAAAAACCTCCAAGAATTTTATTCTGTTTCTAATTTCCTTATTTCTATATGCATCTAAATTCACTCTCCTACATTATCATCACTAATATTACTATTAGTCGATACTAATTCCATCTATATGATTTATCCCCATTAATCCCACTAATTTTCCCCCCTTTTCCTAATCTTTTATCTAATATCCCCTTTTATTATTCATCATATACTAACATTATTCTATCCCACTTCATAATTAATTTATCTTAAATCCATATTATCCCATCCTAATCCCATTTACCTATTATTTGGAAATTTTAAATTCTCAATGACCCACCTATTATTCTATGCCTAAGCTCTCCTACACCCCTAGTCCCTAATCATCTACCTAATCCCTATCTAACCCATCCCTAAGCCTAATTAATCCTTAAGAGGATTCTAAAATTGGAATATTCTAGAATCCTCTCTATTTTAAGCCCTCCTCTCTAGAAGCCTCTAAATCTAGAGGCTTTCAAGGAATTTTAAATTCCTTTTAATTCTCAATATCGTGCTATGTTCTTGTGCCTCTATGTGAAATACTTATGGATTTGGAGTGTCTTTGGCATAATCTATGTGGAAATGTTTGTTCTCAAGAATTTGTAGTGTTTTTATGGTAGTATGAGCACTCGCTCTATTTTGGGCACATTGCCTTTTACTTTCAAAATCTATTACCTTCTCCTTTCCTTTTCCTCTTAAAGATCCTAGGTGTATATTAGTGGTATTTACCTTTCTACTCTTTAGGCCTATGTACTGGTCTTAAACTAAGTACACTTAGAATAGAAGGAATCTAGCCTACTCTGGAGGCTCATCCTAAGGAGCACAAGGGTCCCATGACTTGGGGATGTTCCCATTATTGTGATGAGATAACATTTACTTATGCACATAGATATTATATAATGCTTCCATGCCCAGTTGATTAGACTGTTGTGCCTTACACAAGGCCTTTGTACTCAATGCCCCACTACCAAGCTTCTTGCATCATGGAACATCCATGGGTGCACATTTCTAATGACAATAGTTTTTGGCACATATGATGGGACCAATTTTAAAGAAAGAGCTAATGAATCGGTGCTGCCCTTAGTTATCAAGTGTTGGAGACACTCCACAAAGTACCTAGTGACTCTGAATGTCTGAATCTACTAGTTTAAGCAATATAAATGCTTAAGATATGTCTTTCCACTCCTCATTACATGAAAATGCTACATTCATGCCTTCATATTTCTTATATCAATCTCATGCAAGTATGTATAACTTTCCCCCAGTTAATCCCCTATGGTAACTTGCTTATGCTTCTAATCATCCCTATGCATGCTACCTTTATCCTAGTTAGCATCAATACCCTCCTAATCAACCTCAAAATAGAATAAAAAATATACACCTTGATTTTTATAAACAATTACATGAGATCAAAAGAGAGTAAAGGTATGGTGGTAATAGGAATAACTCTCTCATCAATCTTATGTATACTAGTAGGAGATGATAGAGTAGCACAGAGTAGGAGATGAAAGCTTGGCTAGGTATATCATATCTAAAGAAGAGTAGATGCATCAGTTGCTTGCATAGATGTAGAGAATTGAATTACAGTCAACTACCTCTACTCCTTCCTTTCCTAGCTTCAATTAGACTCCCCCTATGCTTTCAAGCTAACCTATGGGCAGAAATCTTATACACCTAAAATCCCTAGCTTTAGGAAATATAAGTTCCCTGCACCTTCAAATAAGACTCTCAATTTTAAAGTACTAAGATTTAGAGGCCCCCTCCTATATGAAAGCTTATGCCTATGTCAATTCAAGAATAAATCCTTCCTTAGGATCCTCATGCATAGTCATGGTAGCCTTCTTAGACTATGCATTCCAACTTCACAATACCCAACCTTATAGAATCCCCTTCTTATGTGCCAGTTGAAATGCCTTGCCCTCCCACCATTTCCATTTTCAAAGGATGACTAGTCATATGGAAGGAAAGTGAAGACCATTTAGATGAAGAGGATGATACTTCAAGTGAGTACGATGAGGAAAACATCATTGAAAACCCTCTTTGCACCACAAACTCATAAACCTCATAGTTACTGGATGAGGAGGATAAACAAAATAAGCCTATGTAGTAGGGTAGTACGCAAGAGTGAGATGATGAGGCACTCTCCTATAAAGAAGATCTTTCATTCAATATGGAAGAGGATGAATTCAGTCATGAATTTGTAGTGAGGCCTCCCATACAAAATACTTAAGAGTATTTGGAAGAAGACCTCAAGGGAAGACAAAGCCATCAAGAGGAATACGTGCTTTAGAAGGAACCCCATATCAATTTGAAAGTAATGCGTAGGTCTCAAAAAGTGATGAGGAGATGCATGATTTTTTTAAAATTCTATGTGCAGGCTATGTTCCTCTACAATTAGACTACAGTTGAGCCAAATTCAAAGAATGCACCTTTATTAGAGAAGTTAAGGGGTAGGAAAAAGGTAGCCCATCAGATCAACCTTCCTAGGGGTCGAATGCTAATTTTTTTGACATACTCAATGATGGATATAGACTCTTTGATGACCTTACATATGCTTACATTCCCTTTGAAGACATCACAGGTAGGCTTTGGCCTTAGCCTCTTACTAAGCAACATAAATATGAGAGGGAGGTTATAGAAGAAAATGGACTTCAGGTCCATTATCCTAAACACCTTATAGGGGAGTTCAGAAGAGATATAATGGTTTTAAAAGGATAACCTACTGAGTTCATGAGCTTCCTAAGTATCATGCATAATCCTATCAAGCTCCAAAGGAGTCAGTCTGAGCAAAGAGTGCATCTAGGTGTATACAAATCCAAGAAAGATTGGTTTGACATTGAGGACATTAGCCAAATGAGGGAAAGACTTCAACATAACATGGTGGATTCATTCATCAAAATGGAGCCTGTTCAAATAAAAGTACTCTTCAAAATTAATTAGAGTGTGCCTCCTTCACAAAAAATGGATGACACCACACCTTCACACATCACATATCAACAACATGGAGGTACATAATGCAAAGGACCTAAAGGGTTTCTATTTTGATCAAGGAGGGAAAAATACCATGCACATAGGTTATATATAGTATATTAGAGTATCTCACATTTTATTTCCCTAAGTGTGTACATGCACATTGTATATTCTTAGTTCAATTTTATTTCTTCCAAATGCGCTTCGCACATTTTTTGCTTGTTCTTTTTATTTTACTTGTTGAGGCTAGAAATCAGTTCAGTTTATTTAGGCACAAGGCCTATCAATTTATAGATTTAATGAATCCATGCCCAATGGATCACTTTAAAGTCCACTACATTCCCACTTAGCAGGCAAGCAGCCCACAGAGGTTTTTAGAAGTGTTGATAGTGTCACTAGATCTTAAGGGGAAATTTTGATAACCACTTGTCATAATCAAATTTTATCTCTCTATAGTTCATCTATGTGAATGATAGCATCACCAAAAAATGGCCAAGATAGGAAGATCATCCCAAGACAACATAAACACTCATACCTTAGTCTATTCCCATTTTCCCACAAAATCATAGATCATGAAATTGTCAAAATTACAATTTTTCCATGTAGAATAGTGATATTGTAGTCATAATAATGAATTTTTAAATTTTAACTAGTTCGGTTAAATTTGATATTTTATCTACTAGTTATCATCTATAGATTGTATAGGGAAGATTTAGGATTGAATCATAATTGAAATTACTCTTTTAAACTTCTAGATTCTGTCCATTTTTTATTAATATCGCATCTTAATATCCTTTTTATTAAAATTTTGACACATCATAATTAGTCTTTAATCTATCTTAGTTATTTGTAAATAAGTATTTTTAAGCATCTATACAAATTTTTCATAAAATGCATAGTTATTTATTTTTATCCAAGGTTAAAATTTTGAGGTTTTGTAGTTTACAACAAAACCACTAATATCGATTTATAGTCAATAATGATTTTATCATTTGTAGTCGTGGTTTTATCTAAATAGTCATATTTTTATAGGATTAACCATCATGATTAGATAACTATTACAAAATCGTAACTCATGATCTACGATATTGTTTTAGATTTGTAGTTTTGCACTCTCTAGTTATAATTTTGCACTATGTAGTTGTGATTTTGCATTGATTTTTGCCTTAAAAATTATCCTTTTTAAGTGCATTTTAGAGTCATTTTTAGTGAATTTTGAGTCATTTCAGACCTCCCACAAGGTCCAAATTTCCTTTGGCTATCAAACCCGCAATGGGCTCTACCCCTTGACCCTGTAAGGGGCATTTCCCCTTGATCTCATTGGGGGCTGCCACTCTCAGAGACTTGCATCATGTCCCGCTCACCCAAAGAAGTTATAGAGCCAAATTACAATTTTTTAGGATGTTTTTCTTAAGGCATATTGGGATAACATATTGTTTCTTGTAGGGGAAAATCTAGAGGTTATTTTATCTTTCTAACAACATACTTTGTAGGTTGTATTTTGGGTCTAATATTGTGTCTTATAGGTTTCCCCTTGACATTATCAATCAAAATATTAATCCTTGTGTTGCAAGTTACCTATTTTGAGCTCTAAAGTCAAACTACTAACCATGTACTTATAGGATACTTGTCAAAGACTCTTTATGGCACTTTAAAATCATTTTAATCACCTTATCTTATATATATCATTTTTATATTATATATATATCTCCTTGTCTTATATATTCTTGTATTTTATCTTGTAGATACATCAAATCTTAATCTAATCAATTAATAAATCCCCTTTTTCTATGTTTTTGTATCATGAGGGCTATGGTGGTGTATGCTCTGCCCCTTGCATCCTTGTGATATTCCTTAGTGATCAGAAACCACCTAACCACCATGCACTAGTCCAAACTTCATGTTCTGATGGAGTCTATAAATCAAGATAGCTATTATTTGATGCCAAAGTGGAATTCCCCATAAAGGGTTCTATGGAGTGATGGGAATTTAGGTTCCAAGATACAAAGCAATTAGACATCATATACAGACTTGGGCCCCACTATATCTTTGTGTATATAAGGGAAGCACCTAGAAAAAATTATGCAAAACATAGCATAAGATCCTTTAGCCATAAAAAACATCTCACTATCAGAGTTAGTATCAACTCCTAAGTAGCCATCATGTGCAAACAAGATCAAGAGGGTTCGATCAATTTTGTAATGAGTCACTAACCCACAATCTCACTCATGAAGCCATTTGATGGTGTGAACATGGGGTTACACACCCTTAAGTTTACTAATCATAGGTTTTGTGGCTTGCTTGATTTGATGTGTGTTATGCTAAACTAGTGCTATTTGTAAGTCAAGTCAGCCTTCACCGAAACCTATATACCTATCTAGGTCTTTTACACATACCATCTTGTATATCCTTGCCTCATCTTTATATCATCTTGTATAACCTATCATCTATTTATACATATCATTTTATATATTCTAGTCATTATGGATTAGGAATTTGACTCAAGAGAAGATGGTCAGTATCCTATTAGTTCCAAAATGAAAGACACACACTAACTAGCATAACATCTCTAAGCCTAGTCACTAGGGGGATCTTAATGAGGAAAAACCATTTAAAAACACAATTATAAATGGAAAGAAATGAGAAATATGAACAAAAAACACAAATTTCTTACCAAATCCTTGATTGCCCCAAAAGGATCCTTATTTGACTTGCTCAACTTGTGTCTCAATAGATATTCTTCAATGGAATGTGGCTACTTTCATCTCCTCTTGGCACCTTTGGCTTGTGATGGATTTGAATCAATATTTGGGAATAATAACACTACATCAAGATGTGGTTTGAAGCTATTTGGGCATGGTAACTTTGGCTTGAAAGAGCTTAAAATTCAATAGTCAAAGCCTCATATTTATAGATTTTGCAAAATGATCAGAATGAACTTGAACTGTCCATCTCAAGATGAAGATTTGTGTCTCAGAACCCATTCAATTTTTGAGGCAAAAATTAATAATTGATTTCATAAATGGTTTGGATAGAGAGGCATGTAAGGCATTGATGAGGCATGAGAGGGCTTAATCCTGATATTTTATTCATTTATGGCCTAGGGATGTCTTTCTAAGAAATGATGTCATTTGATGATGTAGTTATTCAATATCAATTTCCAAAAAGAAATATTCAACAAGTTCCATGGAAATATTAATTATGATCTTGATTCAAATTAATTATCTTTAAATTTGATTAGTCAACTTTGATGCAAATCTTGGTAATTGGTGCACAAATTAATCAAAATGTCATATTATTGGCTCAAAATTTGACTAGATTGGAACTAGGATGTGATGTTAGATACATTTCATCCATTATCCCATTTAGGGTGTTTCCAATAAAAAATAACAAAGACACATGTCTTGTGCAATAAACTTGGTAGAAAAGAGCAATCCAAATCACCTAGGTGCGAAAATGTCATTTTGACTCGAAATGATCCGATCAAAGTTAGCTACTTCATAAATTGCATTGCCTCATTTAATGACACTCTATAAAAAATAAACACTTAATTATGATATTTTCAAATATTTTAATGTGTTTTAATATTTTAAATTCAGATTGTTCATTTTGATAGAAATTGGTCAAAATCCTAGTTGAAGGTTATCGATAGCTGATTTTAGGTGTCTACAATTTGCCCCTATTTGGGAAGGCATTGTAAGATATAAGCACTGTAACATATTTTCAAAGAATAAAAATTTATTATATGCCTAAAATTTCAATGGTAATGGATGAACTATATGATACCCCTCAAGGGAATGGTTGACACAAGTAGGTCGACAAACAATCCCTCAAAAAGAAAGAAGTAAAATGAGGGGACCAAACATATGAAGATGATGGGGTGAGAATACAATGAGTTTGAAAAATTATTCAAAATCTAATCCAAAAATCAAAATATTTGGTTGAAATATAATTTAAGAAATAAGAACAACACAATAACAATAACAATAAGGCTATCTCTGAAAAGAGATGTTTTATTCATCAAATTTGCAGACCCAAACATATGCCTATCTCTGAGAAGAGATTTTTCATTTCCATTTTGGGTTACATATTTATTTATACATGTTTTTAAGATATGATTATTATTTTTAAGGTCACCAAGATCGAGGGAGATTAAGTGGTTTGACTTCCAAAATTTACAACAATACAGAATTTGAGGATTACTATGTTTAGAAACTTACTATTTTTAGACTGCACTACTAAAATTAAAATTTATTGCACTTCCATTTTTTTTAAGGATAAAAAATAATAAGTGGAATTTTTTTCACCTAATGATGTTCCCCTCATTCTTATCTTTTCAACAGTTCAAACGGGGAGTCAAACGGAGCTATGGTGCAAAAGTTATGGCTCCCAGAAGTTCTGCCACCAATTTGGGTAGAACCATCACCCAAATTGTCACCTGAAATGTTTCTAAGATCATTTCTTCCTCCTTGAGAAGTAATGGTCTTCATTTCATTAATATTTTTCATCAAGTGTGATATTTTTGTTTTGATTCAATTTCTGATGCATACTTAGAATGGACTGTGCTTTGTGGAATTGCACTTTGTTGGAGTTATGTAGGCCCTGATTGTTCACCATTTCTATCTAACCATTAATCTATGGATGGAAGTCTATTAGATTATTTAGCTTATTATATATTAGCTTCTATTGTTGTGTTGTGTGTGTAATCAAGGCTACAACATCGACACTTTTAGATTTTTGTGGCTTGACCACCATGAGAACAAATTTATCGTCACTAATCAAGGAGATAGATCTAGAAGGTGGTACCTTTGGTACCCTATAGTACCATGTTCCAAGATTGAGAGTGATCCTTTGATTTGTTGATTCATAGATGTCATATTGATCATTTATGAATGGCTGACCAAAGAGCACATCACAAACATCTTGATTGACCACATCACATAAGACCTCATCTTGGAAAGGTTTTATTGCATATGAGAGAAGACAATGGTGGGTGACATGGAGGTTTCTCCCTGGACTCAACCATCCAATACTGTATGGAATTGGGTGAGGTTTCATACATAAGTTTAGGCTTTTCACAACATTAACAAAGATTAAATTCTTTTGACTCCCACTATCAAGAATGAAATGAAGAGGCTTACCTTTCACCCATACCTTAGAATGAAACAACCTTTCATTATCATCTAGTCTCTCCTTGTGGGTCTATGATGAAAGAATGATGGCATCAGGATCAACATCTACAATCTCTTCTTCATCCTCTTCAACTGTAGGTTGTGTATGAGGTAGAGTAGTAGATGTTGAAGATTATGACTCAAAAAGCAAGGACTTGATGGCTCAATATTATTTTTTGGAGTGAGTTCCATATTTATGATAATCACACCACTTCCTAGTCTTTCCTTCATTTTGATTCCAATTTTGGCCTTGTGTTTGACCTTCTTTATCACTTTTCTATTTTGAAGGCTGACTCTTCATATTCATTCTTCCATTCTTCTACTCAATCTTCACTATGAACTTGTATGCCTCACTGAGGGTTTCCAAATTAAAAAGTTTCATTTCTCTCTGTATGTACCATTGTATTCTGCCACGATATTTGAGAACCTTATGTTTTTCACTTTCTTGAATGCCCAATCTTGTAGATAGAGAATGAAAAATGTCAATATAATCTTGAACAGATTGTTCCTTACCTTAGCGAATTTGTTGCCACTCTATCTATAGATCATCATATGCTCCAATGGGGTAGTATTCTTCCTTTATAGATTCTATGAAATCATCCTAGGTAGGTTCTACTTCAAGGCCAATATCATCCATACTAAATCTCTCTTTATACACTTCCCACCAATTTTTTATAGGCAATGATGCTTTCAAAAGAGAAAAAGTGATCTTCTCTTTATTGATGAAATTATTTACATAAAAATAGGATTAAAATTGATCTAAACAATTTTATACTGCATCAACATTGATTTTTCTTTCAAATGCAGGGATATCAAAATTCACCTGAACTTTGAAGGGTGTTGGGGCACTAAAAAGATGTGAGGTTGCAGATGAAGAGCCAAAATTTCCCATCACAATTTGTTGGAAAATTTGAGTGAATTATTGTACCATCTGTGTTGTTATTATTGGAGGGATTCATTCACCATTTCTTTGAAAGGATCAGATGTCTCAGTGTTGTCTACCATTTAAATTCATTTAGAGCGAATAAGAGAATAGTCTGTTGGC
Source organism: Torreya grandis (assembly GCA_037957365.1). NCBI lineage: Eukaryota > Viridiplantae > Streptophyta > Pinopsida > Cupressales > Taxaceae > Torreya > Torreya grandis. Next base: position 3,378,385 of record JARHVA010000433.1, on the reverse strand, counting down.
TCTATTTTCTACCCAAGCTTCTTATAATATGACCTCATCCTCAAGATCATAAACTCTAAATAAAAAACACTCTAATACCACTGATCCAAAACTCAAAATATTTGGTTGAAAGATAATTCAAGAAACAAGAACAACACAATAACAATAATGTTATCTCTGATAAGAGATGTTTTATTCATCAAATTTGCAGACCTAAACATATGCCTATCACTTAGAAGAGATGTTTGATTTCAATTTCAGGTTAAATATTCATTTATACATGTTTTTAAGTTAGGAGGAGGATTTGGAAGGTCACCAGTCTTGAGGGAGACTAAGTGGTTCAACTTTCACGATTTACAATAATATAGAATTCGAGGAATTACTATTTTTAGAAACTTACTATTTTAAGATTGCACTACTAAAATTAAAATTTGAGGCACTTCTATTTATTTTTTAGGGGTAAAAATCTACATAATAGAGCTACATTCCATTTCATGATGTTTCCCTCATTGTTAACTTTCCAACGGTTCAAACGAGGAGTTAAACAAAGCTATGGTGCAAAAGTTATGGCTCCCGAAAGTTCTGCCATCAATTGGGGTAAAACCATCACCTGAATTGTCAATTGAATTGTTGCTCAAATCATTCATCCCTCTTTGATAAGTAATGGTCCCCATTGCATCAATATTTTTCATCAAATGTGGTAGTTTTGTTTTTCTTTAATTCTTGATGCATACTTGGAATACACTGTGCTTTATGGAGCTGTGTAGGGCCCAATTGTTTACCATTTGTATTTAATCATTAATCTATGGATGGAAGGTTGTGAAATTCTTCAGATTATTATCTATTGGCTTCTGTTGTTTTGTTGTTTGTGTAGTTAGGTCTGCAACATCAGCGCTTTTGGATTCATGTGGCTTGACCACCATGAGAACAAATTTTTTGGCACTAATCAAGGAGATAGATGTAAAAGGTGGTACCTATGGTACCCTGTAGCACCATGTTCCAAAAGTGAGAGTGATCCTTTGAGTTCTTGATTCATAAATTCCATGTAATACATGAATGGCTGACTAAAGAGTACATAACAAACATCTAGATTGATCACATCACATAAGACCTCATCACGGAAAGATTTTGTTGCATATGAGAGAAGACATTGGTGGGTGACACGGAGGTTTCTCTTGGACTCAACCATCCAATATTATATGGCTTTGGGTGAGGCTTCATAGACAACTTTAAGTTTTTCAAAATATTAGTAGAGATTAAACTCTTTTAACTCCCAATATCAAGAATAAAATGAAGAGGCTTACCTTTCACCCATAATTTAGAATGAAATAACCTTTCCTTGTCATTTGGCCTCTCCTCATGGGTCTATGATGAAGCAATGATGGAATTAAGCTCAACATCTACAATCTCTTCTTCATCCTCTTCAATTGTAGGTTGTGTATGAGGCATAGCAGTAGATGTTGAGGATTGTGACTCAGAAATTAGGGACTTGATGGCTTGACATTCTTCTTTAATGTGCATTTCAGATTGGTGATAATCACACCACTTCCCAGTCTTTCCTTCCTTTTGATTCCAATTTTAGCCTCATGTTTAATATTCTTTGTCACTTTTCCATTTTGGAGGTTGATTCTTTATATTCATTCTTCCATGATTCTACTCAATCTTCACTGTGAACTGATACGCCTCATCGAGGGTTTCCAAATTGAAGAGTTCTATTTCTCCTTGTATGTACCATTGTAGTTTACCATGATATTTAAAAACCTTATATTTATCACTTTATTGGATGCCTAATCTCATCGATAGAGAATAAAAAATGTCATTGTAATCTTGAATATATTGTTCCTTACCTTGGCAAAGTTGTTGCCACTCTATATACAGATAATCATATGCTCTAATAGGGTATTATTCTTCCTTTATAGCTTCTATGAAATCATTCTAGGTAGGTTCTACCTCAAGGCCAATATCATCCATACTAAATCTCTTTTTATACACTTCCCACTAATTTTTGATAGGCACTGATGCTTTCAAAAGAGAAAAAATGATCTTCTCCTTATCAGTGAATTTATTTATAGAAAAATAAGATGACAATTGATCCAACCAATTTTCTATTGCATCACCATTGATTTTGCCTTCAAATGTATGGATATAAAAATTCACTTCAACTTTGAAGGGTGTCGGGGCACTGAAAAGATGTGGGGTTGAAAATGAGGAGCTAAAATTTCCCATCAAAATTTGTTAGAAAATTTGGGTGAATTGTTGTAGCATCTCTGCTTGATATATTTAGAGGGTTTCATTCGCAATTTCCTTTAAAGGGTTATATGTCTCAGTGTTGTCTGTCATTTGAAGTCATTTGGAGTGAATAAGTGGATAGTCTGTTGGTTCTATTTTCCACCCAGGCTTCCTATAACCTAACCTCATCCTTGGGATCATACACTCTAAAGACAAACTGCTCTGATACCACTGATCCAAAACTCAAAAGATTTGGTTGAAATATAACTCAAGAAATAAGAACAACCCAATAACAATAATGTTATCTTTGAGAAGAGATGTTTTATTCATCAAATTTGTAGACCCAAACATATGCCTATCTCTAAAAAGAGTTGTCTAATTTCTATTTCAGGTTACATCTTCATTTATACATATTTTGAAGGTAGGAGGAGGATTTGGAAGGTCACCAATCTTGAGGGAGATTAAGTTGTTCAAATTCCATGATTTACAATAATACAAAATTCAAGGAATTACTATTTTTAGAAACTTACTATTTTTAGACTATACTACTAAAATTGAAATTAAGTCACTTATATTTATTTTTTAGGAGTCAAAACCCATTTATTAGATCTCCATGCCATCTCACGATGTTTTCTTTATTTTTAGCATTTTAATGGTTCAAATGATGAGTCAAATGGAGCTATGGTATAAAACTTATGGCTCCCAGAAGTTATACCACCAATTGGGGTAAAACCATCACCTGAATTGTCACCTGAAATGTTTCTCAGATCATTCCTCCCTCCTTGAGAAGAAATGGTCCCCATTGCATCAATATTTTTTATCAAATATGGTAGTTGTGTTTTAATTTGATTCCTAATGCATACTTGGAATGGACTGTGCTTGTGGAGTTGTGTAGGACCTGATTGTTCACCATTTCTATTTAACCATTAATATATGGATGGAAGGCTATAAAATTATTTAGATTTTTATCTATTGGCTTCTTTTGTTGTGTTGTTTATGTAGTCAAGACTGCAACATCGACCCTTTTGGATTCTTATGGCTTGACCACCATAATAAAAAAATTTTTGGCAGTAATCAGGGACATAGATGTAAAAGGTGGTACCTCTGGTACCATATAACATTATGTTCCAAGAGTAAGAGTGATCCTTCAAGTTCTTGATTCATAGACTCCATGTCAATCATACATGAATGGCTAATTAAAGAGTACATCACTAACATCTAGATTGATCACATCACATTAGACCTCATTTTGGAAAAGTTTTATTACATATGAGAAAAGACATTGGTGGGTGACATGGAGGTTTCTTCCTAGACTCAACCATCCAATACTATATGGCTTTAGGTGAGGCTTCATAGACAAATTTAGGCTTTTCACAACATTAGCAGAGATTAAATTTTTTTGCCTCCCATTATCAAGAATGAAATGAAGAGGCTTACCTTTCACCCATAACTTAGAATGAAACAACCTATCTTTGTCATCTAGCCTCTCCTCATGGGTCTGTGATGAAGCAATGATGGCATCAGGATTAGCATCTACAATCTCTTCTTCATCTTCTTCAACTGTAGGTTGTGTATGAGGTAGAGCAGTAGATGTTGAGGATTGTGACTCAGAAAGTAACGACTTGATGGCTTAACATTTTTATTTGGAGTGAGTTCCAGATTTCTAATAATCACATCCCTTCTCAATCTTTCCTTCCTTTTGCTTCTAATTTTGGCCTCATATTTGACCTTCTTTATCACTTTTTCATTTTTAAGTTTGACTCTTCATATTCATTCTTCCATGCTTCTGCTCAATCTTTACTACGAACTTGTATGACTCATTGAGGGTTTCCAAATTGAAGAGTTCTATTTCTCCTTGTATGTACCATTTTGGTCCACCATGATATTTGAGAACCTTATGTTTCTCACTTTCTTGGATACCCAATCTCACAGATACATAATGAAAAATGTCATTGTAATCTTGAACATATTGTTCCTTACCTTGGTAAAGTTTGCCACTCTATATACAGATCATCATATACTCCAATGGGGTAGTATTCTTCATTTACAACTTCTATAAACTCATCCCAGGTAGGTTCTACCTCAATGCCAATATCATCCATACTGAATCTCTTTTTATACACTTCCCACCAATTTTTGATAGACAATGATGCTTTTAAAAGAGCAAAAGTGATCTTCTCTTTATCGGTGAATTTATTTATATAAAAATAGGAAGATAATTGATCCAACTAATTTTCTACTACATCAACATTGATTTTACCTTCAAATGTAAGGTTATCAAAATTCACCTAAACTTTAAAGGGTGTTAGGGCACTGAAAAGATGTGGGTTTGCAGATGAGGAGCTAGAATTTTCCATCAAAATTTGTTGGAGAATTTGGGTGAATTTTTGTAGCAGATATACTTGATGTTTCTAGAGGGCTTCATTCACCATTTCCTTGAAAGGATCAAATGTCTCGGTGTTATCTACCATTTGAAGTCATTTAAAGTGAATAGGTGGATAGTCTGTTGGTTCTATTTTCTACCCAAACTTCCTGTAATCTGACCTCATCTTTGGGATCATACACTCTAAATACAAACTGATCTGATACCACTGATCCAAAACTCAAAAGATTTGGTTAAAACATAATTTAAGAAATTAGAACAACATAATAAAAATAATGCTATCTTTGAGAAGAGATGTTTTATTCATAAAATTTGTAGACCCAAACATATGCCTATCTCTTAGAAGAGATGTCTGATTTCCATTTTGGGTTAAATATTTATTTATACATGTTTTTAAGGTAGGATGATGATGTGGAAGGTCACCAATCTTGAGGGAGATTAATTGGTTCTACTTCCATGATTTACAATAATATAGAATTTGAAGAATTACTATTTTAAAAAACTTACTATTTTTAGACTCCACTATTAAAATTGAAATTTGGGGCACTTCTATTTGTTTTTCAAGGGTCAAAACCCACTAAGTAGAGATCCATGCCATTTCACGATATTCCCCTCAATCTTAGCTTTCCAATGGTTCAAATAGGGAGTGAAACAGAGCTATGATACAAAAGCTATGGCTCTTAGAAGTTATACCACCAATTAGGGTAGAACCATCACCTGAATTGTCACCTGAAATGTTGCTCAGATTATTCCTCCCTCCTTGAGAAGAAATGGTCTCCATTGATACTTAAGGCATACCTGGAATGGACTGTGCTTTGTGGAGCTGTGTAGGGACTGATTGTTCACCATTTTTGTCTAATCATTAATCTATGGATGGAAGGTTGTGAACTTCTTGAACTTGTTATCTATTAGCTTATTTTGTTGTATTTTTTGTGTAGTTAGGGATACAACATTGACCCTTTTGTATTCCTATGTTTTGACCACCATGAGAACAAATTTTTTGGCACCAATTAGGGCGATAGATGTAGCAGGTGGTAACTCTGGTACTCCGTAACGCTATGTTCCAAGAGTGAGAGTGATCCTTCAAGTTCTTGATTCATAGATGCCATGTCAATCATACATGAATGGCTGACTAAAGAGTACATCACAAATATCTAGATTGACCACATCACATAAGACCTCATCTTGGAAAGGTTTTATTGCATATGAGAGAATACATTGGTGGGTGACACGGAGGTTTCTCCCTAAACTCAACCATCCAATACTGTATGGATTTGGGTGAGGCTCCATGGACAAGTTTAGTTTTTTCACAACATTAGCAGAGATTAAATTCTTTTGACTCCCACTATCAAGAATGAAATGGAGAGGCTTACCTTTCACCCATAACTTAGAATGAAACAACCTTTCCTTGTCATCCAGCCTCTCCTCATGGGTCTGTGATGAAGAAATGATGGAATCAGGCTCAACATATACAATCTCCTCTTCATCTTCTTCAACTACAGGTTGTGTATGAGGTAGAGTAGTAGATTTTGAGGATTATGACTCAAAACATAGGGAATTGATGGCTCGACATCCTTCTTTAGAGTGAGTTATATATTTGTGATAATCACACCACTTCTCAGTATTTCCTTCCTTTTGCTTCCAATTTTGGCATCGTATTTGACCTTCTTTATCACTTTTCCATTTTGAAGGCTGACTCTTTGTATTCATTCTTACATGCTTCTGCTCAATCTTCACTATGAACTTGTACGCCTCATCAAGGGTTTACAAATTGAAGAGTTCTATTTCTCCCCATATGTACCATTGTAGTCCACCATGATATTTGATAACCTTATGTTTCTCACTTTTTTGGATGCCCAATCTTGTAGAGAGAGAATAAAAAATATCAATGTAATCTTGAATAGATTGTTCCTTACCTTGGTGAAGTTGTTGCCACTCTATATACAGATCATCATATACTCCAATGGGGTAGTATTATTCTTTTACATCTTCTATGAAATTATCTTAGGTAGGTTCTGTCTCAAGGCCAATATCATCCATATTGAATCTCTTTTTATACACTTCCTACCAATTTTTGATAGACAATGATGCTTTTAAAAGAGCAAAAATGATCTTCTCTTTATCGGTGAATTTATTTATAGAAATATAAGATGACAATTGATCCTACCAATTTTCTACTGCATCAGAGTTGATTTTGCCTTCAAATTTAGGGATATCAAAATCCACCTGAACTTTGAAGGTGTTGGGGCACTAAAAGGATGTGGGGTTGCAAATGAGGAACCAAAATTTCCCATCGAAATTTGTTAAAAATTTTGAGCAAATTATTGTAGCATCTATGATTACTATTACTGGAGGGTTTTATTCACCATTTCCTTTAAAGGATTAGATGTCTCAGTGTTGTCTGCCATTTTAAGTCATTTGGAACGAATAGGTGGATAGTCTACTAGTCTGTTTTCCACCCAAACTTCTTGTAATAGGACCTCATCCTTGAGATCATACACTCTAAAGACAAACTACTCTGATACCATTAATCTAAAAATCAAAATATTTGATTGAAAGATAATTCAAGAAACAAGAACAACATAATAACAATAATTCTATCTCTGAGAAGAGATGTTTTATTCATCAAATTTGTAGACCCAAACATATGTCTATCTCTTAAAAGAGATGTCTATTTTCTATTTCAAGTTCCATCTTAATTTATACATGTTTTGAAGGTAGGAGGAGGATGTGGAAGGTCACCAACCTAGAGGGAAATTAAGTGGTTTGACTTCCATGATTTACAACAATACAAAATTCAAGGAATTACTATTTTTAGAAACTTATTATTTTTAGACTGCACTACTAATATTAAAATTTGGGTCACTTCCATTTTTTTGGGGGGGATCAAAATCTATGGAGTAAATCTTTTTTATATCTCATGACATTCCCCACATTCTTATCTTTCCAATGGTTCAAATGGGGAGTCAAACAGAGTTATGGTGCAAAAGTTATGGCTCCTGGAAGTTTTATCACCAATTAGGGTAGAACCATCACCCAAATTGTCACCTAAAATATTGATCAGATCATTTATCCCTCCCTGAGAATCATTGGTCCCCATTGCATCAAGATTTTTCATCAAGTATGGTAGTTGTGTTTTGATTTGATTCCTGATGCATACTTGGAATGGACTCTGCTTTGTGTAGCTATGCTTTGTGGAGCTATGTGGGGCCTGATTGTTCACCATTTTTGTCTGACCATTAATTTTTGGATGGAAGGATATGAAATTATTTAGCTTATTATCTATTAGCTTTTATTTTTTGTGTAGTCAGGGTTGTAACATCATCTTTTTTGGATTCTTGTGGCTTGACAACCATGAGAACAAATTTTTTGGCACTAATCAGGGAAATAGATATAAAAAGTGGTACCTATAGTACCCTATAGTACCATGTTCCAAGAGTGAGAGTGATCCTTCAAGTTATTGATTCATAGATTCCATTTCGATCATACATGAATGGTTGACTAAAGATTGCATCCCTAACATCTAGATTGACCACATCACATAAGACCTCATCTTGGAAAGGTTTTACTACATATGAGAAAAGACATTGGTGGGTGACACGAAGGTTTCTTCCTAGACTCAACCATCCAATACTATATGGCTTTAGGTGAAAATTTATAGAGAAATTTAGGCTTTTCACAACATTAGTAGAGATTAAATTCTTTTGACTCCCATTATCAAGAATGAAATAAAGAGGCTTACCTTTCACCCATAACTTAGAATGAAACAACCTATCTTTGTCATTTGGCCTCTCCTCATGGGTCTATGATGAAGAAATGATAGCATTGGGCTTAACATCTACAATCTCTTCTTCATCCTCTTCAAATACAGGTTGTGTATGAGGCAAAGCAATAGATGTTGAGGATTGTGACTCAGAAAGTAAGGACTTAATGGCTTGACATTATTTTTTGGAGTGAGTTCTAGATTTGTGATAATCATACCACTTCCCAGTCTTTCCTTCCTTTTGCTTCCAATTTTGGCCTCATTTTTGACCTTCTTTATCACTTTTCTATTTTGAAGGCTGATTCTTCATATTCATTCTTCCATGCTTCTACTCAATCTTCACTGCAAACTTGTATGCCTCACCAAGGGATTCCAAATTGAAGAGTTCTATTTCTCCTCGTAGGTACCATTGTAGTCTGCCATGATATTTGATAACCTTGTGTTTCTCACTCTCTTGGATGCTCAATCTCACAGATAGAGAATAAAAAATATCAGTGTAATCTTGAATAGATTATTCCTTACCTTGGTGAAGTTGTTGTCACTCTATATACAGATCATCATATGCTCCAATGGGGTAGTATTCTTCTTTTATAGCTTCTATGAAATCATCTTAAGTAGGTTCTACCTCAAGACTAATATCATCCATACTGAATCTCTTTATTGGTGAATTTATTTACAAAAAAATAGGATGAAAATTAATCCAACCAATTTTTTACTGTTTTAGCATTGATATTTCCTTCAAATATAGGGATATCAAAATTCAATTGAACTTTGAAGGGTGTTAGGGCATTCAAAAGATGTGGGGTTGCAGATGAGGAGCCAAAAATTTTCATCAAAATTTGTTGAAGAATTTGGAAAAATTGTTGTAGCATCTATGCTTATTTTTGCTGGAGGGCTTCATTCACTATTTCCTTGAAAGGATTAGATGTCTTGGTGTTGTCTATCATTTGAAGTCATTTGGAGTGAATAGGTAGATAGTCTGCTAATTCTATCTTCCATCCAAGCTTTTTATAATCTGACCTCATCCTCAGGATCATACACTCTAAATAAAAAATACTCTCATACCACTAATCCAAAACTCAAAATCTTTGGTTGAAAGATAATCCAAGAAATAAGAGCAACACAATAACAAGAATGCTATCTTTGAGAAGAGATGTTTTATTCATCAAATTTGCAGACCCAAACATATGCCTATCTCTGAGAAGAGATGTCTGATTTCTATTTTTGATTACATATTCATTTATACATGTTTTTAAGGTAGGAAGAGGATGTGTAAGGTCACCAATCTTGAGGTAAATTAAGTGGTTCAACTTTCATGATTTACAATAATACAGAATTCCAAGAATTACTATTTTTAAAAACTTACTATTTTTAGACTGCACTACTAAAATTAAAATTTGGGAAACTTCAATTTGTTTTTTGGGGTCAAAACCCACTAAGAAAATATCTATGACATCTCATGATGTTCCCCTCATTCTTATCTTTCCAATGGCTCAAATGGGGAGTCAAATAGAGCTATGGTGAAAAAGTTATGGCTCTCAAAAGTCCTACAACCAATTGGGGTAGAACCATCACCCAAATTGTCACCTGAAATGTTGCTCAGATCATTCCTCCCTCTTTGAGAAGTAATGGTACCTATTGCATCAATATTTTTTATCAAGTGTGGAAGTTGTGTTTTTATTTGATTCTTGATGCATACTTGGAATGGACTATACTTTGTGGACCTATGCTTTGTGGAGCTATGTAGGGCCTGATTGTTCACCATTTCTATCTAGCCATTAATCTGTGGATGGAAAGCTATGAACTTCTTTAGCTTTTTATCTATTGGCTTCTATTTTTGTGTTGTTTATGTAGTCATGTCTATAGGATTGGCCTTTTTGGATACCTATGGCTTGACCATCATGAGAACAAATTTCTTGGCATTAATCAAGGAGATAGATGTAGAAGGTGGTACCTCTAGTACCTTGTAGCATCATGTTCCAAGAGTGAGAGTGATCTTTCAATTTTTTTATTCATAGGTGCCACATTGATCATACATGAATGGCTAACCAAAGAGTATACTACAAACATCTAGATTGACCACATTACATAAGATCTCATTTTGGAAAGGTTTTATTACATATGAGAGAAGACATTGGAGGGTGACATGGAGGTTTCTCCCTGGATTCAACCATCCAATACTATATGGATTTGGGTGAGGTTTCATGGACAAGTTTAGGCTTTTCACAACATTAGTAGAGATTAAATCCTTTTCACTCCCACTATCAAAAATGAAATGAAGAGGCTTACCTTTCACCCATAACTTAGAATGAAAGAGTTTTTCCTTGTCATATGACCTCTCCTCATGGGTCTATGATGAAGCAATGATGGCATCAAGCTCAACATCTACAATCTGTTCTTCATCCTCTTCAACTACAAGTTATGTATGAGGCATAGCAGTAGATGTTGAGGATTGTGACTTAGAAGTAGGGACTTGATGGCTTGACATTCTTCTTTGGAGTGAGTTCCATATTTATGATAATCACACCACTTCTCAATATTTCCTTCTTTTTGCTTCCAATTTTGGCCTTGTGTTTGACTTTATTTGTCACTTTTCCATTTTGAAGGTTGATTCTTCATATTCATTCTTCCATGCTTCTGCTCAATCTTCACTATGAACTTGTATGCTCACCAAGGGTTTCCAAATCAAAGAGTTTTATTTCTCCCCATATGTACCATTGTAGTCCACAACAATATTTTAGAATCTTGTGTTTCTTACTTTCTTGGATGCCCAATCTCACAGATAGAGAATGAAAAATGTTAATGTAATCTTGAATATATTATTCCTTACCTTGGCAAAGTTGTTGCCACTCTATATACAGATCATCATATGCTCTAATGGGTTAGTATTCTTCTTTTACAGCTTCTATAAAATCATCCTAGGTAGGTTCTACCTCAAGGCCAATATCATCTGTGCTGAATCTCTTTTTATACACTTCCCACCAATTTTTGACATGCAATGATGCTTTCAAAAGAGAAAAAGTGATCTTCTATTTATTGGTGAATTTATTTATAGAAAAATAAGATGATAATTGATCCAACTAATTTTATACTACACCAACATTAATTTTTCCTTCAAATGTAGAGATATAAAAATTCACCTAAACTTTGAAGGGTGTTGGGGCACTGAAAAGATGTGGGGTTGCAATGAGGAGCCAAAATTTTCCATCAGATTTTGTTGGAGAATTTGGTCAAATTTTTGTAGCATCTATGCTTTCTATTTATAAAGGGATTCATTCACCATTTACTTGAAAGGATCGGATGTCTCGGTGTTGTCTTCCATTTGAAGTCATTTGGAGCGAATAGGTGGATAATCTATTGTTTCTATTTTCTACCCAAGCTTTATATAATTTGACCTCATCATTAGGATCATTCACTCTAAATAAAAACTCCTCTGATACTACTGATCCAAAAATCAAAAGCTTTGGTTGAAAGATGATTCAAGAAATAAGAACATTACAATAACAATAATGTTATCTCTGAGAAGAGATGTTTTATTCATCAAATTTGCAAACCCAAACATATGCCTATCTCTGAGAAGAGATATTTGATTTCTATTTCAGGTTACATCTTCACTTATACATGTTTCTAAGGTATGAGGAGGATGTGGAATATCACCAATCTCGAGTGAGATTAATTTTTTTGACTTCCATGATTTACAACAATACAGAATTCAAGGAATTACTATTTTTAGAAACTTACTATTTTAAGACTGCACTACTAAAATTAAAATTTAGGTCACTTACATTTGTTTTTAGGAGGTCAAAACCCACTAATCAGAGTTATATTCTATCTCATGATGTTCCCCTCATTCTTTGCTTTCCAACAGTTCAAACAGGGAGTCAAACAAAGCTATGATGCAAAAGTTATGACTCCTAGAAGTTCTACCATCAATTGATGTAGAACCATCACCTGAATTGTCACCTGAAATGTTGCTTGGATCAAAATCACTAAAAATACAAGTGGGATAGTGTAGCATTATACCTCAATAATAGCAATGTGTTATGACAACATAATGATTTTCCTAAAGGTGGTTATAATCATTGAGAAGATGGAGCTACCCCAGTTAGGATAGATAAATCAAGCTAACAACATGCCTTTGTTTGGGTAAAAAGAAAGTAAATTTAGTGAAAACATGATGATTTCTCCAAAGGCACTTATAATCATTAATAAATGAAGGTGGGATGGTATATAATGATTTACCCATATGCAGTTATAATCATTAGAGCCCAATTATGGTAAACATGATTGATTGGCTGATGATGATAACATGACATAGATGGTAATGATGAATTGGGACAACTTGGTAGTAGGGAGATGATAATCTGAACTAACAATGGTTGAAATTATTACATTATTTAATTACTCTATTTAGGATATGATTGGGATTGGATTGGGATGCCAGTGCTCAGGAGATGTTGATGTTGCCATGATTATTTTTGTTGTAGCACTTGATGGTAATCATCATGATAAAACATCATGAGGACTAAACTAAAAGATGCATGAGGACTGAATCTCAAAATCTAATATTCAAAGTAAAATAATGCACCATTTATAAAAATAATGATGACAATGTAAACATATGGACATGGATGGATTCAAGTAAAAATGCATAAGGAATCACCCAATTAATGCATATAGACTGAATCAAGGAAATAGTACTAAAAGAAATTAAACAAGCACAAAAAATAACACACAAACAAGAATAAATAATGGTTAGTCCTAAAGTTAGTACAAACAACATGACTTAAACTAGACAAACATTACCCCTAGAAAATAGGAGACAACTTAACAAATAAAAAAGATGAGGGGAATAGAATAAAATGAAGGGGGTGGATGAGTTGTCTCCATATGCACTAGGTAAGTGGACACTGTGTACATAGTTTTCTAGCTATAATATCCAATAAAAACTTTAGGCCAAATGTAGTTCTCCCAAGAAATGGGAAGAAAAGGATAACAAATGAAAAACAAACATAATGGATGAGATAGAAGAATAGGAATGGTCTTGCAAAATGGCAAGTTCATGGGATAAAAGGCCAAAAAGAATGGGAAAATTAAATGGCAAGTGATTTTTTTATGATTTAGTAAGGGTTCCCATAATCCTCAAGGCAAATAAGTGGTTAATGTTTTTGTTTCATTCTAATGATTTTACAAATATTTTTATAATTTTTGAGTATCTCAACTTGATGGAGAATGACAAGATATTGAATGGTTTAAGCTCATAAAATGATGAGAGTGTTGCTTAGGGTGCTCACAAAATGATGAGAGCATTGCTTAAGGGTGACTAAGTTGATCTCAACAAGTATCGATCATTGCCTACATAGTCCTAGGATGGGACCTCGAGTCACTATAATTCCACCTTACAGTAGAGGAATTAGACTAGTATAGTAGTCAAGTCAAACAAAATATGCACATTATGGCATAGGAAATAACTAGTTGGTACATCAAGGAATGATAAACAAGTGTTGCCCTTAGTTTTTCCATAGGTAGTTATAACTATTATAAAACAACATAGCCCAATGATACTAATTTACGTATAGGTGGTTATAATTATTAACAAAACTAGTGAGACATTGATTTGTCCATAGGTAGTTAAAACTAGGCATACTTGGTATATAGAATGGAAGAGGAAATGAAGGATGTAACTGCCAAACTACTATCTTACTACTCCAAAATATTGCCTCTATTTGAAATGTATGAAACAAATACTAAAATTGAATCTGAATCCTCTTATTGAATGTGGCTCTAGAATAAATGGAAGAGAAACAAGGTCATAGAGAAGGGTAGGGGGTAGAAATGAACTCCATTGATGAGAAAGGCATGGTAACAAATATAGGTGATAAGAAAAAGTGATAGGTTGGTAGGATGGTAAGACAGTAAAATGATATAGTATAAACAATATTGATAGAATGATATAACTTGAAATGGTCCTTATAGATAATATACCAAATCACTCAAGCATAGTACCGTTTGAGGTGAATAATGTTCATCGACTCATCAAGTTCATGTCTGTCTGGTGTGGCAAGCCTATATGCTCCTATTCTAAAGTTCGTTGTAATGATGAAATGACCAACCCAGTTGGGTTTGAACTTACCTTTGTGTTTCTTTTTGGCCATGGTATTTTTTTGGTTCTCTTTAAGGACAAGATCACCAATTTCAAATTCTTTATGTTTCACATACTGATTGTAGTGGCCTCAAATTTAGTTTCAATAGGCTTGAATATTTTTCACTGTATCCATGCATTTCTCATCAATTAACTCTAGTTATTATAGGCAAGATACTTGATAGTTGTTGTCATCCAAGAAATTCTTGAAAGAGATGCATAGAGATGGCAACTCGACCTCAATGGGAAGAATGGCTTCAGTACCACAAATAAGTGAGTGTAAAGTGGATCATGTGGGTGTATCATGATTGGTATGGTATACCCAAAGGGTGCAGAATATTTGAAGGTGCCAATCATGACTGACATCATTGACAATATTTTTAAAAATGTTAACAATGGTTTTGTTTTATGCTTTGGCCTAATCATTACCTTGAGGGTAATATACCATGGAGAAATGTTTTGTGATGTTATATTCAGGACATATCTTTTCAACATCCTTATTCTTGAAAGATCCTTCATTGTCAGATATAATGTTGGAAGCTATACCTTAGAGACAAATGAAATGGTTGAAAATGAACTTAGAAATTTGCTTTCTAATCATGTAAGTTACAAACTAAATGATCTTATCAAAACTTTGACCAAATGGTTATAAACAATATTAAATGATTCTCAAAAAATGAGGGGCCACACGACCCACTATATACTCCATTATCCAACAAAATAGGAATTCCTATTCAAAATTTAGATGTTTGACCTAGTTATACTTAACCATTAAAAAAATAGTATTTAGAAACTAGACTCGAAATGGTACAGTTCATGTTTTTACACCATCCTTAAATTTTGAGTGTAGCCATCTCAAATTATTTACAAATTTTAAATTTTTCAAATTTTTAGGAAAAACATGTCCACGGGTAGGTCCCTTTTTGTCCCCCAACTTTGTACACTTACCTGAATTGTAAATAATATTATAGATAATTTTGGTGTTATTATAGGTGTGATACTAACCAATGTATAATCGAAGATAACTAATGTTGATAATAATAATAATAATTTATTAGTATGTATAAATATTGAAGGTAAATATTAATATAATTATAAATAAATAATATCTTTTAATACTATAATGCATTTATATATGATAATATTTAATATATTAATATATTCTATATAAAACATACTATATATTATAAAATGTAAATAATAATAATAATAATAATAATATATTAAAATATAATATATTATTATATTAGACTTAGTAGGTATAACCTAGCAATGTGTGAGTTGAGTGCTATAAGTGGGAGGTCTTAGGGTCCATTCCTCACACTAACAACCTCTATAATATTATTCCCACCAGTCGTGAGAGTCCTTGGTGTGGTGGACTAAATGGCTTGATGTTCAATACGATGTGGGTTGGTTGGTGTCTTGAAACATGTGTTTAATACGATGAGGCAAGCCACTGTCCATGGCTAGGGCTACTCTTCACATTCAGTTTTGGTTTTGTTAAATAAAGCATATTACCCAACATTTTAAAAGATCAATTGTCATTGTGGAAGTTTTTTTGTGATGAGCTCTCTTGTAGCTAGGGATTTTTAACCAAATAATGGACAGACAATGACAATATTAGAAGGAAGATCTTGTTTGAAGCATGAGGAGACATCTTCTATCGCTAAGGGTTTCAAGATGCAAGGATTCTATAGAGACGGTTGGGAGTGAAAATGACAATGACCACAATATTCAGTGACTAGAGCAAAGCAAATAACTTGAGCATAAGGCTTTGTTAGTGCTTAAAATTGGACTTCTAGGGATATCTATTTGTAACACTCTTTTGCCCTTGATGGGGAGTTACTATGCATGACAAATGGGGAGATAGTGACTATGACAAAGAGGGGAAAATCCTTCATGGATGTGCTGTCCTAAAAGCCAAAAAAAGGGGAACGACACCCTTAAGAGTGGAAAAAAAATATTCCAACAATGTCCTTTGGGGCTGTGGTACTTGCAGAGGTATGCAAATATAAGGAGTGGTTCATGACTAGGGTTTAATCTGTAGATTCAACTACCTATGGCCAAGTCTACCTTCTCTGCACAACTAGATATCATAGGTGTGGTTGCCATTACTGGAGGAATCTTTGGATCTTTACCCCTATGTGAGGGGTTTTTTATCATGATATTTGGGAGCATGGAAGACCAAAACAAAGTTTTTCATGACAAAATATGGGGTTGGGACCAACATGTTCTCCTCTTAAAACCTTGCTTCCCTTTTTTTAATCCTCTTCTTGAAACCCTGTCTACCATACCCATTTGGGTTCGATTGTCGCACCTCCCTCTTTAGTTCTGGGTTGATACTTGTTTCGCAGATATTGGCAGGGCACTAGGAAAATTATTGGAAGTGGATGCTTCAACTACAAATTTTGCCCACACCACATTCACCATTCTTATTTCTTTGGATGCTTCTAAGGACCTACTTATATCCATTAAACTGAAGGTCAATGATCACTACTGGACTCAAACCCTCGACTATGAAGGGTTGTGCTTCAGATGTCGTAGGTGTTTTGAGAATGGTCACTCGGCCATGAGTTGTTGCAGTACCAAACGAAAAGTGGATTCTTCATGGTGGAAGGATTCTCAAAGTGATCATCTTATAGTATTTGCTCCAAATATTATTGAGAGAAAAAAAGATGAAACTACTCTAGAAACTGATCATAAGGCCTAAGGGATTCAAGAGATGGTCCCTTCTTTGAGTCATTCTGGAGTGAAGGCTACAAAAGTAGATAGGGCTAAGGTGGATCCAAAAAAGGAAATCATTGTGGGTCATCTGCCAATCGAAGATTCCACTCCTAATGAGATGCCAAAGTCCTCGCATGGGAACAAAGATTGGACAATAGTGAGGAATAATTAAAAAAAAGGGCATCTTGTCCCTAAACCATCCTCCCTGACTCTCTACTCTCTTAGTGGGAAGGTCAAGGGAAGGGCTTATGCAGTATGTTGCTTAGGTTTTGGTGTGTTTTTATTTTGGTTAGTGTGCCCCCGCTCCCCCTCCCCAGGCCTTTGTGTGTAGGGATTTGGGACGAGGGCCTCTTTGTTAGGCCTTGGAGTCTTGGTCTCATTCTGAAATAGTTTTAGTTTGTTGCAATCTTGTTCCTTTGTAATCTCATTTGTTTTGTGTTCTAATAAAACAAGCGAGGGACCCCTTTAACCCTCTTTATCTAGAAATAAATAAATAGTATATTTTTATATTGATATATTATATATTATTATTAATATGATATAATATATAAAAAATTTACAAATATAATATTAGTATAAATTATATATTAATATATAAGTATGATGACTATGTTCACTCCCATAGTCAAGTGTCCTTGAAGGGGGTTTGACTATGTTCGCTCCCATCAACACGACATTTACGAGTATGATGACTAAGCTCAACAAGTTCACCACCAATGATAACGAGTCTATGTTAGAGCTTCATTGACTAATATATTGTTTAGTAGTAGAGACAGCATATTCGGTGAGGCCTTACCAATAAAAATGCTTTTAATGACATAAAAATAAAAATATAATTTTATTTATAATTTTAAATATAAATATTTTAATTTAAGAATGTAAACTTATTCTACATTAATATACATACTATACACATACTCTTAAGTTTTATTTGTTAAAACTTCGTTAAAAAATATAAAGCCTATTTGTCGTGTTACTTTACTATTGAAACGCTTCACATTATATTAAAAAATAATAATAATTACAGAATACAAAGTAATGTAACCAGAAAAATCACCACTGAAACTCCATGAACAAAACTGACTCAAAACATTAAAAAACAGTTAGTTATTTGTCATGTTACTTTACATGTTTGGGGTTTTGTAATAGCAAACTTTTATCATATGGCACGATTGTCAATTTAATATATATATTATAAAAAATTATGTTGTTACTTTTGATCTACAACCTAAAAAAACGAAGCACAAACTGTCAAACTCTAATCTTGGAGCATATTTTCATCCTTATATTTCTCTTATGGTAGAGATAGCTTTGACAGCAAATCTTTTTATAAACTCTTTTGAAAATTCCTTTTTATGGATTAAACTCTTTCCTTTCATAAAGTTTTCACAAATGAGCAGAGAACTTGGGACAGCAAATCTTTTTATAAACTATTTTAAAAATTTATGTTGTTATTTTTGGTCTATAACCTTAAAAATAGAGCACAAACTATCAAATTCCAACCTTGGAGTGGATTTTCATCTTTATATTTCTGCTATAGTAGGGATAGCTTTGACGACATATCTTTCCATAAACTCTCTTTGAAATTCCTCTTTAGGAGCTATACTCTTTCCTTTGATAAAATTTCCATACCAATGGGCAGAGAGTTTGGGATATCGCTCTAGCCCATTTTTGTAATTCACATAGTACATACCAAATTTGGAAGTGTATCCAGAAGTCCATTCAAAATTGTCCAAGAAAGACCAAGCAAAATATCCACGCACATCTGCTCCTTTCCTGAAATCATTTCATTCACATTCAAATTTAGTATAAATGGTAGTGTCTTTTGTGATCATAACATTCTAACACTTGAGAAGTGATTACAAACCTTATTGCTTTTGCTATGTATTTGAGAGTGTCTTCAATGTAATCTACTCGGAATGTATCATTCAACATTTGTAAAAATGGGAGGTTGTCATTTGCTTCATTACCGAATCCTGGTAGGAACAAAGCATAGTTGGCATGTTAAACTTGTGAATTACATGATCAAAAACTCTGCACTCTATTTTTTTTCCAAGAAGCTCTCTTCTTCTCTTTATCATAGAGATTGTGAAAACATTAGATCTCTAAAATTCTTCTCTTTATCATAGAGATTGTGAAAAAATTAGATCTTTAAAAAAGGGAGTATAGAGAGAGTATTTTAGTATTAGCAATCATTAATGTTTACTACACCATTTTCTGTTATAAAGATCTCTAAAATGGCTAGTATTAGCAATCATGGATGTTTACCATACCATTTTCTGTTATGAATATAGGTGGGTTAGAGTACCGGGTCTTCAAATAATCCAGTATCTTCTCTATTCCAAAAGGCACACCAAACATATATGGTGGGTACATCTGCTATAACAGTGCAACTGCTCAATCATTGATATTCAATACTGTTAAAGGCATCAGAAACGCTTATATAAACATAAATTACAAATTGAAGTCACACAAACCTGTCGCCCAATGGGAACACCATCTTTTTCATCTGCCATCAGAGTTAAAAGGCAAAGGTGAGTAACTTTTGTTAGTTAAAAACCAGAAATCAGAAACACATAAATTCTTTGGCTTTGGATTTAACCTGTGACGGTGGTCAAACTGTCCTGATTGTAATCGCGGTTGTGAGAGTTTGCAAAATCTGAAGCATCAATGACATATTGTGAGCCATAGTAATTTAGACCAATGAAATCGAATAAGCCATGGAGTTTATGGCGCAAGTCTTCTGTGATAATGGGCAGCCGTTCGCCCACCAATTTGCGCATAATGGCTGGATAGTCTCCAAACACTAAGGGATCCAAATTCCTGCACAGAAACCGTCTTTTTTGATTCCATATACATGAAGTTTAGAAAGTAAAGATTCTATTAAGCCAAAGTTAAGTAGGATTAGTTACCATGCATTGTGAAATTCAATAAGTCTGTCAGCAGCTTCAAAGTCTTCCAGGGTGTTTCTGAGCGGTTCAAACCATGAAACTTGGGTAATGATTCCAATGAAACCTCCTTGATGAGCCTGAGTTGTTTGTTTCAAACAATAGCCGCTGTGAGTTTAAACATTGTACTTGCTTAGTCTCTAAAACTTGATGAAAACAGTATTTTTGTTTGGGTGTCTTTATTGGGGTTCAAACCATGAAACTTGGGTAATGATTCCAATGAAACCTCCTTGATGAGTCTGAGTTGTTTGTTTCAAACAATAGCCGCTGTGAGTTTAAACATTGTATTTGCTTGGTCTCTAAAACTTGATGAAAACAGTATTTTTGTTTGGGTGTTTTTATTGGGGTCAAACCCCAGAGAAGAAAGACGTGAGAAAGTTCAAGAATTATTTTTATTAAAAAGATTAGGAGTGAAAGTTGAAACCCACGATAAGTCGAGACAGAGAAGTATGCTAAAATTAGACATAAAGAGAAGTATACTACTTACCTAATCAGAATGAAAAAAGAGATGGATAATAAAAGTGTACAATGTATCCTTAACTATCAGGTACGTTACAAAGGTATGTCGCTGCTAGGAGGAGAGTACTATATCTAATCAGATTGAAAAAAAGGAGGTGGACAATACAAGGTACACCATATACTTAAGATAAATGTTGGTGCTGTAGTAATTGAGGACCGGGTACATGACGGTAATAGAATCTTTGGCGGAAACTCCAGAAAATCAGATTTTAGCAACAAGGGTTCAATCTAGTGATCACATACCCTCTTTAAGAGAAAATATCAACACATAAAAATTGCATTGTGTTGGTTCAGTTCAGTTCTCATTATGTTGGAACGAGAAGGAAAACTTTTTAGTATGTGCTTATGTTTGCTATGCAAAAAGGAGGTGGACAATACAAGGTACACCATATACTTAAGATAAATGTTGGTGCTGTAGTAATTGAGGACCGGGTACATGACGGTAATAGAATCTTTGGCGGAAACTCCTCCAGAAAATCAGATTTTAGCAACAAGGGTTCAATCTAGTGATCACATACCCTCTTTAAGAGAAAATATCAACACATAAAAATTGCATTGTGTTGGTTCAGTTCAGTTCTCATTATGCTGGAACGAGAAGGAAAACTTTTTAGTATGTGCTTATGTTTGCTATGCAAAAAGGGGAAACTTGGAAGATCACAAATATGTTATGTTGCATTGTGCAATGTATGGGTATGTCAGAGAAGCACAAAATAAGGTTGATAAGATAATATTAAGATTTCTGATTTTTTCACAGTTCATTAGTTTGAGAATGAGATTTTTTGAAATAAGCTGGGTGCAATTTGTTAGATTGATGTGTTTTGAATCATTCTCAGTGATTCATTATCAGGAAAAATCATGAATAGTGATTGGAAATGCATCTATCTAACAAATTACACAGTTTATTCTTAGAAATCTCGTTCTCAAGATAACAATAGTTTATATACCCTGATAAACAAGTAGTTAGATATATTACAGATTTTAGAGCATCAAAAATATATATATAAATATATGGTTTAGATATATCTTGTGGAGATGGATTTGATGCAAATGACAGCTGAGTTGTGAAAATCTTTCTTACAATTTGCTCTCCTTCGTATAAATCCCACCTAGATGCACATAAAGTATTCTATTTTATTCGTAATTTACACTTTACCTGATATTTTCTTTTGTAGATATCAACAGCAGCGGCATGGGCATGCAGCACATTGTGCATAGCAATGTAAGGCTCCGTTGAAGAGTTGCCTGCACTGCAATTCCCAAATGGGTGCGAGCACCTGCCTGGAGGATACTCCCCTGTGTCATACGCCCTGATTAAGAAGAAGTTGGGCTCATTGAAAGTGATCCAATATTTTACTTTGTCGCCAAACAGTCTGAAACATGCTTCTGCATATTGTGCAAAATCATCTCTGCAGAAGTGGGAAAAGAAACAAATCTCTTCATTGCGAATGAGTTAAAAAGACCTTGCACTAAACAAAACAGAAGCAGAGCATAGTATGTTACACAAAGCGTGGATTTAGCCAGCTCCCATATCGGTCTTCCAAGGCCTGTGGAATGTCGTGGTGCAAAAGTGTCACAAATGGATGGATCCCTGTCACAGATAACATCCCAAGCCTTAGAAAATTCCGGATCTACACCATAATTAACAATGTGAATTACAGGTTGTAAAGGAATAGAAAATGAAAAGAGGAATGCCTTTACTGAGAAGCTCATCGATCAGATCATTGTAGTATTTGACCCCGAGAGGATTGATCTCTCCCCTACCCTCTGGAAAGAAACAGAGTTACCAGAGTTGATGAATATTATAAGTAATAAATTATATGTCTAACAGGATCTAATGGAATTCCTTTCCCTGACATTGCTCTAAATCTAGAAAAAAAACAAAGAATAATCCTTCAACTATTTTCTTTCCAGAGAAATGAGAACTAAGAAAACTTTCAAAAGAAATTCCCAATCTTAACACCAAAAACAGAGTATATTACAAATATTATGGCCATAAAATTTCCCCTTTCTACAAAGTGTTCAAAGGATAACCCGTACTATTCTATATCTAATTGTCAAATGTAATGAAAGCAACTAGGAAAAACTATGCAGATCACTTACGAGGAAAAATACGTGACCAAGCAATGGATAACCTGTACATCTCCACTCCCATTTCCGACATTATTTCAACATCTCCCTGTAAATTTTAGTATGTCATTCCAATCGAGCTAAACTAGTCTTAAGTGCAGAGTTAAACTAAGCAAGAGATATTGATTTAAGGTTTGATAAGGCTATACTTTATAGCGATGATATTGATCATCTGCTATATCCCCGTTGGCTCCTCCCTCAATTTTTCCTGAAATGCCAATTATCAATGGTAACACATATGACAGTAAACAGAAGTAACAATAATAAAAATAAAATACCAGGGATATGGGAGAATGTATCCCAATTGCTGACACCCTTTCCATCTTCATCATAACCTCCCTCATACTGCAGTACATCTTCATTCATAAGATAACCATTTTATACAGATCTGTTTCTGGTAAAGAATGTTATTATACATTGAAATGGGTGTCTAACACTCACCTGATACACAGAAGAAGCCACGCCGAATAAAAAAGTTGATGGAAATGCTTTCCTACTGAATTCTCCATCATCCTCTGCTGCGGCATACAGAACCAGAGAAATTAATATGGAAATGTATATAATTTTTTCCAAAGCCATTGTAGTTGGAATATCATAACATTAACGACGCTGTGTCTGAGGAGATAAGCTCGTCTCGTTGATTTTAAGATAAAAGACAACCATTTTAGATTATTTGACCTTATCTGACACACACACTGTCACACACTGTTAGGCAAAATGTCATCATCCATGGCCACTGCTAAGTATTAAAGTAGTGTCACAAAAGTGTTGAAATGGTTCTCTCTCTAAGGATAGGATAGGATAAAATTTTGCCTTTACCAAAAACAAAATTGTCATTTAATGCCAAGGTATCTCTAAATGAGGCAATGTAATTTATAGGCCAGCTAACTTTGATCAGATCATTTCAAGCCAAAATGCCAAATTTGTACCTAGGTGCTCTAGATTGCTCTTACCTATCAAATCTTTTGCACAAGACATGTGTCTTTGTTATTTGTTGTTGACAACATCCTAAATGGGAATGTGGTTTCAACGCATCTGGTATCGCCTTCCAATTCCAATCTAGTCAAATTTTGGACCAATAACAAAGCATTCTGATCAATTTGAGTAATTTGTGCACAAAGTGCTTAATCATGCTTAAAAGCTAATTAACCCAAATCAAGGCCTAATTAAAAATTCTATGGAAACTTGTTGAATACTTATTTTTGAAAATGAATATTGAATATCTGCATCATCAAGTGACCTCATTTCTTGAGAAGACATCCATAGGCCATAAATGCCACAAATATCAAGATTCATGCCTCCCATGCCTCATCAATGCTTTCCATGATGCCCTTCATACCTCTTAATTGCCCCTTCTTCCAATGCCATGATGAGGATAATTACAAACTTAATTCCAAAAATTGAATTAATCCTTAATCACACATCTCAATTTTGATATGAACGGTTCAGGTTCATTCTAATCAAATCAAAAAATTTATAAATAGAGAGGCTATGAACATCATTTCTAAGTTTAATTTGTGCAAAGTTATAATTCAAGATTGGTTCCAAAAGCTTCAAGCAACTAGTGTTATAATGCAAATTGATTCCAAGCCAAGCCAAACCACAAGCCAAAGGTGCCAAGGAGAAGAGGAGATAGCCAAGCCTCATTTAATGAAGACTTCATGAGCACAAGTCGAGCAAGCCACTACAACAAGTATTTTGGAGTATCCAAGGGAGGTAAAAGAATATTTTTGCATTTTAGTTGTGTGTTTCATTCATGATTGTTAACTAAGCTTTCCCTAGTGTCTAGGCCTAGAGATGTTATGCTATTAGTGTGTTTATTTCATCTTGTTTTCATTTTGGAACTAACACCATACTAACCATCCTCTCTTGAGTCAAATTCTTAGATCACATAAATTATATGGAATAGGTGCTATCCACATGTCACCTCAAAGAAATATGTTTGTCTTCCAAATGGTAAAATGTTTGTTGAAGCTAATATTATTTTAGATTATTATATTATATATAATATTATATCATTATATGGCCCCCCTAGTGTATGATATCACCTAAAATACCTTGTTATTGTCCCTCACCATCACCACATTTCTCATCTTGAAATATTTCACTATTTACATGTTTTGTATTGTCTTTCCCTTTCTTCTAGGGGTCTTAGTATGACATTTTTGTATTTTCTTAAGCCTTTAATGTAATTGCTCTAAGTGTCAATAAATTGGTAGCATAGATGAATGGAAGCTACAATATAGGCTCTAGGATGTTAATTTCTTGTCCTTGCATCAACAATAATACAACTCTGATTTAAGCCACACATCATACGTGGAGCCATGTCACGATCAAATATGTTGAAGGGATTTAATATGCTCCTATAAGATGTCGAGATTGGAGATTGTTGGTCACCAAAGCATCGCTTTCTTATTTGTGTCACCATCTTTGATACCATAGATGTGCAAAACTATTTAATCCCCATGTTAAGCCTCTTCCATGGAGATTTGTTTTTTTCAAGCATTATGATACATGTCATATCGACATCTTGCATTTGACACACACTTGCAATCAATAGTAAAAAAAAAAGTCATGTGTTTCTCCATATAGTGTGGTAATGCATTGTACAGGGAGAAGGCGTTATATTTCATAATGAGTTTGAGCAACCACAAAGTAGTGGGGAAGGGAAAAACCATACATAACATGTAAGTGGTGAAATAATCTAGGTGAGCTGAGTGATGATAGTGAGAGGCAATGATTGGGTAGTTTAGGTAGTATCATACACCGTTAAGTCCATATCATACACTAGATTTGGATTCAAGACAATGAGTGGATTTACATGACCTACACCCATTGCAGAGGGATTTGTAGCTTACATATATTCAACATATTTGGTTGGTTTTTTTTGATGGTCAATGGTGGATGATGACATCATGAGAGTTGGTTTGATTGCGGCAGGAGTCCACATCTAATGTGCAACTTTAATCATCATAACTATAATTCCACTGATGTGGGGGCAAGACATTGAAATTTTTGAATATATATGTGTGTGTGTGTGTGTGTGTACACACACACACATATATATGTTATTGTGATATATATTTTATTATTACATAAATACATACATACATACATTACTTTTATAAATAATAGTATATATTATTAATAATATATACAATATAAATATTAATAATATTAGTATATTATATATATTATATTTTTATTATAATAATTAAATATAAATATTCATATTTTAGTATATATTTATAATCATCATAGAACAATATATTATATAATAATTTTATAATATTTAAAATAATATTTATTCTAATATATAATGTAATATATTTATAATTATTATAAATATAATATATTATTAAACATATTAAATATATTAATTACGTCTATAATATATTATTATAATATGATATTATAATCATATATAATTCATTATATATAAATAATATTAAGAAATATATTATAAACTTAATATATTAATAATAATACTATATTTTATAAATATGATATACCCATATATATATAATAATAAGAACAAAAATAAAAACAATATTGGATTAATCTTCCCAAAGACCTAGGAGTAGGCAATTAAGAACATTATCTATTATATGTGGCAAGTAAGTTTGACACCAACACTCCACCTTAGTAATGAATTTGACATAGGCAAGTTTGTTATGTGTAGAGTAAACATTGTGAATGTGGATATGCTCAATTTCAAAAATGGAAAAAACATGTCAAAATATAAGGCATGTGGAAGCCCAGTTTTATGCCACACAACTCTTGGTCCAACACATGGCATTCCAAATCATTCTTCTTTCATGAAAGACTACTCTAAATTTGTATATTTTGAAGAATTGGAAATATTTTTAACTCGACAAGATCTACCAATAAACAATATTTATATAATTTGGCACCAAAATTTGAACCCATCCCAATAATCAATTCTTGCCCAAGCTATAATTCTTCCATTTTTGAAGGCAATAACTTACAAGAGCAACACTACATTTTTTAAGTCTGGGGTTGCATAATATTTTTCATGCTAGGAGGGCTCTTCAGAGTTACTTGATAATCACTAGAAGTTGTTTTAGCCACATATGTCATTGTTCTCCTCACTTGAATGGGTTTGTAACTAGAATTTGGGTCAAACAACATATAAAATGAGGGGTAGTTGAGATCATCAGGATGCAAAGTGGAGGTTGGGAATGGATCTAACTTATGAGTGAGAAAATCAATTTTTTATTTGGAGTAGCCAAGACTGTTGATAAAATTAATGTAGTCTTCAGGCTCCATATCATATACAATCCCAAGATCTACCACAACTCTTAGATCCACATGGCTTGTACCCATGATAAATGGGTGAGTTGTGACCCTAGTATAAGAATATGTGATGGGTTGTTGTGTGTTGTCAATTATATAATAAGACATCATAAGAGCATAATTGATAGCGATGAAACACTAAGTGGGATGTATCTCTTTCATTAGCATTGCACTACCCTCATACTCATTGAATCCTTTGACACGTTTGAACCATATCCATTGTGTAATAAAAATACTTAGATGGTTTTTAATAATAGAATAATATATCACAAAATTAAGAATAGGGTAAGTAGATCCGCAATAATAATTGGTGAAAGAGTAGAATACTTGAATATTATGACTAAGCCATTTCGAGGGGGTAACCTCCACAAAAATATAGTAAGAGAAGAATTTATAATATGATGATAAAATACTAACCACTGTCTCATATATATACTTTACTTATCTATGGTTATTCCATACGTTGATCATACTAAGAACATCAAGAAATATAATAATATAATATGAAGGTATGTAAGCCACAAGTCAACCACACATATCCTTATATGCACTATAGGTTAAAGGCATATCATTCCCCTCCTATTTATAACTCCTCAACATTGAATCAAACTAAAATTTTGGTGTAGGAACACTTCATCCTCTCATATTGCATCTTCACAATGTAGGTTCTTCTATTTGATAAAATACTCCTTAATCTCTCTGGTCCACAGTTATTTAGTGTGCATATGAAGGATATCTTCAAGCTCCAAAATGACTCAAACTTTTTCATTAATTCAGGTAACTCAGTCTGAGTGGAAAATCTATGTCCAATTATTTTCTTCATGCAAGATACATGGAATATTGGATGTATGCAAGTGGATGAGCAAAATTCTAGCTTGTAGGTCACACTACCAATTTTTTGCAACTTATGATAAGGGCTATAATACTTAGGGGATATTCTATTATCCTTTTTATTTTGCTTCAGAGACATCTGATTATATGGTTAAAAATTCACAAAGACTAAATCACCTATGTCAAAATGCCACTCACTCAGGTGTTGATCTACTTGTTGCTTCATTCTATTATGTGCCATTGCTAAATTTTATCATAAACTAACAAGTACATCATGTTTATGGTGAATGTGTTCCTTAACAACTCAAACCTTGGGATGCATCATTAAGGATAAAGTGATGGATGGGGAGTGATACCCATACAATGCCATAACGGGAGACATTTTGGATGAAATTTGAAAATAAGTGTTATACCACCATTCAACAAGTGGTAGCTAATGAGCCCTTTTACCCTATTTGTTAGAAACAAAACAATGAAGATACCCTTATATACATTTGTTTACTACCTTTGTTTATCCATCAGATTGAGGATGATAGGATGAGCTGTGAGCCAACTGGATGCCCAAACATGCAAATAATATAGTTCAAAAATTATAAGTAAATATGGGATCTCAGTCACTTACAATGATCTTTGGAGTACCATGTAATTTTTGAACTATATTGAGAAAAGCAGAAACTATTGTATTGGAAACAAATAGTTGTGATAATGAACAAAAATGAGCATACTTGGTGAGTCAATCCACAACTACCATGATAACATTTTTACCCTTAGATCGTGGTAACTTAGTAATGATATCCATGGAAACCTTCTCCCAACATTGGTTAGGGATGGATAAAGGCTACAAAATACCTAGGTTCTTAATGGTTTTACCTTTGTTCTATTGACATACCATGCTTTCAGTCACATATTTCTAGACATCCCCATTGAGTCCTTCCCAAAAAAAATCTTACTTTATTATATGATATATTTTCAAAAATCTTGAGTGACCTCCCAGTGAAAATGCATGAAGTTCTTGAAGGATTTTATGTTTGAGGAGATAATGCTTACAAAGATATAGTCTATATTTATACCATAATGCATTCCCCTTCCATGTAAACTTTTTAGCTCCCCTAGAACCCTACCGAAGATTTTGAATCATATCATGGGTAACATTATCATTCTCCCATTCTGATCTTGCTTCCTTTATCAAATCTAGTTTCCAAATAGTCATTGCACATAACAATGCCTCAACTAAATCATCCCTCCAAGATAGTGTATCTACCACCACATTCTCTTTTATTCTATTATAGACTATTTCAAAATCATAGCCTAACATTTTAATTACCCTTTTTATTTGTTCTTCAGATGAAAACCATTGTTCCAAAAATAATTTGAGTCTATCATGATCAATCTTTACTTGAAAGTGATGACCCATCAGATAAGGTCTTCATTACTTGATTGTATGTAGAATATATATCATCTCTTTCTCATAGATTGGTTTGAGCCTATTTTTTTTAATCTTTAATTGGATAATTTAAAATTCCATTGGTATACCTTCTTACACGAGTATAGCCCCCATGTCATACCCTGATGCATCACACTCCACAATAATTGTTTTTGAAAAATCAAGAGTAGCCAAAACTAGATTTGTGCTCATAGCCATTTTCAATTGTTCAATTGCTTTGGTAGTTGAATCAGTCCACTAGAAGGAGTCATTAAATAAAGAGGTGATTGGGGTTAAAATTCTACCATAATACTAAAGGTTTGGCATAAAGTTGATGCTATTCTAAAACTTAAAGTATTTGTTTCACATGCTTCAAATGGTCTTCCCAATTTTTGTTGTAGATAAGGATATCAATAAAAAATAACCACACAAACTTTCTCAAAAATGTCCTAAAAATAGTATTAATCAAACTTTGAAATGTATATGATTCATTTTGTGAGGCTAAAAGGCATGACCATAAATTCAAATTGGCCTTCATGATTTATGAAATTTGTTTTAGGTATGTCCTCATTACGAATTTGAATATGATGATACCCCACGTGACAATATAACTTGGTAAAATAAACAACACCATGCAATTCATTTATACAATAATAAATTAATGGAATGGGAAACTTATCTTTCATGGTGTATTTTTTGAGTTCTTTGTAGTTTGGGAACATCCTCCAATTTTCATCCTTCTTCTACACCATGACCACAGGGGAGGAATATTCACTTTGACTATGTCGAATGATTCCTACCTCCAACATCTCTTGTGGCATATTTTTAATTTCATTCTTGTGGGCATAAGGATACCCATAGGGGTCTGATGTTGGGTAGTGTACTTACTAGAATAAGACTGATGGCATGATCATGTGCACAACTTGTAGGAAGTGCTTTTGGCATGTCATCAAAAACAATATAATGGTTTTTTAACACTCTTTGCAAATTCAGATGTGTAGACTCTTTGGTGGGTTAAACCTTTATGGAAAATAGCTATGACATAAATCCCTTAAAACCTTTTATAATAATCTTCAACATTTTATGGGAACTAACTATTTGTGGATATTTAACCCATAATCCACGCAATTCAAAGGTCTTGACTTCTAAATTGAACCTAATGAATAGCTCCTAGATATTCATCTCAATAGTGCCTAAAGTGGTGAGCCACTACACTCCCAAAATAATGCCAAATCCTCCTATGGGAATTAAAAACATAGGGGAATCTAATATGTAGTATCCCATATCAAGTTTAATGCTATGGCATTTTCTTGAATAATTGACAATACCACCATCTATAATCATGACCTACAATTCTAGATATAGGTAAATAAAATAGTTCAAATAAGTAGCCAGCTTACTATTGATGAAGTTATGTGTATTGTCAGATTCAATCAACAGAGTCACCTTATGTTTCTTTAGGAAACCCACCACCTTAAGAGTTTGAGAAGTACTAATTCTTGAAAGTACGTGATAGGAAATAGTAGGTTTAGAATCTTCAGATTCATCCTTAGGTTCTTCTAAACCCGCACTTAAAGGCTCACCATATTTTTACTTATTGTTATATTCAATGTAAAATGACTTATTTTTAGCATATTTATGTCCTTTTATCCATTTGTTATTATAGCCAAAACATAAATATTTTTCACACTTTTCTTCAATTTTTTGAGGGGTCAATCTAGTAGGCTACAAAAATGATGGTGTTAGGAAAGTAGATTTATGAACATTAGTGAAATGTCTTCGTCGGATAAGGTATTTTATCTTATCCATGTGTGCCCTTGGTATGTATTTAGATACATTATTCAGATGAAACATGAAAACCTCCAATTGGATGCTATCTTTGAGGCCACCCAAAAATAGATCAGTCATATTTTATTCAGTGATGCCTGTCACACATAAAGAAAGATTCTAAAAAAGATGAATGTAATCCATTATAGTCTCAGTTTGGCATAGTTTGGATAACTGGTTGAATCAATTTTTAAAGACATTGTTGCGATAGTGGATCTATAACTCAGAAAATATTGACCATAAAACTTGGACACCCTTCTTTTTATTTTGAGCACACAACTAGTGATATCAAATTAACTACTTAAGTTCTAAATACAGAGAGGCCATGACCACATTTTATGAATAGGGAGTCTGATGTAGATCAAATAAATTTTCAATTTGAGTAGGCCATGTGAGTGAATATTTACCATCAAACTTACACACGTCCACTTTTGAGAACATTGGCTTTAGGTCCAAATTGATGCTAGAATTATTTGGATTGGGAGACCCAAACTGGAGTGGTGGAGAATTATTTTGAAAATGTTAAGCTTAAAGGTTGGCCAATAACTAATTTAGTTGTTTTAATTTATCCCTCAATCCATTCATCTCCCCTCTTATCCCCATGACTTCTCCTTGAATCACATGGATATCATCTTTTTGTACCATTCCATGTAACTTTGATTGAAGGTGTTAAATCATTGCTAAAATACTTGGATCTAAAGTTTTGGACTCCATGTCATCCCGATGAGGATTTTTAGGTGTTTCCCTTTCCCATGTCCATGAGTGTTAGGCCCAACCACGTCTAAACCCTAGGAGGGTTACAACCATGGAAAAACATTATGCCAAAATATGATACTATTCAAATCACCTCACCAAGACAAATCCAATGACTGATAATGTGTACAAAGGTGAAAACTTTTGGCCCAAAAACTTGTACCAGTAAAATATACCATTGCGATCATCTTGTAGAGAAGAATCCAACAATTGCTAATTTGAACAAGGTAAAAAAATTTACAGACTTATTTTTATTATTAGTTTTTTTTTTCTTTTTTGTAAAAAAATTCATGAACAAAATTGCAGTGATGAAACAAATTTAGTTCTTCCTAGATCACAAGTTATGTTTTTTTGACCTTCTAGTGCTCAGGATATTAGATCCAAAAAAACCATGCCACATAAACTTTCCCAAATCAAAGCTCTGATACCATTTGTAAATAAATTAAATAGGTGCTTTGTGACAATAGAATAATATGTAATGGAATTAAGAATAGAGTAAGTAGATTCACAATAATAATTGGTGAAAGAGTAGAATATTTAAATATTATGACTGAGCCACTTTGATAGGGAAACCTCCACAACAATGCAATAATAATAGAATTCATAATATGATGATAAAATACTAACCACTACCTCTTATATATACTTTACTTAGCCATGGTTATTTCATAGTTTGACCATACTAAGAATGTCAAAAAATGTAATAAGATAATATGAAGGTATGCAAACCACAAGTTAGCTACACATATCCTTGTAAGCACTATAGGATAAGGGTGTAACACATTGAATCCTTTGACACAACTAAATATTACACTAAATATATAGAGATGAATCTAAATGGCATATACACTATGTGCCCCAAAGTATAATGTCTCTGACATAATTATGCATAAGTCTTGCCAGTTATGCATTTGACATGTAAGTCAATTGGGAATAGTTGTTTCAGATATTGCATCTACAATCAATCCTATATGAAAAATATACGGAATTAAAATTTTCACATGAAAATTAATTTTAGAATGAGGGCAAACAAATGAAATGGAGAACTACTTATAATAAATGATGATTTTGGAAACTCTTGAATATATACACTATTTCAATTCGTATATACAAAAAATTATGTTGTTTACAGTTGTTATGCAGTGCATGAAAAATCATACTATTAGTGATCATTATATAAAACTAGATAGTATTATAATTATCTATGCATTTTCTATTCTTTCATTATTATATTGTAACTAGGTGTTATTTTTTGTGCCAAGTGTGACCCATGAATAGTGGGAGATGGCTCAATTTTAAATGTCATGTTATCATTGGAAATTGGCATTATGTTGTAAACCCAATTTATACCCTCAAACAAGTAATGCTTATTGAGTCATTGTTAAGTGTAAGATGTAGCCCAATCACTACAACAAAAAACTTAATATTTACAATCTGAATGTTAAACAAAAGTATAAAAACTTAAAATACAAATTATTATAAGAATAATAACTAAGATTTTATATTATGTTTAGTAGAGAATAAAGAGAGAGATGCTACAACAATAATTTTCAAGAGTAAAATTATTCATTAAAAAAGGAGTAGCATTTTTATTCCTCTCTATTTAAATATCTACATGCATCACCAACCCCTACTGTAACTCCTCTATCACAATCAAATGCCCCTAAAAATAGTAATTCATTAACTAAAAATAATCTAATCCTCTACTCAACATCATTCTCTTAATATAAAAAAATAGGGTAGCTAACAAATTTACTATTTATAGGAAAACACACTCTTACAACCTCTCAACTATTTAGATTGACAATTGTACGTCATCTAAAAATTCCATTTTTAGGATAAAAACATCCTAAAGGCTCTTAACTATTTATTAGTAGGTATACATCATCCTACCCTTATTTCAAATATATGAAACCCCTGGTTCAGTTGAATTTAGTTTTGTTAACTTCATAAGCTCCTTTTATGTGATCCAATTATTAACAAAAACTGGTAATCCTTTCCATTGGATAAATATATTTAATAATTCTTGGACCTTGTAGCGGTAACCTTAGTGTCCACTATCTTCTCAGTCTCCACTTTCTTTTTTTGATATATGTATGGTCCATTCTCCATGTATGTCCTCATATTAAATTTCTTTCAAGCTTGTATGGTAGGGATAAATATCTACAACATTGAATATATGATTGATGTTAAATTCTCCACTAAATTCTATCAAATATTCATTCTCATTAATCTTTTTGATAATCTTGAAAGGACTAATTTTATTTGGCTTCAATTTCTTGTATGTCCCTTGAGGAAACCTTTCTTTACAAAAGTAAACCATGATTAGCTCACACTCTTGGTACACTTTTCTCTTTGATGCTAGTCAACATCACTTTTATACTATGCATTTGTTATTTGCAGCCATTTCTTAACTTTTTTTTTTCACATCATGTATATGCTTCAAAAAATTATCTATATCTTGGCTAATCTGTAACCCCTTTGGAAGATCAATTAAATCCATTATTCCTTTCAGATTGCTTCCAAAAATAATATGAATAGGATATTTACCTATAGCCCTATTGATGCTAGAATTGAAAGTAAAATTTGATTGTGACAATAATAAATCCCATTATTTTGGGCTATCCCCATATTAACACCTCAACAAATTTCCCATTATTTTGTTTATAGCCTTCATTTGTGCATCCATTTGAAGCTGATATGTTGAACTATATTGCAATTTGTTGTCACTTTTTATCCATAAAGTTATCCAAAAGTGATATATAATTTTTGTATCCTAGTCAAATGTGATAGTCTTGGGCATCCCATGTAAGCATAGTATTTATTTAAAAATAATATCAACAATATTACTTGTATCAATAGTATTTTTACATGGAATAAAGTAGGCCTTTTTAGAGAACTGGTCCACAAAAAAAAAATGGAATCATTACCTCTTCGAGTGTGAGGTAACCCCAATAAAAACTCCATGGAAATGTAAGTGAATGGTCTTTTAAAAACTATTAAAGTTTTATACAACCCAAAATTCTATTACCCACCTTTAGAAACTTGGCAACTCTACATCTAGAAACAAACCTATCGATGTCCTTCCTCAATTAAGGCCAAAAAAACTTCTCACTTACCAAACTATAAGTTTTTTAGCTTTCAAAGTGACCTCCTAATCCATTTGAATGTATTTCCCTAATTATATTTTCCCTCATAGATAGAGTTTGAATACAAAGTTGGAGCTCCTTAAATAAAAATCCATCAGTCAATAAGTATTTAACATAAAAATCCTTGCCTCCATTTGCTATATTTTTTAGAGAACTAATATTTTTTTTGAAATAGGGATCGAATATATAATCCTTATTCATTTATTCAAACCCAAAAACCTCATTCGTCATTATGACAAGTAGGCGATGTCTCTTACTTAAAGCATTAACCATGATGTTTTTCCTTCCATTCACATGTTGCACTACAAATGTATAAATTGAAAAAAGAGACATGTTTGGCATGCTTATGAGATAATTTGTCTTTATTATTTATATATTTTTATGCTTTTGTTGTTTATCAATAGAACAAATTCTCTATGCAATAGGTAGTACTTTCATTATTTTAAAGTTTGGATGATAGCTTATAATTCCTTATCATAAGTATCATACCTTTATTGGAATCATTTAGTTTTTCACTATATATGCAACTAACTTGCCTTCTTGACTCCACAATCCTCCAATTACGAGTATTGAAGAAACATTCTCAATGGTATATATCTTCTCAAAGTATAGTAAGGAAAAAATCAAAGCTTTCTTCACCTTCTATTTAAGTTGTTTAAAACCTCTTTCATCTGCTCAAGTCTAAGAAAAATACTTTACCTTGGTGCAATTGGTTAATGGAGCACTTATATCACTGAAATTTATAATAAATCTCTTATAAAATTTTACTAATCCATGAAATTTTCTCACCTCTATTATACTTTGACGGATAGGCCATTCTAGTATAACCTTGATCTTTTATGGTTCCATGCTTGCTCCATCTACTAAAATCACACTTCCCAGAAAAAACCAACTTGTCTCTAAAAAATACACTCTTCTCAAGATTTAAAAATAAAATTTCAACTCTAAATGTATCAAACACTATTGTCAAATTCTCAAATTATCTTCTAGGTTTCTACTGGAAATCAAAATATCATCAAAATAAATATTTAAAAAGTTCAAAAAATAAGTCCTAAATACTAGGTTCATAGATAACATAAAAGTGGCAAGGGCATTATACATTTCAAATGACATCATCAACCATTTTTACAACCTATAGATATTTAAATTTAATCATTAAGTGCTTGATAATGTTTAATATTGATATCTTTACCTTACTTGACCTATTCCCCATTCCATTAAATTGCACTACTTAAGAGAGCCTTCACTATTCTACTCATTATCTTGAAATTACTGAAAAAATCATTTTGGCATCCATATTTGGCTATATATTCATATGAACCAATTTCCAACACTCAGATAACAAATATATTTAAAAATCTTTGGTTGATGTTGTCTTAGATTATCTAGACTTTGATAATACATGTTATACTATATACATAGGAATATGATATTATGGTGTATTAGATTTATAAATAAAGGCTAGTTTGAGGTGCATATGATTCGTAAGTCATCCCACTAGCTAATTAGAATTGTATCAAGTATTAGTAAATAATTAATATTGATACACATGTTATTTTAAAGTTACTTGTATGTTCACTGTATCAAGTCATAGTGGTAGGTTGGTTGGTTGTGAGCATTCATTATAAGTAGGTGGGTGTTATATATTTTTATAAATATTCCCCCTATACATGCGAGGGAAGTCAAGGGTATTTTATGTCTTAATATCTTAAAATAGGTACATTATGTTGAGAATTTTCCTTATAATTAGGATAATTATAAGGTGTTATACGTTAAGGGTTTGTTTGATCTAATATATTTCAAGTTATTCTAAGTATTAATTGTGATGTTCTTAACATTTAGTATGTAAACTAACTATGGTTTCTTAAAATAAGATCTCAGAGCACTTTCTAAGGCCGTGTTGTGTGAGAAATTCAATAGTTTAGAGCTTTCTATGACTATCCATTTTGTGTTCTCAATTTTCAAAATAAGGATCTTAGTGAGATAAAAGTGATAATAAAAGTGGCAGAACTAATATTTTTTCCCAAAATATGCACATTTTTTTTACCAACATTAGTAAATTTATTGTGTTTTTAAAAAAATGAGGGTTGAATTTATTGCAAAGGGTCTTCCTCCTAACATAGAGGTCTGATTGAGGTGATTTTTCTGTGGTTGGAAATATATTTTTGAGAGATTTATAAAAATTGGTCACATTAAGGAACCTGAGTAATATCGAGGGAGATATGACTATGCAAATTTGACTCTATGAGCTTGATTTTTGGTGAATTATTTTGATGTGAAACTAGTGAAAAGTAGTCAACTGTAAAGGCTTCAATCTTCATGCCTATTTTTTTGATGAGATGAATCTTACACAATTGGAATTATTATTTCAATGGATTTTTTAAAATTAGTCATACTAAAGATTTAAAGTAATATTAAGGAAGTTGTGTCCTTCCAAAGTAAGGCTTCAAAATTACAAATCTATGAGTTTTTCAAGGCATAGCTATGGAAAAATATTCATATCTTGTATTTTGGTTAAGCAATTCAAGTGTCATTTTTGAAATTCAAATGCAATATCTAGATTTACTTTATTGCATGTTTTCTTGGATCTTGGAAAGGAAAAGAGATCTAATGAATATAAATCCTCTTAAAACCCTAGTTTTTATGAATTCTGGATCATGAGGTTTTAATTTTTATCTATAAATACTGATATTGATGATAGATAATGGTGTTTCCAATTCAATAAGAACTATGTTCAATTAGCATTTTGAAAATTATGTTTTTCCCTTTGTCTCAAGGGAAATAATTGTTTGTTTGTTTATTCATATACAAAATAATGAATAATTTTTCATGGAAAGAAATGAGGATTTTTTTTGAAATCAATGGGGCACTAAGAAAGAAATAAATAAGGATGATGAGGTAAAAAAATATATGAGGTATAAAAATAATAAAATAAGGGCATTTTAAATAATGATGAGCAAGATAAGTAAGCAAAAGAAGGAAAAATAGAAGATAACAATTTATATAATTAGCTTTAAAGAAGGAAGCTTCAATATTTTCTTTTCATGGATGTATTCAAAAAATGAGGTTATTATATTTATAAACCCAAGACACATGTATAACTTCATCAACATGGAATTAGCTAAGTAACTCAAATTTCAAGCAAAGCAAATCAAGGACACTCAAATAAAGGGTAAACATATTAATTATTTGTTTAAACATTTGAAACTCATCATGCAAAAATATGTTTTTCATTCATATTTTTCTATCATGGATATGGATATTTTGGATATTTTTCCTAGATATCCTTGGTTAGAAAATTTTGTAAAAAATAATATTAAAGTTCAGACGATGTTCATGAAGCTTTGGCATAAGAGAAAGGTGGTCACCTTGTAGCATATCACCCTTAGTGACTAAAAAATAAGGGTCAATTTAGAGCATGAAAATTAATTTGAAGATGTGAAGAATAACATAAGGAAGATTCATAAGAGAAATAAGAAGAATATGAATAATAAGTATAATTAGAAAATAACACTTCATCTACTCAAGAGACAAAGGCATTAACAAATGAAAAGGTGGAAAAGGTAAAAGAAAAGGTTGATAAGATAAAATTATTTGAAAAGGATACATGGGTTGAGGAGTATAGACACCCATATTATAATGAAATAAAAAAACATGGAAGCATGACAAGTATCGTCACACCAATAATCATTATGGTCATATAGGGAATTAGAGGAACAATCATTATGACTATACATGGGGTTGAAGGTAAAAAAAATATAGAATATTAAATTATTCAAGGAGGAAAATATATGGTTATGGATGGAATTAAAGTATTGCAAAATAATTAAGAACTATGTTCAAAGAGTTATCACCCATGAAGATAAGATATGGGTAATTGGAAGATCATGCATGGTACCAAGTGTGTAATGATTTAATACACAATAATTATTTAGCTTTTTCTCATGATTTGAGGACAAAAATTATAAAGGGGAAGGGAATGCCATGTACCTAATAATATGATATTATGGTTATTAGGTTAAATAAATAAAGGCTTGGGTTGTATATGTTGTTTAGGTCACCCCACTAGCTAATTAGAATTTTGTTAAGTAAAAATAAATAATTAACAATGGCATACAATTTAATTTAAACTTACTGGTAATTCATTGTATCTAGTCATAATGATAGGTGAGTTAGTTATGATAATTCATTATAATTAGGTAGGTCATGTATCTATACAAACCCATACACATGTGAGGGAAGATATGTCTTGGTATCTTAAAATAAAGGTATTGTGTGGAGTGGCTTCTATTTAATAAGGAGAATTCTATAGTGTTGCCCTACCTCAAGGGTATTTTTTAATATAATATATTGATTTATTCTAATTGTGAGTTGTGAGGTTCTTAACATATGGTATTAGAACCAATTATAGGTTGTCAACATGTCATTGTATTTAAAATTTTTCATTTATTTATTATTTTGTTAGCCGAGTCCCCTTAGAAAGTATGTTGAAATCATGGTTATGTAGTACATGGGCATCCCCCACAAGGTGTCAAATTATAGGGTTTGCAAAATATGACTAATTTTTTTTTAAACTTTAATAATGTTGAGCATTGTCGAGCCATGGGTTTCATTCACAACATGTTAGTTTTATTTTTCACAATAAGCAATATTTTGTAGTCTTTTATCACACCAAACTTAAAACCCTAGTCTAAATTGAGTTTCCCAATCTCCTTATTCCCTTTTGGAGTTTTTTTAACTAATTAGTCATGAACCTAATCTATCAAGAAATTTACTTGAGTGATTGTGCACTTTCTAGTCTGAGCATACATGTGCGATGGTTCAAAGCAGAATGTTTTAGATTTGTGTTAGAAAATATAGGTCAAGGTTACAATCACATGGAACAACGGGATGAGATGGAACCTTGACTTCATAGGTTGCAAGACCAATTAGTAGTATTTTTTCAAATGATGAGGATGCCCCCATCATTGATTGACATTTGTATTGTAAATATAATTACACACAAGATATTTTTATGTGTGTTAATCTTATATAAATTGTTGTGTTTAGATACTTTAGTTTTCATATTTTATGAGTTTCATAATTTGAATTTTTTAAATACAATATTTTAAAAATATGAATGTATGAATTATTAATAATGTCCTTTGCATATTAATATCCATAAATTTTAGTATCACATTTTTGATAATGTTACTCAAAACTGATTTCGAAAACTATTTGGAATAAGAAATTCATTATAATTTATTTGGTGAATTTATTGTTAAATAATTCAAAGTTATTCCAATTCTAGATATTGTAATACTCTATTGACTTGTAATTTCAATTATTCCATAGATACTTGATTCACTTTTTTCTTCCATATTTATTTCGAATAAGATATAGATACACTTGTAACATGTTATTCTAAAACATCAATGAGTAATCCTTTTTTAATATCAACTCTATCAAGAGCTCGAATGACCAGTGGTTCTCATGTAGGAATATCTTAGAATAATATGGTAAGAGTAGAATCTAAAGTATTCGCAATTATTCTAGTGGTTTATTTATGAAAATACTGATAGACCATTCCTTCCTTGGTAAGAATGTTTTAGGATGTCTCAATATTTGTAGAATAAATAAAGAATAAGTAGGAGAGGAAGACATTGTTGTCTTATTCTCAAATGTAATAATTCCTCTATCAAAAAGTTGTGTAAGTTTTTTCATAAAGCATAAAAATCATTATCACGATGTCCATTAATATCATGGTAAGTACAAAATAGTTGGAACTTTATCTTCTCAAATATGTGAGGTGGATGATAATAATTTGGAGGAATAGTAATCAATTTCTTATCTAACAATGTATGTAAAATATCATGTGGACTGTCTCTAAGATGATTGAACTTAAGTGGTTACCCCTTGGTAGAAGTAGATACCTTTATTGTAGGTGGTATTATATAAACGTATTCCTTACATTTATGTAAATCGTTTACCAATTGTTATTTTATATAATCTTTCATCATAGGAAAAAGAGTAGGTGCTTGCTTATGAACCTTGTTGATAAAAATCACTGTTGTTAATTTTTTATTATTTTGGAATTCTATGCCAATGCATTTTAATTCTATATATGAATTGGATTAACCCTTTTGAGTGGTAATTGGTTTCTTTAGTGAAGGTTCACTTATAGTACTGCCATATATATCACATGCATAATGGTTCACATCCATATATAATTTTTCAAAATAACTATAATCATTATGCAATGGTATCTCTCTAATTGGATAAAGAATACCCTTAATAAATATAAAATGTATATTAAAAATCTAAGTTTTGATATGTCAAATAGTGTAAATCATTCTTAAATCATGTAATGAAACCTCCAATAGATTCATCATGACCTTGATTTAAACATGTTGATAATTTTGCCAACTAGGCCAAAAGTAAACCTGTACCATCAAAAACTTGACCCTTTGACTTAGTTTCCATTTATAAATTAATTATTATGAAGAGTTTTAAATGTTAAGGTAATTTTGGATAAATTTAGGTATTTTGAAAATGTCAAGGTTTATGTTTCTCATGGTTTTATGCTTGGTCAAGTCAGTGTCTTATGCCAACACTTAGTGGCAATGTCTAATAAATGCACAATTCAACCTAATAAGTCTTAATAGGATTAAGAGTATTGTAAATGAGATCATCAAATGTGATATAGGTCTATAAGTTAGATTACACTTAAATAAACTCTTCAAAGTCATTCTCATGTCTTGTTCAATGTGATTCAAGGTGGTGGTCAATCTAAAAGTCAAATGAGTATCTTGTACATTGAATACACTTATAAAAGGGCCTTGATAAATATATTATAACATAGGATGGTGGTTTTAAAGTTAGAAGATGACAGTTGCTAACCTAATGTACCTAGAAATTTTATGGGCATTACTTATAGCTAGCAAGAAGTGTCTCTTATGGCCTTATAAAATAACAAATGCTTATTTTTAGATTTTTGGGTGAACATGAGATGTTTCTAATCTCACTAGGCTCAATAAATATTACATAGATCTTATAAGGTCAATACAGGGCAAAAACTCATTCTTCTTCTCCATTGAGTAGTTGGCAACCTCGAAAGGGGGCACTTGTTATCATTGGTTTATGCATGTGGAGAGGACCTAAACTAAATGATCATAGGGATTGATGGGAATATTTATTACCTTAAAAATTGTAACAAGAGCTCTAATGTTATGGGATCATGCTCTATGAACAATCTCTAACAAGATAAGGGGGCTAAAGCCCTAGCAAAATCCCATGGACTCAGTTTTCTCCTTGTAAGTGTATTTATGTGTTATATGGAAGCTTGATGAGTTGGAAGAGTTATTTTAATATTCTTAAATGTATCCATAAAATTTAATCTAATCAAATATACCCATACACATGATTGTTTTGATAAGGGAAATGCACCTTTTCATTGTTTTAGTATGATAGTCAAGTTCTTGGGAAGGTTAAAGTGTTTTTCAGTCATGAGAATGGTGGTAAAAAGATATAAAATGCTAAACTCAATCCTATCAAGCCTCACCCAACCTCCTCATATCTCCTCCAAACATCGAATTAACCAAAATGGTAAAGAAAGTGCCATGAACATGCATGTTTAGTTAGTCTCTCCCAAATCTATAGGTATAGGATAAAGGTTTTGGTAAGTCTATGTTATTTCATGTGAGAAGAAATATCCAAAAAACCCAAAGAGAGTATTAATTACCCACAAGACCATTAAAATACATGACAGGTATGGGAGCTCCATTCTATGATAGACTTGGAATAAACTTGAGGCCTAAATAGGCACCTACAAGTCTATTTCCATGTTTTGAGATGTTTGGAAGATTTTTGGTCATTGGAGGAGGATATCAAACCTGATCAATAATAAAAAAAATTCTACAAAACTCTCAAATACCCCTTATGGTTTTGGGATATTTTTCAAGAAAAAATAAAAATTCAAAGATGGTGGCAATGAGGTTTGGAAATCAGAATAAACACCTACAGGTTTATAATAAGTGTGGAGAGAAAATGCAATTTTTGTGTAAAATATGAAGTTTGAAAGTTCACTTTGATATATAATACATTCAAAAATCTTGTATGAGTAATAATACTCTTTTTAATGAGGATAAACCATCAATTTGAAGATAAGACTTGTTTAAGAAAGGATTAGGCTTGTTGAAGGCCTAGGAGAGCATTTTGCCTCTAAATTCAACTTTGAAGAAACCAAAAAAGGGGATTGGTTTATTATTGTTATAAATGATATATATCCTCTCAATAAATATTTTAGGAGGTTGTAAAAACCATATAGTAACCTCCTTCAGGATGGATTGCAAAAAAATGATGTTCAAGTCAAGATCAATGCTATAGTCCTACACACAAGGGTATGAAGAGAAAATAAAATATTGAGATGAGATTTAGATTTTAAGGTTCATGATATATTTGAGGGATAATTGAGAAGGTTTATATGATGTTTTAAATCCTTGAAAAGAGAAGGAAACATAAAAATATATAAATTAGGGTCAAGACTACTTAATTGATTGTAAACCCTAAACATTGATAGATCAGGTTTTAGAACTATTTAAAGGGTAAATTAATTTTTAATAATATGTATATACAACATATAATATTTATAAAACTTATTTAAATCATATCTAACCAAAAAAAATCAATTTGAAAGGTTGTTTATCAAAACACTCATCTCGACCTTTGTAATAGTTCTACACAGTCAAAAAGGTCAACTTTCATCATGTTATAAATCATAGGAGAAGATTCATTAGTCTAATTGACATTAGGGGATGTTAATAATGTTTTTATACTTCATATTTGTGGAATTTTTTTATCATTTTAGGCCCTCCACTTTATGAATGATCGTTAAGTGTGTAGAGACCCTAAAATTACCTTTTTTGCCTTCAAAAATCTCAATGGAAGATAATGTTGGTTTAATGGATTATAATGTACTCTAAATACCTTGAAAATGTCTAAGTGACATATGATATCCTCATGATCATATATTAGAGCCATTAGTTTTTAGGTGTGAAGTGAAAGGCACAAGGAAATGGCCTTAAAACTGCCTTTTAGGCATGTTTGTAGGTATTTAAAATAATGAGGTCTTCCTAATTAGTTGGTGAGGCTTCTTGAAATTGGGTAGAGGTATAATGTACTAAATCAGCCATTCCATATAATTTCAAGTTGACAAGATCAAGTTTCAAGTATCTAGACCAAGCTATCATAAATACTCTCATTGCTTGTATATGGTAAATGAAATCACATACCCTCTTGAGATCATTTGAGGCATGAAATCCTTAAATGAATCCTTATAAACATATCATAACATTATTGAAAGGCTCTATAATTTATATACAAGTCATTCCAAAAATTTTAGGCATTATTGAAAGGGATAATGCATAGGAATTTACTAGTCTCATGGTGTGGAAGGCTATTAAGGATGAGTATAGTCTTTTCTCAACATACTCAAGCTTACCTTAGGGTTAACTTCACTCCATACCACATTGGCACAAGAAGTAATGAAAGAGATGGATTGGAAAAATTATGTTTCACCTTGAAAAGGTCTATATAGATATTAGAAGTTGATTCAATCAAGTGTCTTTCAGATATACATGGTTGTAGCTGAGCATGTTCTAAAATTATACTAAGAGGATTTTAATACAACTA
This sequence comes from Torreya grandis, assembly GCA_037957365.1. NCBI lineage: Eukaryota > Viridiplantae > Streptophyta > Pinopsida > Cupressales > Taxaceae > Torreya > Torreya grandis. Next base: position 3,333,602 of record JARHVA010000433.1, on the reverse strand, counting down.
TGTATCACTTTTAGAAGGTGGTCTATGAGCTTGAGTATAAATTGAGTGATATTATACAAGACATATAGGAGGTTGTCAAGCTATTATGACAATTTTCAAACATAAACTAGACCCTACATGAGTGATAGGTCTATCCTCATTACCTTCTTTTAAACCAAACAAGTTTTGACATGGAATTATAGGTTTTAAGGACAAGGATCATAACATGAAGGGATTTAGGCCCAATTTTCATTCTCATAAGGTGAATAATGAATTGAAAATTAAATATTAGAATAAAATATATCAAATAGGTCAAGAATACCACGTGTCAAAGAAGAAATTTGTAACTGCCCTTCAAAAAGTGAACTTGTAGCTCCAAGAGAAGAGATCAATTTCAAGAGGCATCAAATCAGCTATGATGATCTTCTATGTCATTCATCAAGGAGAACTACATCAACACTTTACCTAGTATATTGAGAAACCACATGACAACACATTATTTACACACTTAGAAAAATACTTAAGTTTTGTAATTGGTTTTTTGTATGTGACAACCATCATGGAATCTTAACACATCCTCCTTCTCTCTTCTCTTTTCTTTTATAAGTTTGGCCTTGAATGGAATTGTATGGATCCTCAAGCTGAGTATGGCAAAGACATTCTCAAATTAACATTTTTTTTCCTTTTAAAATAAACAATAAGATTTTTTTAGCCTTCTTCAAGCTTACTTTCAATGTATATTTGTGATTGTGCATGATTGATAGTGGTAGTGTCCTAACTCCCTTTCTTTTATCCTCTCACCCTTACCTCTTTACAAGTAGGTTGCCTCTTTTTAGGTTGTGTATGGAATTAGATGTGTAAATTTTCCATTAGTGTTGATTTAGTTCACCTCTTGGTTAACCCTCTTAATTCATACATTTACCAAAACCTTGATATTAAAACAATGATGTAAGGAGAACCTCAAGTTAAATGTATGTGGTCTAATCAATCTTGCTTCACTTCATAAGTGCATAGGAAAGTGGAGGTCAAGATTTTTGTTGCATCACCTATCTTTAATTTTAGTTTTATCTTCCTCTTTTCCTTGTCATTTGATTAGGTTAGTGCTAGTTTTAGGTTTTGTATCAAGGGGCGCAACCCTCTCTAGATATTATCTATAGACATAGGTCACCCACAACCTTAGAGAGTTCCCATTATATCAATTGGGTGAAGATGTTCTATTATATCAAACATTTTTACCCTAGAGAATTCAATCAAACCTTCTCAAACTTGGGATAACATGGAATTATCTCTAAGTATATGAAGATGGCTACAAGAGATAGATCTCTAGATTATGGGTTGGTTCCCTTGATCTAACTGTTTAGGCTCTCAACTACACTAGTCTAGTCACTTGATGGGGTGAAAATAAAATAAGGAAGAATAAAATAAACCTAAACTAATGGAGGTTATACACCAAGGATATATCCAAAAACATACTTGAAAATTGAACTATGAAAGTATATTTCCAAAACTGATCTCAACTCAAGGTTCTTCTAGCATAAGTGTTTGTACATGGAGGTAGAATTCTATTCATTTCCAGAGGTGGGTGATTAGGAGGTCTAATATTAGAAACTAAAAATACATCTTCACACTTCAAAAACACCTGACAAATAGTTACACATAATAAGACCTATTAGAAGAAGCATTACTCACAGAATACATATAAGAGCAAAATGGAAGCAAGGAGAAACAATCATCACTTGTCATCAAAATAGACTACTTGACATACTTAGGAAATAATTATAGAGACTAAAAGAGATTGAGAAAAATTTACTCAGAGGAAAAACAAGATGTCAAACTAGTAGGGATTCACCATACCAATTATGGATTCTTTACAATGACAAAATGGATTTAATATATAGAGCATATGAGAGGAGAGAGAAAGAGTGGCATTGAATAGTCACAATGCCAAGTGTCAAGTCTTGAAAAATAGTTAAAATGAAAAAAAAAGAGTTAGATAATAGGTCATAAGGTCCTCTTGGATAAATATCTATTTGAAACATGACATCTCCTTGAAGTTGGCATAAGGACACTCCATTGTCTTTATTGAAATTGATTTCTTGATAAGGAGTCCACTTAAATATTTATAAATACCTTCAAAGTCATTGACACATGTGCATTGACTTGAGAAGTTATAAATATGATTTTTTCAAATCATTATACACTTCTCCAACTGATGATCTTCCCTTTATCACTTGTTGTTACTTCCTTGCAATCACTCATTAGCCTTCTAGGCCTACATTCTCACATTTTGTCACTGTGGTGACTTGAACATACTCAAGGATATTTGTTGTAGAGATGTGAGACACCTAATGAATACTTATTTGTCCTCTGGTCTATCATAGAGACTTCAATGAAAACTCAAAATCACACTTCTCATAATCAACTTGATAGTCACCTTGTTTCTCACTATTCTATCCAAGACTACTTACAACAACCAACTTAGCATAGGGGTTTCCATGCATTAATGAGGTGAGAATGAGGTATGAAGATTAAAAATACATCTCTAAACACTTTCCACCATGGTTCTCACTCATCGATTCCCTTCTGCACCTTCAAATCACCTGTAAACTTGGAGAAAACATAAAATTTGACATATCCATATAAGTTATAGTACACAAAAATTGATTGGTAGGGAGCCTGAGAGAGTGCCAAGTATGTCCAAATCACTTTCTAAGTCAATTGACCCTTTCTAGATGCATTTATCTTCATATCTTTCTTATTCATCTCTCATGAGGGTTTTAGGTCATTTAGGTTCTTAATAATGATTCATAAAGGCTAAGTCCTTAACCCTAAAACCAATTATAGTGAGTTAAATTACATCCCTCCCCTTCAACTCTCCTGAAGTTCTTGATACCACATGCATATTTTGTGTATAGATGTGAGTGAAATAAGTTGGCTCTCGAGTTCTTACTATGCATTTTGGACACATCTAAGACAAATTAAGGCCAAAAACGACCAATTTGAGTTAATCTATGCAAACAAATGATTATAATAAATTATCCACTCTCCCATGAAATTTATAACTCTACTTAGAAGGATCTTCTAACTAAAGGGATGAAGTTGGAATCCTGATGGTCATGTTTAGTTCTTAAGCCTAGTAGGCATAGATTATGTTTCTAAATATGTGGTCACTTATGAGTGTTAATAGTGACTATAGGTGCTTATTAAAACCCATTAATCTTCAATTCAACCCTACATATAATCCCATAGTCACTCAAGGATTTTCCAATCATCTTTTCACCATTAATGTATTAGGTCTACATATTATCTTGCTTATGGAGTGCCTCAGGTTTGAGATAAAATAGAGAGCACTTACCCTGTTAGTTTGAACTGAAGGAGACCATATATGTCTTGAATATATCATTATTATTCTCTGTATCAAGTTTGAAACCTTGACGATGATTCTAGAGTCCTCAACATCTCAAATTCTCAAAAATATCTTCTAAGCCTGTGACTATGTGCAAAGTTTTGATAGGGCTTAAGAACCTTGAGCTATGACTGTATATATTTATCTTTTATTTTTATAATCACATGAAAATGTGATATTATCACTTTGAGATTTATTTAAACATGGTCATTACATCCTACACCTCTGCCTACCAACCAATCATGCATATTTCATTAACTTAGACTGGTTTGTGTATGAGTCAAATTGTAGGTGTTCATTGGGGAATTCAAGAGATTAATGTATATGATAATACATGCTTGAGCACTATAATTCACACTTTTTGTTTTCTCTAAGGTCATTATGGTTACCTCACACTTGGATAGATTCATTTATGCTTTAAAACCATGCCCTTATCCCTTACCATTAACATACTAGGTGTCACTTGCAAGTTGTATTGCTACAAGTTCACTATAGCCTAATGACATTGTAGTTTTCTAAATTTTTTCATTAGAAACTTGATTGAGTTGAAACCTCACTCAACCGTCATTCTCTCTTGAACTAAAAACTTCCTCTTATGTCAAGATATTACCTCTAGGTCTAGGTTGCAAGGATGAAACCATTAGATTTACACATACCTCATAAACTTCCACCATGAAATGAAATTGTATGGGGTAGGGTCCTTTTAGGAGAAGTTAAGGTAAACACCCATTTTGAAACTTTTATTCAATTCTATGAACATGGATCTTAGGTGTTTGATATTTAACCCAATCTTTGACTATCACCCTTGAAATCTTCTCAACATAAAATTTCAATGGATAAACTAAATACCATGCTCTATGAGGTTGAAAACAAATGTATTAGCCTTGACGAATAGCCACTCATAGGAGAATAAACTTTGAAGCTGATAAAACACTATTCTTAGCGCTTAATGTTATTTTTTTCATAACACAAGGATGATTATACATATCGTTCCATGTCCACACATGCCAACTAAGTTAAAGTTAACATTAAATGGTAAGATATGATTTAAAAGACTATATGCACCACTTGGTTCACATAAACCAGTTTCCAAAATGCAAACATATGAGGAAAACTGAGCCATTGGGATTGTATAGGCAATTTAGAGGTACTAACAATCTTAATTATTGTTCATACAACACAAACCACCAATCTTAAAAATCTAACCATGAAATGGAAGCTCACAAGGATTAATAACACCCCCCATGTGCATTCAACCCAAATCTTCTTCTCCAATCTTACAAAGTGAAAACTATTGACTCTTTTTGACCTGTCCAAGAAAGTGAAAGGAGAGAGAAATTAATTTTTAACCATTTTGGATCTGTTGAAGATGGATGAGCTTAGAAATGACCTATGAGTACATCAAGACACCTTCCTACAACATTCACATATGTCAAAGGATCCATCATAGTCTTTATAACCATCTAAAACTGACCTTTTACAAATGATCTTCTTTATTTTTTGTTGAACCTACAACATTTCAATTTCAAAATTGTCTATGGCACTTCCTTGACATGTGGCATAGTACCCTACTCTTTAACATTTGTCCTTTTGATGATATTCATGTACAATTCCTTAGCATGACCCAAAAGGTGGCATAAAAGGACTTTGAGACAAAATACAAGTATGACAAAGATAAAAACATATTATGTGACCTTTAAGATGTGACTTGACCTTAGTTGGGACCATGGTGACCATTTTCAAACCTAGAGGACCTTATGAAAAGTTTTAAAATGTAGGAGGGTTGGCCCAATTTGACCTAGGTGAAATTTTTTCAATAGGTCCCAAAACAAACCTCTTCAAGGGTGAAACTCAAAAGGTCAATAATTTTTGGCATGCCTAATTGGACTAGTTTCAATGTACCTCATCTATTAAAGGATTTTTTGTATTTTCCTTCAATACATCAGCCTTTGAAGTCATCTCTACAAACATCAATGGTGATTCCAAGCTATCTACATCTGGTTTAAGTAGTCTAAGTGCATATTGAACATCAATTGGTATGTATTTCAATCCTTCATTTTGTGAAAATGCACCTTTTATACCTTCATATACTTCATATCAACCTGAGAATGTTAAAGCCTTCACCTCAAGTAGCCTTGGATCAATAATGTATCAATTTTATTATGACATTTCTTTCCCTCTCACCCCTGCTCATGTTTCAAATCAGACATGGAAAAGTCATATTCCTTCCAATAAACCCAAAAAAAGTGTCCAAGAGATGAAATTTGACTTTGAGAGACAATGTATGTAGAGTGATAGAGAAATAGAGTACCATATGCATCAAGAAGGGATTACATATTAGGCTTATATCCATTAGAAATAGGTAGAGTCATTGAAGAGACATAATGAGACTACAAGATAACATTTACATTATCCACCCATGAGAGTACAAAAAATTGAATCCAAAATCCCAATTCAAAAAAAAGAAGAATGCCTTGGGCCTCCAAGAGAGCCTGCTTGTTCTAAAATCCCAAGCTTTAGGACTCCCAATCCTATGAAAGATTATATGCCAAACCACTTCTCAAGTTGAAGTTGTTCATGAAGATCAAGGTGTATCAGATTGTTATAAAGTGATTGCTAAATAGAGGGAAGAAAATAAAGTAACTTTGACACAAGCATATTTCCCTCTTCCTCAAGAGCCCCAAAATGATCTTATTACCTCCAAGTTTCCAAGTTGTAAGAGTTCATCTTCAACCCCAAAACAAATTCAAGAACAATCCATAATTACCTATGTTCATATGCCACCAAGTGGATATTATTGCCCTCCCACCATCTCCATTTGCACTGGAAGACATGTTTTATATAATAAAATAGATGAGAACCCTTCAAGTGAACATGATGAAGAAGAAAATTTTTAAAGAGAGGATGATGAAGGCATGACAGCTTGATATCCTTCTTGGACCAAGAACCTTGGTTATAGAATGCCAAATAATTATGCCATTGGAATGGAAGGATCAAAATTGAAACAAGAAGAGAAATATTATCTTGATGAAGATAAGTCATCTCTCTCTAATAAAGAATGCAATCAAGGGCATGATCAAGAGTTGGATTGGTCAAATGAGCTTCAATTTGGCATATAAGAAAATCATGTTTCAGTCCTTGAGGAATAAAACCATAATGTGTCTATAAGTCATTCCTTAAAAGGTCGATCATGAAGATGTTCAAGTGATGGTTGTAACATATGTATAATTGGATGTTATTAAGATGTTCCTAGTGACCAAGAGAAGATAAGTAGTTGGATTGAAGTGCCCTTTTCTATTGAAAGTAATGATTCATTTCTTTTTTTAAAAGAAGAGGATAGTCAATAATTTGGAATTGAGCATGAGATGGAATAATCTACCAAACGAATCCAAAAGGTGAGTTTGTTTTCAAATTAAAATTTGAGGCAATTTTTTGGTCTTGAAAAGACAAAAAAAAAACCTTGATGAGGTGGGGAAGAATATTCACTATGAGGATATTGAAGAATATGAAGTTCTTGGAAATCATGTAGCTCCTTTATAACATGGAAAATAACTTCAACATGAAGTTTCAATAGTTATTTCAAAAGATGATAACCCCAAAAATGAGCAAAATGAAGACTTGAATGGAGTGTTAACAATTCTTGATGAGCAAAAGAAGTTTGGTGACCCATGGCAACAACGCTATAATGAATTCATTGAGTAACTTAAAGTGATTAGTAGGTTTGAGGTTGCTAAATATTTGATGAATATGTCTATGAAAATGTGATATTTGCAAGTGAACAAGACATCAAACAAGGGTCCATACTACAAGATGGAGATTCTAATAATTTCTCAATCCTTCATGAGAACTATTGTAAAGCTAGAATGAGTCCTTTTATGCAGAGGCTTATGACATATCTCAAATGATATGAAACTCCTAAAAATAAACGAGTATACCTAAATGAGGAGTGTCATCAATACCTTGAATTTATTCAAGACATTGAGTCTCCTTGTAGACCTATAACTCATAGTGAAGACTTTAATGAGATGATTGTAAAGATTGGAGAACATCTCCACGAAAATTTTGATCAAATCATACCTCATGAAGATCCTAAAGAAGCTAGAGATTAGTTTTTGGATATCTTTGAATAAATTGAAGAACTTATATCGGATGACAAGCCAAATGAAGTATATCAAGGTTTCATAAAAAGCTAAGAACATGATTCTATTAAGCCATTGAATACTAAGGTTTTAGCTATGACAACATTGGAAAGTCTTATCAATGTTGGAGAAAAATATGAGGTAGGAATAGATAAATAATAATATTTTTTATAAATACTAGATATGTTTGTTTTGTTTTATTCACTTGGAGGCAACCTAAAAGGATTCACACATAAGAAAAGAGCTGATTAGATAAAAACAATGCTCAAGCATCATCTTGTTCTTCATTCGTAGCCACCACATGGAGAAGACTTATGAAGCTTTCCTTTTGATCCAAGTGGAGCATGACTTGAGGTCTCTTGTACATATTAAGTTAGTATTTGTTTCCTTCAAGTGCTTCTGACATATGTGTGTTTGTATGGTTTGTTATTTTCTTTCCCTAAGTGCCTAATGATAGAGGTGTATGTTGTTATTTTATTGGTTGTGTGTTGTGAAGGTATTATCAGCTATCTTATTTTGTTTAATGTATTAAAATAAATTTCAAGGTCTAAACCACATGTGTTTTTGAGTGATAGATGACTCCATAGCCTAATTGATTACTAAGGTTACTAGTCCAATTGATTATCAGGCTAACCAACCCTTGCAAGTCACCAAAATTTTTGATCATTTATCCCATAGGCCAAATTTCAACCCCTATCATTAAAAACTTATGGAGATATTTATGTATTTTGAAAAGGTTAAGGTAATTTTGGAGATATTTGAGTATTTTGAGAACGTTAAGGTTTAGGTTTATGATGGTTTTATGCTTGATCAAGTTAGTGTCTTATGCCAACACTTAGTGAAAATGTCTAAGAAATGCCTAATTCAACCTAATAAGATTTAATATGAGGAAGAGTATTGTAAATGAGGCCATCAAATGTGATATAGGTCTACAAGCCAGATTGTAATGAAATAAACTCTTCAAAGCCACTCTCATGTCTTGATTAACATGATTCAAGGTGGTGAGTCAGTCTAAAATTAAAATGAGTATCTTGTATGTTTAATAAACATTTCAAAGGGCCTTAATAAAGATATTCTAATGTAAGATGGTAGATTTCAAGTTAGAAGATGATAGTTGTAGACCTAATACACCTAGATAAGCAATTATCATTACTTACAACTAGTAATAAGTGTCTCCTATGGGATTCTAAAAAAGAAATGCTTGATTTTATAGTATTGTAAAAATATTATATATTTCTACATCTCATTAGGCTCAAATAAATATTACACAGATCTTAGAAGGTTATTACAAGGTAGAAACTCATTCATCTTCTCTATTGAGTAGTTGGTAAGCACATGAGGGGTCACTTATTGTCATTAGTTTATACATGTGGAGAGGAATCAAAACAAATGATCATATGGATTTATGGTAACCATTATGTCCTTAAAATTTTTAATAATATTTATGGTTTTAGGGGGTCATGCTCTATGAACAATTGCTAACAAGATAAGGGGTCTAATGCCATAGTAAAACCCCATGGACTCAATTTTCCCCTTATAAGTACATTTCTAGGTTATATAGAAGATTTAGGTGATGGGGAGGTGATTTCAGGATGCCCAAAGGTCTCCATATCATTTAATAAAATCAAATAGACCCATGCATAGTCTTGTTTTTATAAGGTAAATGCACCTTTTCACTATTTTTGCGTGACAATCAAGTTCTTGGGAAGGTTGAAATGTTTTTTCAGTCATGAGAATGGTGGTAAAAAGATATAAAATGATAAAATCAATCCTAAAAATCCTCATCTAAACTCCTCATATCTCCTTCAAGCATCAAACAAACCAAAATGGTGAAGAAAGTGCCATGAACATGTATGCTCATTTAATTTGTCCTAAATCTACAAGTATAGGATAAAGGTTTTGGAAAGCATATGATATTTCATGTGAGAAGAGATCTCCAAACAACCCAAGGAGATTATTAAAACCCCAAGACCATTCAAGGAGATCATAAGTAGGGGAGCTCAAATATATGATAGGCTTGGAATAAACTTGAGGCTTAAATAGGCACCTATAGGTTTGTCTCTGTGTTTTGAGATGTTTGGAAACTTCTTGGTCATTGGAGGAGGATATCAGACTATAGCTATAAATACCTTCCAAAAACATATCAAATACCCCTCATGGTGTTGGGATAATTTTTAATGAAAAATACCGATTCAAAGATGGTGTTAATGAGGTTTGGAAATTAGAAAAAATACCTACAGGTATGCACACAATTATGGAGAGAAATTGAAATTTTTGTGTTAAATATGATGTATAAAAGTTAAATTTGACATATAATACTTTTATAAATATTTTAGGAGTAATTAGACTCTTTTTAATGAGGATAAACCATCATTTTGAAGCTAAGACCTATTGAAGAAAGAATTAGGTCTATTGAAGGCCTAGGTGAATTTTGCCTCTGAATTCAAATTTGAAGAAACCAATAAAATGAGATTGGTTTATTGTTTTTATAAATGATATATATCCTCTCAAGAAATCTTTTATCAAGCTGTAAAAACCATATAGTAACCTCCTTAAGGATGGATTACAAACAAATTATGTTTAAGTCAAGATCAATGATACATGATTGCACATAGGGGTATGAAGAGAACATGAAATTTTGAGATGAGATTGAGATTTTAAGGTCAATTATAGATATAAGAGGTCATGTATAAGGTTTTTATGATTTTTGTAATAATTGGAAAGAGAAGTAAACCTCAAAAGATAACAATTATGGTTAAGATTATTTAATTGACTATAAATACTAAGCATGGATAGATCATGTTTTAGAATTATTTGAACGGTCAAATCATTTTTAGGAATATGTAAATACCTCATAGAATATGGATAAAAATTTAGGTAAAGCATGTCCAACCAAAAACAATTAATTTGAAAGGTTTATGATCAAAATAATCATCTCGTCCTTTTTAATAGGTCTGCATAGTCAAGAAGGTCAACTTTCATCACGTGAGAAGTTAGAGGAGAAGATGAATGGGGCCAAGTGCAATTATGAGATGTTAATAAGGTTTTTATACTTAATATTTGTGAATTTTTTTGATCAATTGAGGCCCTCAACTCTATGATTCATCATTAAGAGTGTAGAGACCCTAAACTGCCTGTTTTGCCTTCAAAAAACTTGATGGAAGATATTTTTAGTTTAATGGATTATAACTCACTATAAATGACTTAAAAACATTTGAGTGACATCTTAGAGCTTCATGATCATCTGTTGGATCCATTAGTTGGCACATGTGAAGTAAAAGGTATAAGAAAATGGCATAAGAAATTGCCTTTTAGGCATATTTGCAGGTATTTGGAAGAGTGAGATCTTATTGATCAGTTGGAGAGGATTATCAAGCCTAGGAAGAGGTATAATGGTCCTCAATTATACATTCCATAGACTTTAAAGGTTCCAAGGTCAAGTTTCAAGTAACTAGACCAAGCTTTAATGAAGACTCTCATTGCTTGTTTATGGTAAATGTAATTGCAAACCATCTTGAAATCATTTGAGGCATGAAAACATTAAATATATTAATATAAACATCTCATAACATTATTGGAAGGCTTAAAATGTTGTATACAATTCATTTCAAAGATTGCATGCAGTCTTGAAGGGGCTAATGCATAGGTAGTTTCTAGTATCATGGTGTTGAAAGTTATCAAGGATGAGTACAGTCTTTTCTCAACCTCTTCATGCTTACCTCAAGGTAAAATTACCTCCATACCACATTGGTACAAGTAGTAATGAAATCGATGTCTTGGAAAACTTGTGTTTCACCTCTAAAAGGCCTAGAGAGATCTTAGAAGTTGATTTTATCAATTTTCTTTCATATAGACCTAGTTGTAGCTGAGCATGTTCTAAAAGGATACTAAATGGATCTCAATCCACATGTGTATTAGTTTTATAAGGTGGTTTATGAGCTTGAACAAAATTTGAGTGATATTATACAGGACATATAGGAGGTTGTCAAGATGTTATGACAATTTTCAAATAAGAACTAGACCTTTCATGAGTGATAGGTCTTTCCTCATTCCCATATTTGGAACCAAACAAGATTTGACATGGAATTGTAGGTTCTAGGGATAAGGATCATAACATGAAGGTATTTAGGACTAATTTTCACTCTCACAAGGTGAAGGATGCATTAAAAAGGTAAGAGTGGTGTAGAAAGATGCCAAAGAGGTCATGAATTCCATGTGTCAAAGAAACAACTTGTAACTACCCTTCAAGAAGTGAACTTGTAACTCCAAGAGAAAGGATCAGTCTCAAGAGGCATAAAATCAACTATGAAGACCTTCTATGCCATCCATCAAGGAGAACTACATCACCACTTTGACTAGTACATTTAGAAACCACATTATTTGCATAATTATTGGCAAAAGACTTATATTTTATAATTGGTTTTGTGCATGTGACAACCATCATGAACTCTTGAAACGTCTTCTTTCTCTCTCTCTTTTATTTTCATCTATAATTTTGTCCTTAAATGGAATTATATGGATCCTCAAGCTAAGTATGGCGAAGCCTTGCTCAAATTAACACTTGTTCTCACCTTTTGGAATGAGTAACAAGCTGGTTTTAGCCTTCTTTAAGCTTGCTTTCAGTGTACACTTGAGATTGTGCATGATTGATAGTGGTAGTTCCTAACTCCCTTTATTTTATTCTTTCACGCTTACCTCTTTGCAAGTAGGTTGGATCTTTTTAAGTCAGATGAAGTGTTGTAACTGGTTGTGTATGAAATTAGATGTAGAAATCTACCATTAGTGTTGATTTAGTTCACCTCTTGGTTATCCCTCCTAATTAATACATTTCCCAATACTGAGCTATGTTGAAACACTGATGTAAGGAGAACCTCAAGTTCGATTTGTGTGGTTGAATTAGTCTTGCTTCACTTCACAAGTGCATAGGCAAGTGGAGGTCAATATTTTTAGTGCATCACCTCTTTTTACTTTCAATTTTCTCTCTTTTCCTTGCCAATTGAGTAGGTTAGTGTTAGTTTTAGGTGTTGTATAAATGGAGACAAACCTCTTTGGAGGTTATCTCTAGCTATAGGTCACCCACAACCTTAGAGAGTTCCCATTGTGTCAATTGGGTGAAGAGGTCATGAAAGAAGCCTCTTAAAGGGTACAACTCAAAAAGACAACAAAGCCTTATAAATATTTCATTGTTGATTTAGGCATTTTGTGCTTATGGTAATATGATAATAATATGTCTTACAATCTTTTAAAAGTAGGTAAAGAACCATTAAGAATACTATAGAGCCAATTCAAAACATTTCACATGAAAATTCAATGGAAATATTTTAACAATATGCATCTAACATTGGCCCAATGACCAAAAGAGCATATGTATTACGTTAGGTGATTAGGAGAGTCTCCATGACCATAAAATAAATGAAGCATAAGCATAAAAAACTCTTTTGTATAAGGATACTCAAATACATTTTGTGTAATAGGTGAAACTTTAATGATATTATATTTAATATTAACATGACATGATAACAATTAAAAATTAAGATTCGGTACTTGCTTTTGAAGGTCTCTTATAGCATTCATCATAGACACAATATGGCTACTATGAATAATTGTAATTTGAAAAGTGAACTTATAGATTTTAGTTTACCATTTATTTGAAACAAAGATATGATCGAATCACCACTATTATCATTGCATTTTGAGACCACATTATTTCATAATTTGGAAAGATTGCATATTGGATCATTTGTAACACATGAAATTTGTAAATAATAAGGTACGCCATTTCAAATGTCACGAAGATGTATAATTTGAATATCATATTATTTTTTAGGAGATAAATAAAATTTGTGTGTATGTGCATATATTTGTGTTTCTAGAGAGAAAAGGAGAATCACATTGCACTTTTGCATCATTTGTACCATGAGAAATATATGTGTATGTAAGAATAGTGTTAATAGGACTTTAAGTTATGCATTTTTATTTTATAAAATTGAATGCGATGACATGCAGTATAAAACTATAAAGATAAGAGAGGTGTATTCTCAAATAAATAAATTCATATTGTAACTTATAAAACATGGGAGGAATATGGATATGCGTATTATTATTATGTTCATCTTATTCTAATGTATGATAAAGAGAATAATCTAAAGGATTAGGGGAGCTAGATTCTTCTATCTTGGAAGTGTTATCTTCTTCTTCTTCTTCTTCTTCTTCTTCTTCTTAATAACTATATGTTTCTTCATAATTCATTATAATCATTTCCTTCATGATCATATTCGTCATGCACATCATTAGCATTTTAATTCATACAATGATTATCATTATTCCATTCACTAGATTAATCATAGGTTATAGCATTGCTAGAAAATATAAAAATCCAAGGGATTAGGACTATTAGAGTTTCTAGTAGAGGTAGAGATTTTGAAGCCTAGGATGGCAAAAAAGAAAAGGATAAGACCTAATCCTAAAACACACTCCTAAAAATAAACCCTAAGTTAGAAAGTTTTAAAAGTAGTATTAAAAAAAAGTTTACGTTCACCAATATGAATTATCTAAGATTATATTAACATAATAACAACTTTTTATTATGTATAAACTAATAGATTGTAATATAACTATGGATTGGTAGAATAAACATAAAATATGGTTTTGAAAACTACAATTCAACATGTAGGTTCGACAAGTTATAGTAAGAAAATTAAAAAAGATAGAGAAAGACTTAACTTATTTGTCGTACTTCCTTTATATGTAAAAACTAGATTTTTGATATAAAGTTGTGTGATGTAACTATATTTTGTAGGTTTAAAGATTTGACAGTTGTTTCTATTCTAGGATAGAACCAATTGGAAGTGTACAATATCAACTGCTGATCTTGGCAATATGATTATAAGTTCTTTGAAACTTATTATTATTTCTGGATTTGGTTCAAAACAAACTAGAAGTGGATAGTATAAATTGTTGACCTTGACTACAGGTTAAACTTAACCCTATGATTGCATGTTCTTTGAAATTAATTATTGTTTTTGATTTAGGTCAGAATTGACTAAAAGTGAAATATTAGTTGTCGATCTTGTCCTCGTAAAAGTGAAATTTTCATTATTTTTGTGATGTTTCATCTATGTTAGAAAAAAAATTCCCATATGTTCAGCATTTTCATTACACGTGTATGCACTTTAAATATCAAACCCTAGTTTCTTTCACAAACACTTCAAATATTAAATAGGAAGGAATCGAGTGAAAGGGAATGAGTTGGAATGACTTTGGTCAACACCCATTGTGAGACCAAGTACTGAAATACATTTCTAATGCTCTAAAGAGGGCTCAAATGCAAATTTTGTTCTCCAACTTACATGTGTATGTGAAATCATGAATACAAAACTAGATGTGTGAAATCATGAAATCTGAAGCATGAAAAATGTAACTATAATTCAAATGTAGCTTTAGTGATTCAATGTCAGCAATATGTAACTTTTGCATGTCTCTTATGATGTGAGAATAATTGTCCTAAATGTCTCCTAGAAACTTTGTATACATATGTGTTGTCCCCAAAATCGGCCACTTGTTTTTGTAGTCAACATGATAACTATTTCCGTCCTGCAAGCCAAAAAAAATGGTTTCCTTCCTTCTCAAAAATGTTTTGAGTAGTCAAGTTATCCAATTACCCAAGTATTTTTGGCAAAAGGAAATCTCTCATTTCCAAAGGGTTTTTCAGTCAAGAAAATGAACAAGGAACAATTCAAAAAACTTGAATGCATTTCCTAAAGAATTGATAAGGATGGTTCAACATTGAGGTT
Source organism: Torreya grandis (assembly GCA_037957365.1). NCBI lineage: Eukaryota > Viridiplantae > Streptophyta > Pinopsida > Cupressales > Taxaceae > Torreya > Torreya grandis. Next base: position 3,318,285 of record JARHVA010000433.1, on the reverse strand, counting down.
CAATGATATATGGTTCAATGGCGGGGTTCAATGATTTGAAATGAATGCCGCTGAACCATTGAATTGTTGAATCATTGAACTCCGCTTCAAAATGGTTCAAAGGTTCAAAATGGTTCAAGGTTCAAAACGATTCAAAATTTCAAAATAGTTTGAGTGGAAGGTTCCAGCGAAAGGTTCAAATAGTTGGTTAAATGATACATTGAATTGAATTCATAAGAATACTGAGCAAATGCGACTCTTTGCAAAACATAAAATATTGAGATGCCAAATTGTTGAACCATTGAACCATTGAACTGGTGAACTCTAAAAATATGGTTCAAGGTTTAAAATGGTTCAAGCAACTGGTGACATCCCCGCAAACATCAAATTCAGGATAATATAATAAATATTGATTTTCAAATAATGTAGACTTGAGGACAAACTCAGTAATCTATTGAAAAAGGAGTCAAGGAATCTAGTAGAAGGTGAGAAGAAGCTTCAAGAGATCGGATCACCAAGAAGAGACAAAATATAGTAAGGAAAGAGGGAATCAAATAGAGATTCAGAAGCATCAATGAAAGAGTTATTTTAGTGGGTGGAACAGTCCACCAAGTGGATATCAGAGAGTGCAAGCATTCAATGGTGCGGCCTATTTTTATTCATTTGATTAAAGATGAGTGGACAGTTGTGTAAGTATCATAAAGAGGAGTGGCCATGCCTTTATGAGGATCAGGGAACCCATGCTTTAGAGAAGACATTTGATATGAGTTAAACACCAAAGTCAGGACTGGTAACCTGCTCTAGCATGGCCCCTGCATATAACTTCCTCTTTCCAATGCATTCAATGCAGCATGGGCCATTTTGTGAAAACAAGCGCCAAATTCTTTCTTTGGATGCTATATATTGTAATCTCTCATTTTGAATGAGAGAGATCTCTTAGTTATTAAAAGCAAAACTCTGCCTAAATTGAAAAGTATCTTTGAGACTTTGAGCTCAGATTGTTAATCATATTTTATCAGGTGAATGAGAAAGCAAGTGACCTTTCAAACTTTGTGTTGAAATAACTTGTGTTATGTAGGAAATTGTTCTTATGTATTTTTCTTAAATACAGTCTTATCCATTTGATCAAATAAGTAGAGCAAGTGAAAATAATCTGGAAGATGTCTTGAAGCTGATTGTGAAGATTTTGTGCTACCATAATTGTCTTTAGCTTGTGTGTTTTGCATTTTAGCACAAAGGATATTGGAAAGGCTTTGAACTAATTTTATCCTTTGTGATCATATATTCTGTTGTAGTTTGCGGTGGAGACTTTGGGCTACACTTCATTCTACGGTGTCCTTAGTCCTAAATCAGTAAGAGAAGTAGTCTTTCGTGGGTTTCTTGTGGATCCAGTTACTACCCGGGAAGTTTCCCTATTGTTTTATGAATATCATTTCTGAAAAAAGAGAAATGGATTCAGTTATTACATAGGAGTTGTCCTCTATTTTGTGAACATCATTTCTGAAAAAAGAGAAATGGATGGTGTGATTCCACCCCTTAGTTAATATTGGTATAAGTCCATTTTACAATAGTTTATAGGGAGCCTCCCCTTGCGGAGAGGAGAGATTTATCTCATTATGCTATGGCTGATATAACAATTTTGTCTTCAGTTAGTTGACGACAAAATATTCACCCAACAATATGAACATTTTAGAATTTAAAGTAAAAACCTAATGGTGTGCAAAATAGATCCAAAAACATCCAAGAGATCTAAAGTAACAGTTGAAAAGGGAAATATGTCAAAAGGGAAATTAAAAGAGCAAGGGTCATGATCGATCAAAAGGGGTCAAGATCAACGGTCGATCTTGTTTTGGGAAAAGCACGACCTTGAAATGATAAAAGGGTTAGAGATCTCTATTTTTAAACATGACTCAAGTAATATGGACAGGCAAAGGTGGCCACAATGTCATAGAAAAACACAAATTAAAAGAGGAAAACATAATAAATCATGCGCTACTAAGTATAAAATTCTTAGCTAAGACCCATTTAAGTAAAGTGGCTAAAATATATTGCAAAACAAAACTTATGTCAAATTTGGGTGTCTACATTATACCTTATTTTATAGATAGAGCAAAACAAAACTTGTGTCAAATTTGGGTGTCTACATTATACCTTATTTTATATATAGAACTAATTTAAAACTACAACCATAAAAACAATATAAATATGAATCTTATAAATTAATTAAATAACATAAAAGAAAAAATAAAATGAATTGAGTACAATTTCTTCAAAGAATAAACCTAATTACTAAAACAAAAATTCCCCAAAAAAAATCTTTCTATTCGACAAAAGTGGAGAAATAGAGATAATTAATCTATTACATTCAATGAAATAGAGAAACAAAAAATAACCCTCCAACAAAAAAGAAATAAGAAAAAAAAAAAAAACAAACAAACAAAAAAAACGTTAATATACCTCCATAATGTGCTACAAACTCCTACCCTCATGATTTGATATTTGAATGAGAGTTCAAGCAACTCCGTCTAAGTGAATACCAGGGCATGCATTTCCCTCGCCTTATGAAAAACAATTTAAAAGTTAAATCAAAAGAATAAAAATGTGATAATAGGTTATGGGTAGGGTTGGGGACCTACCACCCAATTATATTGGGTTCGAATTTTATTTTTCGTTAGTCACCTCTTAGATCTAAAAAATCGCATAATACCAAAAAAATAAAAATAAAAAATAAATGTGATAATAGATACATTTCATTACATTGAAAGTTGTATATTATAAAATATTTGAATTTCAAAAACTTTATAAAATAGATACATTATTGTAAAATACGATTTGTTAATGGCTCAGAATCATTGAATAAACACATTAAAATAGACTTAATTGGGGTTATATTAGTATTTAAATAGAATATTTTGTTGGAAAAATATAAAATTTTAGAAAATAATTAGTTTTAATTATTTTAATTTTTTATATATACAATATTTGTAATTGATAATAAATTATATATTAATTTAAAATATGATTTAAATTTTCATATAATTTTTTTAATAATAACTTAAAAAAAATTAAATCATAAATTATTATTCTATAATTAATTCGCTGAGAATATTTAATTATGAAATTTTTTGCATATACCATTAAAAACTACACTAAATTAGTAAAATAAAAATGTCATCAAAATAATAATTCTTAACTTATAAAGATTTAAAATATTAGTTATTACTTTTTATATGAATTTCAAATTAAAGTTCCATCTATATTTATTTTAATAATTTTTTATAAAACTTTTAATAGTTATTACTTTGACCAGCGGAATAAGCTTACCGACAAGGATATGATTTGATGGCTTGCCTAACCATCAACCAAATTTTGATAACTTTCTTACATTTTCTAATTTAAAATAAGGAATCTTAAAAATTATGAAAGAACCTCACATCTTTAATTAAGAAAATAAGGAATCTTAAAAATTATGTTATACAGAGTAAATATATATTAAATATTATATCTATTAAATTAGAGAATAATTTGAATTAGGTGAAATGTTGGAGAAGTGGAGTATGTTTTAACAATAGAAGAGTCAATTGTGTAAGTCTCACTATATATATATATATATATATATATATATATATATATATATATTTCAAACACAATTTAAAAAATTACCTACAAATTTTTAACAATCTTTCCAATTCCAAAAAAATCAACGATAATTTGAATTTGTGTTATAAAATTTATAAATACAATGCATGACACTGCCCAACAGTGTCATTAAAATTCCTGTAGATTAGATATTTCATCGCAACAAAGAGTAGAGATTGTGAGTTACAAATTATAGATATTTAAGCACATCATAAAGTAGAAGAGGATTGACAATCTCTAACAATAAGACAGCTTGGAAGAGAACTACTTTCAGCGTCAACTCTAGGTTTAAAAGTTAATTCTTGTCTATAATAACATGCTTTAGTCTGAAATAACTCTAGCCGCATTTATTTCTAAATTTCCACCTCAAGTTTCAATGTGCACAATATTTATCAAATGAAATTACAGTGTCATAGGAATTGGCCCTCCCATAGACAAAATATTGCCAACAATTAACAAGCATAAAGAGGAGAACATGTTTATTCACTGGAGATGTTAATGTTGTCAAATTAGATGCTATGATTCAAAGTTTTAAACTCGTTTTATTTTCTATCACTGATCATGATAAATTTCTCAATTTAAAACCAACTTATATACTATAAAACCCCTCAAGATAACTAAATCAATCTACTTTTTCACGTAGGTAGAGTAAACAATGTTCAACTATGTCATACAATGAACACTTGGACTACCAACGAGTGCTACATAAAGTAAAAACATACATCGGAAATGACATTAGCCAACTCTCTCATACCATGAGATTCTACTCACAATGGTGATTAATGTCATATGGATTTCATTAATGATTGATGCACTTACTAGGATGATTGATTTCCCATATACACCCATATATATATATATATATATATATATATATATATATATATATATATATATATATATATATATATATATATATATATATATAAAACACCCAAGAAAAGAAGAGAGTTTAATGATACATAGGCTGAAATAGACAACAGATATTTCCATTTCAAGGGAGAATTCATTGCAACACTTCCTCAAGAAGCGCAAGGATAGGTTTAAAAAGTTACCACTTGCTTTGTATTATATATCTTTGAAAATTTTAATATTGCTTGGAATTGATGTATAATAAACTTATTATTATGCAAATTGAATGTAAAATCTCCCTATAATACCACCATGGAAGAAAATCCAAACCCTAATCCATGTCTGTGATCTCATATCTTGTTGTCCAAACATAATTTATTAAAAAGTGTAATATATTATTGACTACATTATACATTTCTGCCATCAAATCTTTCTATTACAATAACTATTAATTTTCATACTTATAAATAATTTGTAATTTTTTAACAATTCAAGTTTAGAATTTGTAAGCTCTAGATTACTTAACTATTAGTATAATTTGAACTTAAATTGTTGTTATATAAATATATTTGGTTAACAATAATGTAGAATTGGACAATATTGTCTCCTTTGTTCTTCGAATAAATCATGTTTGTTATTAAGGTAGTTTGAAGTTGGGTCTAAAGAAGCCCCTAAAGTATACTATAAATTTGTCCAAAGGCCCATTCTTACAAATAAGATGTGTAAGCACACATTCTTTCATAAGTATTGAAGGAGAAGTGAAGAAACACATAAGTTTTACAAGTGGTACAGGAATGTTGCATATTATATTAAGTGATGCAAGAAGCATAAGTGGTGCAAGAATTTTGCATATTATAGTAATAAATTAACTATTAATTACAAGGGCCATGCATGTATGACTAGTTGTTTCCTTTTGTCTAGTATTGTATAAAGAACATTGTCTAGTCGATCTTTACAAGTATGGATATTTACTCGAATATTTATTTATTAACCCACTATACCAACCATAAACAAGTAATAGAGCCTATTTTGAATTTTAATGGAGAGATGAATACATATATGAAATTCTCTTTAGACCAGGGCTCCAAATTACAAAGTTTAGGAGTATCATATGCTTTCTTAGAAATGACAGTCTCTCTTCATATAAGTTTGAGTTGCATGAATGTAAATTTGTGGGAAATGGAAACTCACACAATATAAATAGAAGAAACCAATGTGAATTTTAAAATAATAGATGTAACCGATAATATTTTAAACCCAAATTTGAATATATTTTGAAAAACAAAGAGAAGAGATATGTGTTTGACCATTCATTTAATGTATAACAAAATTGTTATGTTGTAAACCCTATGACTGCAAGCACTTTCCACCTCATATGATTTTACTAATCTCGAGAAAAACTTCAATCTGACATTGTGCGCTAGTCAAGCTACATTTGATTTTGAAATTATTGACTCATTTATTACTGTCGAATATTGTTCACTCCAAAATTCATAAGAAAAACTGAAAATTTTATATAGATTTGATCATTATTGTCATGGTTCATACCAATCAGATGATTAAATCTTTTAGTTATTCAATCTAAAATTTGAAGTGAAATATAATTTGCCAAACTTTGTCCAACACACAATACCAGTTTAAAGTTTCACTAGATATCAACAAAATAGTATGAGGAGCAAAATGTGTAGTTGATTTTGACTTGTGCTATTTGCTATCGAGGTGAAAAATAATGCATGATGGTACAAAAATGAACATCATTAAATAGAGTATTAAAAAATCAAAGGAACAAAATGTCCTAAATAAATAGTAGTAGTCGAAGTAGAGGACCTAGAACTGCACTAATGCGGGATACGAAAGGAATGCATGTAATCCAGAGCAGAAAATGTAATAAATGTGGGAAATTTACTAAGGAATTTCCCAATTTACCTTCAAAAGTATCTAAGCTAACTGTACAAAATATGTTCGAAGTGACCATGATAATTATGACTTCCCAAAATTGAAAGCAATCCACACATATATGTAGAACAAGATAACATTTTCTAACAGTTGAAAAATAGCAAAGTAAAAAGGAATTAGATATGTTGGTGGAGAAACAACAAATGTAAGACATAGATTAGGTTGTGAAGGTTGAAAATAATCAAGGAAATGAGGTGGGGTGAGTCTTTGAGACTGAACCCCCACTATAAAATCAAATAGGATGATCACACAACAAAAAATAAGAAAACAAATAAATAAAATTCAGCATGTCTATCTCCTACTCTCTAAAATAAATATTATTGTTTCAAATCATTCCCTACATGATTAATAGGATCAAGGATATTTTTCAGCACCTCTGTCATATTTTTTTCTCATTATTAAGTCGATTTGAAAATGGCTCATTATAGCTGCTGTAATTAATGGTGTACATGTTAGTTGTTGCATTTGACATGACAGTACTATTTGTTCTTATTAACACCAAAAGTGTTAGTCTAATCCCTACTTACAAACAATATCAATTTTGAGTCAAATGTATGGCCAATTGGGGCTTTGTCCACATTACCAAAAGATTTGTAAATGAGCTTCATATACTAAAGTCCCTTTTTTGGTGGAATCTAACTCAGAAATTGCATGTCATATGAAATATATAACTTACAAATTACATGTCAGTATGAAACATATAACTCATAAATTATATGTTAGTATGAAACTCTATCTATATCAACTAAAAATAGAATTCAAAACTTTAATACACTTCCATCAATATTTTAAGCAGTCTACTTAAAACTTTTAGCAAGAAGAGTTTTATTCTATCCATAATCAAAGTAATTGTCAACATTCATTGATAAAGAATTGATTTGTACATACACTGATAAGTAATTGTACAATTTTTGACATACCTAATTTTATCATGAGAGATCATAAAACACACTTTTTAAATATATGACCAAAATTTAACCCTTTGAACACCATTTTATAACCCCAAAAACATCAATAACCAAGCATGATATATATATATATATATATATATATATATATATATATATATATATATATATATATATATATATATATATATATATATATATCTACATATATCTATATATATATATATATCTACATATATCTACATATATATATATCTACATATATATATATATATATATATATATATATATATATATATGTATATGTATGTATCTATAGATATACATATATATATGTATATACATATACATATATATATGTATATACATATATATATACATAAAAGCCCTTTTAACTTACCCTCCTCACCCTATTCAAATTAAAGTAATCCTAATTACTTTGCATCAATATGAAACATATAACTTAGAAATTGTATATCGGTATGAAACATATAACTCAAAAATTGTATGTTAGTATGAAACTCTATCCATATCAATTGAAAATAGAATCCAAAACTTCCAATATACTTTCATCAAGATTCTGAGCAATATACTTAACACTTTTACCAAGCAAAGTTTTATTCTATCCATAATCAAATTAATTTTCAACATTCATTAATAAAAAATTGATTTATATAGACACCCATAAGTAATTGTATATTTTTTGACATACCCAATTTTATCATGATAGGTCATAAAACACACTTTTTAAATGTATGGATAGATGTAGGATAATGGAGGACAAAAGGGGGGGTATAAAGTGACATTTTTTTTTTTGAAAATAATAATAGTTAAACTTAGAGAGAATGTTAGAGACACTTTGAAAAGGAATTTGACAATGACATAAGAAAATAAATTGTAGTATTTTAAATGTAATTTAAAAATATATAATTTTTTATAATACTCAGATGATAAAAGTGTGAGAAAGAGATGCATTTATGACAATAGGTTGGTCATTTTTTGTGAAAAGATAAGGAGATTCCATGTGTACGAACACACTTTTTTTTTAATAAACAAATGAATTTTCGTATGAAAATTCATATATAGATAGGTGAAATGTCAAAGATTGTTAAGAATATTTTTTTATTAATTTTTATTATATATAATTTTAAAATAATTTTACAAGTCAACAAAGTTGAAAAATTAAAATTGTAAGTGTACGAACACAATTTTTTGACCTTAACTTCATGAAAATCATTTTTTTAAAGCATAGTTGACAATGTGCAGATTGTTCAAATATAAGCTTTATAAATATTTGATTAATATTCAAAAATTTATAAGGGAATTGGTGATGATATATATATATATATATATATATATATATATATATATATATATATATATATATATATATATATATATATATTCTAACAGTAATTTTTTTAAAAAACTATTCTTTCCCCTCTACAAACCCATATAATTTAAATAATAATAATAATAATAATAATAAAAGTTGCTTGATCAGATCTGTCGATAAAGATGAAAAACCCTCAAATTTCTTAAAAATCTCCTTGGATGGTTCATGGTAGAGTTTGGATTAGGTTCAGGACCATCTAGGCCTAAAATCAAGGTAAATTTGGAGGGAAAGCGTGTTTGGAGAAGAAATCAAATTTTAAAACTATACAAGATATTTGTCTAATATTTATGTATTATATACTCATTTTATCATATATATGTCTATTTTGTCCTATCTCCATGACTTGTTATAGGTTAGAATATGAATAGAATCCACTTTTGGCATCAAGTATGAGAAGAATATGAATAGTCATACACTGTAAACATCAATATATACTTATGCTTGTAAGAATAATAGAGTTCCACTTTTAAAGAGATCAATAGAGACTATCTGGTTATGGTTACTTGTGATTTTGTACTTTGTTGCTTGCATGTGTTCTCATGTCTAATGTTGGATTAATTTCTATCTAATTTCATCTAAATACTTTAGTTATATTAATGACTCACTAGTTGTTTTTAATTTCTTCTTAATGCATGATAATTCATATTTGTTATGTTTCTATTTTCCAACCTTTTGTATGAATACTATGCACTATCCGGCACACTAAAGTATAAACTAGCCATCCTCATCCTTAGCATGTTTTGATGTTTCAGGAACCTCTATTAATAATGGTGTGGTGAGCATGAAAACACTCCTTCTGGATGAAACTATGCTAAGATGGTTACCAAGGTAGAGAGATATTGAGACATGGTTAGACCAAAGAGTATATAATTTTGCAAAAGAAGAATCAAAATGGACTGGTCTTACCATATAAGAAATCATTTAAGAGCATATTTATGGAGAGATTTACAAAATATTTTGGTGTGATTTTCTTGAATTGATAGATAATTGGTTATCAAAGTTGGAATAATATTGTTAAAACCCAAGAACAAAAGAAATAATAATCTAGATAGAAAAAAAGATTAGTTGGTTGCAGAAATTAAAAATTGACTAGACAAGAATAATAGATTATTGGATTGGTACTGCTATAGATGGATACATAACAAAGTTTACAGTACAAGGATACATATATTTTGATATTTCAAATAACTTGTTTGTCAAATGAATTTGAGAGAAAGTTTTACAGTGATTGCCTATCTTTGTGAAGATGTTGGTCGTGGATAAGGCCATGGTGCCTACTCTAGCCAATATGGAGTAGCTACTTCAAGCGTATGGGGGTATGTGTGACATGATAGTGAATGATGATTAGATGAGAATATAAGGATTGAACCTAAATCTAGCCTGGAGACATGAGGAAAAAAGAGTCAAAAGAAAAGTCTAGATTCAAAATGTGAGATGCAATAACAAAATAGATGGAGTAAACAGAAGACTACGTAGGTAGTTGCAAGTAGAGGTAACAATAGCAGTAAAATAAGTGATGAAAAAGTAAGAAGATGTGATGAGTGAAATGAAAGAGATGAAGAACAAAAGGATGAATAAAGAAGATTACAAATGTCAATAAATAGAAAGAATTGACAAAGAATGAGAGAAAAAAGATTTATTCGAAGAAGAAGGTGAGAATAGTGTAGAAATATAGAAGTTATATGATAGATGTAGTGCACAACTACAAGAATAGGTATTATAAAAAGGACATGAAGAATTCAAAAAAGAAGCAGAACACAATTTTAGAGTAATCATAGGTTCAAGCGTAGAAGAAATCATAGGAAAGAATCATTCACCAAAAGAGCACACATCCTCACAACACACTTTATTATATTCTAGTAGAAGTTTTCAACTAGGTGGATAGGAAGATAGTAGTTGGGAAGTTCCATTTTTAGAACAAATGCATCATTGGGATATTGAAATTAAAATAAAATCAATTTTAAAGGCTTTGAAGGCCATAGGGTTTGTTGAAACCAAATAGAGAAAAGAAGGAAACAAAAAAAATAAAGTGTACACATTGACTTTCCTAGTACATAGATAAATCTTCATATTATTCAAGTAGGATTGCATAGAACACAACCTCCTCTTGTAGTAACTTCACAATAGATCACCTTGATACTAGTTTACATGATGGGTGTTGTAGGAGGATTTATAAATCTAGCAACATACGATGGGTCTACAAACCCTAAACAGTACTTACTAACTTATGAAATGAGATGACAAGCTAAGGGTAGTACTAATGAAGTTGTCATAAAGTGTGAGTTAGTAGGGGCACTAACTAGAAGAGCACTTGAGTTTATATACCACATATAAATTCAATGGGAAAGTCTATAATAGTTTAAGGAATGGCTCATCATAAAGTTCAAGATAAATACATGTACAAGTCAAACTATTCAAGACTTGAAGGAGATAAGGTCCAAGTCAGGAGAATCAATCTATGACTAAGATCATATATTTTTTGATGTTATGAATTAGTTAAAATTTTCCTTAATAGACAAAGATAAAGCTGCATGGTTTGTCGAAGGACTACGTTCTAGGAATAGATTTGCCACTGCTACTAAAGCAGATGTTAGAGCTACTGTCCTATGATTAGAGCAAATTAAATATTATGGGGAAGCTCTCATCATAAATTCTAAAATTGAAAATACATTACAATATTTTATGAAGATAATGGAGCAATATCATGAGGCAGATAAACCTAAGTTAAATATATGGTGTATGGAGTGTGGAGAAGAAGGACATCATAAGGACGATTATCCTAAGATCAAGATAGAGTTCTGTGAAATCTATCAAGTAGTTGGGAATGCAATAACTAGTGTCATGTCTTGTAACATGTTGTCAAGAACCCAAAAAATTTATATTATAATTTTTTTAAGTTGCACAATCATGATGAAAAGAATTATAGGGATTTTTAGGAACTCAAATAAGACATCACCGAAAATGTATTCATTGTCTCTACATATCAAGTGTCCTTGACAAAGCAAATGATTCCAAGTCCAGAGGTTGAAAAAGGTTGTGTGACCCAAGCAGGTCCACAATAGATTCCTAGTTTACCACAATACTAGCCTCAAGGTCTAGCTAGTTGGAACCCTTCTTCATTGAGTTAGACAATACCATAACCACAATATCAATATGCAACATCCTAGAGTCCAATAATGATGCAGTGTAACAAACAAGTTGGAATCCACCAATTGCACAACAATAACTTAGAATTGGAGATAATACCCAAAAACATCAACAATAGAATATAATGCAGTAACAAGGAGGATCTAGAGGCAGATATAGAGGAGGTTATCAAGGTGACAAAGGAAATAACTATCAATAGCCTCCTTTGCAACACTATTTATGTGGAGAGTATAATCATGTGTAATGAAATTTCTCTTTGAATCCCCAAAGATAGTCTTATTGCGCATACTATAGAATATATGAAATTAACCAATGCTCCCCAATTTCCACAAGATTTTATAACATGTATATAATTACCATACACCAAATAAGTAAGGTTGTTGTTTCTACAACATGTTTTTTATCATCTTGTAGTCTTGACTAAGTATTGTAAGGTTTTTTTAATTCTCTTCATATTTGTTATTTTATTTTAGCCTTGACTACATATGGTTGTTTACAAATAAATTAGCATTTATGCTAAAATAATGCACTTGTGATTTCCCTTTTTACACACTTAGCTCATGACCTATTTTAGGGCCTTCTAACCAATTCTTTGCGTGAATGACCCATTATTTTAAGTAAACTAACATTCCCAAAATTTATCTATCCAAACTACTAAGAAACTTAAGATCAATTTTAAACTAACCCACACTTTCATTTTATTATTTCTTGCTCCTAGGACAATAGCTCCCTATTTGAATAGTAGATCTCCCCCTATTGTCTAATTCTATCAGTGGTTTCCTCCCACCAAATAATGGCTAATTTCTAAAATTTAAAAGTCATTAAAGGATTGGATTTTATCAAGTCTCATATGAAATAATTCCAAAATATCACTATAAAGCCACATTTAAAACCATTTTTCACACAAGAGGTCTCCACATTGAAAAATTTCATAATTCTAATTGCATATTGACATAAAATCACCTATTTCTCTCAATTATAATTACATACAATCCTAGTATCCCTAATCTAGAGTTTGAATACACTTCCAAAGTCAAAAGTCAAGGTTGAAGCACTTAATCACAACAAAATTGCACCAATATCTAAACTTTTGTACCAATATTTCACACACACCATTGTAGTATGGGAGAACTGCATGGAGTTTGATCCTACTTCAAAGTATTAGTATGTAGTTAGTGATCAACATAGGGAGTGTTAAGATTAAACATAACTTCAATCACTTACCTCTTTTTATTTCATAATTATATTCATCTTCATATGCCATTAATCTAGGGTTACAAGTGAAAATAAATTACACATATGTATTCACATAGATTGGAAACTCTAGCATAATCCAAAGAACACACAGGCAAAGGTGAACCTAACCCATAAATATCAAATCTATGCTATCTACCAGATAAGGTTTCCATATTTGGATAATATTGATCCTTGCTATTGTCTAGGTCCACCAATATTATATAGAATCCTTAAAAACTCATGGTATATATCCACACTTAGTCAACACATAATTCCTATCAGTCTTAGATCTAGAAATAGTCCACATCTTATTTTCCCATCTAAGTTTATATTTATATTTTATTTTTTCCATACTTAGTATATTTCTAGATGTATCAAGTTCTAAATTAGTTTGTGTTATTTATTGCATATATGTACATTCTTATTTTTCATAAAAAATTATCCAATTAGGGTCTAAGATTTTTCTAGTTCACCAAATTTGATAAAACATATAAGTGAATTCAATTATTATTGAACATTACCCAAAGCCCTAGTATTGTCCCTAGGGTTACCTTCTGAAATTTAGCCCTCCTAGAGTTTTAAATTAAAATTTGATTTTCTTATCATATTGTACTATTTTTTAGCATTAATTTATCTCTCTCCTCTTGTTATCAATTTACTACTTATAAAATTTAAAATTTCTAACAAAGAATATCTTCCTCCTCATAACCCTGAAGGTTTAGATAGATAATTTCCCTCTAACTAGATCCAAATTATCATTATCCCAAGAGGTAATATTTCTCATCCTAAATTACCTAAATAAGGTAACCAACATATCATTCTTCAACCCCCTCCATCTCCCACATCTCCTCTTGATGGTGTGTGTATGCATATTCAATTCAAAGTACCTAGGGTTTGTGCTTGTGAAGCCCTTAAAAATCAAATCATTAATATGGGAAGAATGATAGAAGAGTTAAATAAAAATTGGTATTTCAATTCAAAGATCACATCATTGAAAAATCAGGTCATGTATGTAAATAACTTGGAATGTACTAGTGTTAATCATGTATTTTTATCTTCATCTAATGATATTATGCCTAACAAGACTTCATATCAAGATTGGAAACTAAAATAACATTCATCTACAACTAGTAATTCAAAAAGTGTGAAAAATACTAATAAGATTTCAAATGAGATTCTAAGAGAAATGTTTCACAACAAGTTGATCAAACAACCTCATATACATCCTCTATAGAGATAAAATACTATTGTGCATACCATAGATTGCATAGTTTTTTGACTTTGAAGAATAAAATTAAAAAAATGTAATTGATAGTGGTGATCCTATCATTGATGTGTCAATCAAGAAACCGACTCATATTATGCTCATGCATCTTCTACAACACAAGTGCAAAAAAAAAAAGAATGGGTATAAAAGGATACTTCAGAGTAAAAATAATTGTCAATGAAAAATTAGAGCAATAAAAGTTAAAAATGGAAATATTAGAGTAAAAAAGATTACAAAAGGCACAAAATGAGAAAAGATAAATTACAAAATGAACAATTTGAAAAGTAAAGGTTACAAAAGTACATTGACAAAAAGTGAAATTACTAATAGAGAAGTTGTCAAATCAAATTCAAGACAAGAAAAAAATATTCTTAAAAGAGAGTTTATAATAAAAGAATTTTCAAAGAAAGAGATGCCTTAAAAATCCAATGTGACAAGCATAGTTTCAAATGAGTCAACTAAAAAGCATTCATTATTTCTTGAGCCTTTGATTCTTAATCTCCTCATAGATGGAAAACAATTTACCAATGTTGTGATCAATAACACTATTGAAATGAATTTTTGTAGATTGAAACTCCTACATTTTTTTGGATATGATAAGGAACATTTGAGTAAGACTATTGTATCTAAATTATTTATCAAATCCATTGAGTTACCTTTCAAATTTGGTCCCAAAATATGTTTAGTGATTTTTCATGTATGTCCTAGTTTGGTTAAATATAGCATCGAATAAGGAAGATCATGGATGACAATAATGGTGAAAACAATGGGAAAATATCATTATTGTGTTACATTTGAACATGAAAGTGCAATGATCATAGTTTCAAGACAATATAGAACTTTTTTAAAGTAAGAGAACAAAAAAGAAAGCATATCTTGAACTAATATTCACGTAGATATAAGTAATGGCATATTAGAAAAGGCACAGGACATAATAAATATTACAAAGAAAGAATTGAAAATTTTAACACTATAGTATGAGACATTCACTTATTCATACATAGATACACAAGATGATCACAATAGAATCTCAAATTTTTAGAATCAAGAAGATGATTATGACCATGATGATTAGAATTTAGAAGATTGGCATGATCTCAATAATATAGATACTTCACAGTGGCATGATACTTTCCATTCATGAGAGGTCATCATTCCTATGTTATATATAGGACCTATTGATGGTTAATCTCTTAAAGGAATCATTAGTTAGTATCCTTACTTTTATTTCTAAGTTTAAATATAAAAAAATATAAAAAATCAAATATATCAAATAAAATTCAAAATCAAGACCTATGCACGATTATGTATAGTGCATTTACATCAATCAATTTGTGCATAGTTATTTATTATTTATATCTATCTAGTTTCATATCTATATGCTTCAAAAGTGCACATGAGTAAC